>CAHIKZ030003164.1:1412500-1490000 GCA_903632075.3 Acanthosepion pharaonis | reverse complement strand
ACGCACAGCAAAAACAAAAAAGAATAGCGCGATCAAGCTCTTAAAGTTCGATCACGTGAGCATAATTTTACGAAGCAGAAGTCAGTATGGAAAATCTAAAGATATTTTATAGCGAAAATGCGGATAATTTTTGACTTAATTATATATATATATTTCGTATGAGACAATAATCCAGCACGGGATTTGCAAACAAATCGACACGGAGGGCATACTGAAGGATTGACCGTCATATGGGTTAATGTATTAGCCCGAGGTTTAGCGTTAATTCTTAATTCTCTCAGATAGTTGAGACGATTCTTTTCAAAGTTAGTTATACCTCAGTTTCTGGTGTTTCTCCATTTTTGTCGGTTTTCAAAAGCAAGATCGAACTCATCTGTAGGGATGTTTACAGCAATTAAATTGTGTTTAAGTTTATCCTTGAAGCATAACCAAGGACGGTCTACATTACGCTTACCATGAAAAAGTTGGCTATGCATGAGGATTTTCGGCATCCGATCGTCACTCATTCTGATGAAATGACGATATTCAGTCACCCCACCTTCTTATTTTTTTTTTTTTTGGATAATAAATTACATAAAAACTGTCCGAATGTTCTTTTTATCCGAGTGCTTTCGGCTATACATTTAGCCATTTTCAAGGATTAAATATTTTTACTGTTAAATAAGAAACATACATACAACAAACTATTTCTTATTTAACAGTTAAAATATTTAATCATTAAAATAACTAAATGTAATAAAAGCACTCAGATTTCGACAGATAATTTATTATCCAAAAAAAAAAAAAAATATTAGATCGCATGAGAAATTATATAAAAACTAAATAAAACCACCTTGTCTGTCGTATTCAATGAAATATACAGGAAAAGAAGGATTGCTGCCTAAATACACAAATACATACATACATACATATATATATATATATATATATATATATATATATATATATATATATATATATATATATTTGTGAAAAATTTGTCAGAGTTAACCTGTAAAAAAGGACAATATGTATAAAGGCAAAAGACAATAGGAAAACTGTATTATTAGCCGACGCGTTTCATCCAATGAAAAAGTCCACTTTGGACAAAACGCGTCAGCTAATAATACAGTTTTCTATTGTCTTTACCTTCTACACACACACACACACACACACACACACACACACATATATATATATATATATATATATATATATATTAGTTTTGTGCATCTCTTAGTAAGATAAAAGTCTGTTTATCCATTTTTGTTGATCGGTGTTATTATATCATGGATATAATAATTCCCATAACGGGAGAAATATAAATGGTTGAATAAACCTTTCTCCCATTGCTACCTTCCGTTATAAAACTAAATATTGCAGAAGACCTCAAAGAAATGTGAATAAAAAATAAAAGAGATTAAAAAAAGGGAGATAGAGAAGGTAAATATTTGATTTGCTTATTAGAAACTATTAAAGTACTATTACCTATTTCTTTCTATAATTCTTACACTTAGTAATGGGCAGTGTCTTTTCAGGTAAAGGATTTCCGATAACTGAGTCTTTTTATGTTTTTGAAGCGAATTTTCTTCGATTAACGCTTTGAGAACTGGCTGAGCGGTGGGTAAACACTTTCAATCATTTTTATATCTACCGTGAAGCATTAAATAACGAATTATATGCAAATTTTGACTCATTTTGACTCATGAGCTCAGGCAGAATGGTTAAAAGTGTTCAAGAATGCAGGGATCGAGGGGTTAATAAGCGCCAAGTGAAACGCTCCTTGATACAAAGAATATATATTTCTGCAAATAAAATCAATTTAAAAAAAAAAGAAATTATGATCATTTTTCCTAATAGCGCTGTTTTTATCGACCTCTTCGTCTAAATAAAAACTCTAAAAGACACTAAGTGATTGCCACAATTACTATGTAAAAATCACTAATAAATCGTAGACTATTTTGGTTCGTTGGTGCGACGCAGCAAATTATTGGCCGCCAGCAATAAAACGTAAACGAAACCGAAAATGGTGGCCAAGAAGTTACCCGACCGTGAGATTCGATTTCCAATCTCATCATGATCGATTTGTAAAGGAAGTTACCTACATAATATCGGCCTGGAGAGACATTCCCATTTTGCGACACCATTGGGAGATGCTTGAAAAGCGGGTTGATCGGTTAAGCCAAGTCTTCAGAGTAATATTGGGTAGACGTAAGTGTTTATTATCCGTCGATTGTTGTACTAGCACTAAATCACAAGTCACCATGGCCGAGGGTTTGAACGTACTGGCTTTGTTCAAAATTGTTGATACGTCTGGACATCACCTATAAAATCTCCACTCGCCTGGCTTGATAGAGTTTAAAAAATATCTACGCGCAACTGAAAGTTATGAATTATTTTCCACCCTACAACCTCTTTCCCACAAGCGAAACCTCGTCGCCTTATCGCTATTTCCATGGCACGTGTTCTGACGAAATTCTTTCCCTAATCTCACCAGACTTGATCTTTAGAACTGGGACCTGCCATGCCACCTACACAAGTGTGGATAACCTCCATTCCCCTTTGTACTCTATAAGTAAGAAGTAAGTTTCATTCAAACAGCGTCTGCCCAAGAACTGATGCTTTTTGGAAAAGGATCTTGGTAGCATGTTTTCCCAATCACTGTAATCTTGATGTCTTCAAGACAATTGGTAACCGTTATCTTTATTACATAAACCCATGAACTTCGCTTCCTGTCTTTTTTATGCTCACGCGTAAGCCTCTACTTTGAGTGGCTGATGCCTTGTATTGAGTGAACATTAGTAAAAAAAAAACAAAAAAAAACAGTCATATATTTTACTTTACCTGCCTGTTTGTGTGTGTGTGTGTGTGTGTGTGTGTGTGTGTGTGTGTGTGTGTGTGTGTGTGTGTGTGTGTGTGTGTGTGTGTCGTGAGAGAAAGTTTACTAAATAAATAAATGACTAATAGTCACGTAGGAAACGTGATAAACACATAGAATGAAAGACAAGAAATAAGCAATGCAATTGTTGGGTTGAAATTTCGGTAGTCAACACGACACAAGAACAGGAAATTGGAAAAGATATTTTGAAAGACGAACTTTTTTAATATCAGCACTGTTTTAACCTTGTCAAGCGCAACAAAAATTCACGATAATATCTTTATCTTAAATGTTCTGATATTCCTTAACATTACATCACAACAATTTTCAACACTTGACTACACGTGTTGACAAAAAATCGTTCGGTAAACCAAGTTTCCAAGTGTTGCTTATTTAAAAATTATTTCCGTGCAAATTTAATTACATCAGAATCGAGCTCCTCCTCCTCCTCCTCCTCCTCCTCCTCCTAATTCTTATACCACGAAGGTGTTGTGTTTACGAGAGCCACCTTGCTACTCCTGTTCCCAGATACATCCTTCAGCACCAGATTGATTTGCTGGAGATCCCGGCGGGCAACGTCCTTCCAAGGGTCTGTCGTGAGGCTATCTCTAGATTGCACATGGAGGGTCGAACTTATAGATCTAATCTGCTAGGGTGGTCATAAGGCCAACTCAAGACGTGACAAAGCCAACGAACACGGTGCTGAGCGATGGAGTCGAGAATGCTTGGCTGGTCTCGTTGGACACAAAATCAAACTGGTGCACCCACTCAAAATCAAGCAGGTAGAGAAACTTAACTACCCGGGTCGTCTTGTAACAGACGACGGAAAATGTGGCAAATAAATCCGAAGGCGCGTTGGAATAACAGAAGGTGCCTTCTAGAATCTAAGCTAATATTAAAAAACAGGAAAATGTCAAAAGCAAAAAAATATATTCCGAACTTCTGTGTAGTATCTAACCTCTAATATGGCAGTGAATACTGGACAATCTCCTCACGGATGAAAAAAAAAAAACAGATTTGGTTCTACCGACGAATGCACAGACTACAATGGATAGAACCTGTGAGTAATGTGAATATCTTAAGAAAAATATGAACCTTAAAGAAACTAACACGTACAATATGAAAGAGAGAGATGAATTTTCTGGGACGCATAATAGAGGAAGAAGGTTTGGAAAATTTAACACTCACTGGGCATATTGAAAACAAGAGAAGCAAATGGAAACATTGAGTAAACTACTTAATAAGGGAATAGCTGAAAAATGAAAGCAAGAAGTGATGATAAAGTGGCAAAAACTGCAGGAAGTTACGGAGAATCATAATCTCTTACAACTATTACTTTTATTGGACATGTAGGATGATCCCGAAATGCGATCTGAAGGTCGAGAACACTAGAATCAAGCAGATGCTGAAGTTTAAATATCTGGGAAGCGTCTTAGAGGACGGTAAATGCGACGCTGAGATCCGTAGACGTATTGGTTTATTTTCTAAGCGTAGCTTAGATGTAACACAAGGCCGAAAGCATAGGGCACCCAATGAGGATTGGACACACCCCTCAGTCGTAATTGTTCTAGCGAGACAAGCCTGCTAACCATTACACCACGTCTGGATGTCCCTGTAGAGGTATTGGAATGGCTAAGGACACATTCCAAAAGCTGGGCAGAGTATTGCTAGACAGGAGAAAAGAATACTGAGTTGTTACATAACATCTGTCTTTCGTTACGGCAGCGAATGTTGGACGATTTCCTCAAAGATGAAAAAGAGACTCGAGGTGACGGAGATGTGGTTCTACAGAAGGATGCTAAGGATTTTGTGAACCGATCGTGTGACCAAAGATGAGGTTTTGAAGAGGATGCAAACAAGGAGGTGGTTTATACTTAACATCTGAAAGCGGCAGCTGAAGTTTCTGGTACGCATAATGAGGAAGGAAGGCCTGGAGAATCTGATACGCACGGGTCGAATCGATTGAAATAGAGACAAGGGAAAACAACGTGTGACATACCTGGCGAGCTTGAGCAGGTAGATGACAATGTGGTCTAGGGAGGAAGCAGAGGGAAGGAACTTGTTGAGAGCTGCAAGGCTAGAAGAAGGTGGAGAGCCATGATCGCCTACGTCCTGAAAGGACATGGCATATAAAATGAAAGATGGGACATGTTGTAGACCTCATTGAATTCCCTTCTGTAACCCTCAGGAAATACAACACAAATATGGACAACTTGGATACATGCCTCATTATATATTCCTATACAATGGCTCCAGCACCACATATACTCCATGCCACATCGCACAGCCACTGTTATTCTGTACATTCAGTTAAGATTAAACATAATGTATTTACATCTAATAGATGGGCAGGGAGTGTAACCGTTATTTGTGTGAAAAGTGGAATCGACGTGCCGAGTTCAAATTCTGGCCGAATCTCTTTCGTTCACTTCGCACTACTGCCCTTGAAAAAAACATCAGTCCATCTTTCTCAAGCTATAGGTTAAAAAACAGGACAGACTGGGTTTTGCTAAGGCAATCAGTCTAGGAAAAGGAATTTTAAATATACCTGAAGAGGAATGGATTAGTGCTAGAGGCTTAGCATTCCGACCCTGTGTGAAGGAAGTGACTTTTTGATAATATCGATCTGAGGAGAAGATCCTAACGTGTGGAACCATCGGGGAGAGCCTGAAAACCATACCACGGGTTGACACAACCTTTTTAGTACAGTTAGGTAGACAATTTTGTTCGGATACCGTCGATGGTTAGGCTAGCACGAAGTCACAAGCCATCGTGACCGAGGGTTTGAGCGTACCGGCTTCGTTCAACTAGTGATCCGCTAGATTTCTCTTTCTCTCTCTTTCATACTCTCTCTATCTCTCTTTCGCTTTCTCACTCTCTCGCTTTCTCTTCTCTCTCTTTTCTCTATCGTTCTCTCTCTATTTCTCTCTCTCTCTCTCTTTCTCTATTTCTCTCTCTTTATCTATCTCGCTCTCTCTCTCTCTTTCTTTGGCTTTTTCACTCTCTCGCTCTCTTTCTCTTTCTATCTCTGTCCTTCTCTCTCTGTAATTGGAATTAGCTAGCCACACTAATAGACACCTTAGTCTCCCGACGGATTCCTACTCATGGGTTACAAGATTCGTGATCGTGAGTTACATTCTTGGGCATACTACGTGCTGTAAGGCGTGGATATACGGGTAATGTGATTGATAAATTCTGGGAAATGTTAAACGGAGAGCCGAGTTCGAATTACAGTTGGTTTCGTTATATTCACTTACGCGCCAATACCATTGAACATTCCTCTTCTCCCCCAACTATGGGTTAATTAGTAAGACTTGTGTCATTCAACCCTCGACTCCTCCGGTGTACCCATACCAGACTTCCCTCTAAGAACTGAGGCCCTATTGAGCGGCTTACACATAACCCCGTCATTGGTATTGGGCATTATCTCCAATTTAGACCCCCCCCACAAGGCTAGTGGCGGAGATGGCATACCAGCCATTGTCTTGAAGAAATGTGCGCCTGAGCTAGCGCCCGCCCTTTCTAAACTATATAATTACTGCCTCAAGGAATCCTGTTTTCCTGACTGCTGGGTGTCCTCATCCAGTGTTCCTGTCTTTAAGAACTCTGGAGACCCCTCTGATCCCTCTAATTACCGTCCTATTAGTCTCCTACCTCTCTTTGGCAAGAGACGTATATGTAATATAACTGGCCCTGATCTGGCGTCTCGTCTACAGTCACTCTCTCACAGACGCGCCGTCGCCTCTCTCTGTCTTTTCTACAAATACTTTCATGGGCTGCTTTCACTGGTCCCCAGACTCCATGAATTCAAGCGCCCTACGAGGCTGGCATCCCGCTCCCACCCTTACACTATAGAAACGTTTAAATGTAGCCGTCTCTTCTACTCCAATAGCTTCATATCTCGCACCTCTCGCCTGTGGAACACCCTTCCCTATTACTGTTTCTCTGAGAGCTATAATCTCCAACTATTCAAATGTAATGTCAATCAACATCTCCAGTTACCTTGATCTATCCACTATCCATCTCCTCATACTTTCTTCTATCACTCCTATTTGCTCTTGCTCCAAATCTTCTGCAACCCCCTGCATCCTAGTGGCTTCACGCCTTGCTCGGGGCGTAATGCTTAAAAAAAAGAAAAACAAAAACTAAATCTTTATTATCTAAAAAAAAAAATTAAAAAACAAAAAGTGGGTCCAAAATATTTAAATTTCGGCATTAGACAAAAACAACCAAACCAAACAAAAACAGATTGCCTAATAAAAAACGTCTGAAATTTATCTTATTTTATACGAAAGTTCATCCAGTACACGTCTCCAGGGCCTCTCAATATAGAGGGATAATGCCAAAATGGTTATAATGAATTTAGACGTGAATTGAGTAAAAGACAGTACTTTCCCTAAAATGGTTCCTTGTAGAATGGTAATAGAAAGATTGTTGACTCTTATGACGTGTCCATAGCATCTCAAATGTCTCTTTTAGACGGTAGTGTTGAGTTTTTTCAATGGACGATTTTCTTTTTTTATGGTGTCTATTTGACCACATTCTCTGATTTCGTTACTGACTGATCTCACTACATTTTTTGTGGTTATTCACTTTGCTCCAATCTTTTGGCTTTGAAGTTCTTCGATATCACTAAACGTAGCATCATACTTTAATTTTAGCACCATTTAGTGCAAACTTTGAAACACAAATCCGACAATCAATTAATCTGACCTTTTGCACGAAATATTAGCCTTAAAATAATATACATTCATATTTAATCTGACACTGCGTGCGATATTAAACTCGATTACCTTCATATTCTCTGTGAAGTTTTGTTTCTCTAGTTGAAAGCAATACCCTAATTAATATCAATAAATATTCTTTATATTTTATTTTCTGATATTTGTTTTTGGCATATGTTTAATTTGATACGTGCGCTTCTAAATAAAAAAATATATTTTATTCAAAGGTTTATAATGGCTTCGATACGTTATCGGTGTTTGTTTTCTTTTTTAATTAGAATCGATTGTTATACGTTGTAATATAACGATACAGAACAAAGAAAAAAATGAAGAGGTTGAAGAGAAAGATTTAAAATAAAAAGGGAAATGTAAAAATATTTAAAGAAAGAATATGCAGGCGTTTAAAAGAATAAAGGATCTTAAGTGAAAGTGAAAACAAAAGCAGGAGGAGGAGAAATGAATTTAAGTATAGACTACGTAAAATTCTATTACGCAAGACAATGCTTCCACAATGAAATTGATATTAACGGAACGCTTATCGACACCGGAAATGAAATTGACGAGCTGTGTTCAAGCGCCATCATCGTCTGTTGAATTCACGTTCATATAAATACCCGTGGGCAAGCATGAATCTACCCGTTCCACCTGAAGTTCCAGCCACCTCCGTTGCGCTCGCTTTTGCACAAGTACCCTTTGGATAGGCATGAATCCACCCGTTCTCTCTCAGCAAGTAGCAGCCACTTCCGTTGCACTCGCTTTCGCACAAGTACCCTTTGAATATGTATGAATCCACCCGTTCTCTCTCAGCAAGTACCAGCCATTTCCGTTGCACTCGCTTTCGCACAAGTACCCTTTGTATAGGCATCAATACACCCATTCTCTCCCCTCATGTTCAAAGGGAATACCAGGTGATGTAAGCTACGTGACAGGCCTAGCATGTCGGCAACGGTTAAATTCACACTACATAAACTAACGGAAGACCTCAATACGTAAAATGCTTCTGGACTGACAGGTCACATGGCCTACCTGAAGTTGAGTGAGTGAGTATTGAGTGAATTACAAATACGCTCCGGCCTTCTCCAGGTGATATACGTTGTAATTTGGCCCGAACCCTTTATTTAGTAACACGGGGATAGATGGTTCTAGTTCAACGTCCCATACCTTTTCTGGATGTCCCAGTTTCAGTTATTTCCCTTTAATATCTCAAATAACCGAGTTTTCGTTTAATTAAGCTGTGGTCAGGTATTGAACTCACAACTCTTTAGGTAAAACCAACACTTTTATCCACTGAGCCGAAGAAAGCCAGACCGTACAACGGCCGAAACGACGTGAATATAACAATAAAGATGAGGACAACAGTCCGAACCAGGTAAATCGTGTAAATAGTTACAATACTTCATCTCAGACATATAGACAACTATACTATAGTATACTAGTATACTGATATCCATTGTGTGTGTGTGTGTGTGTGTGTGTGTGTGTGTGTGTGTGTGTGTGTGTGTGTGTGTGTGTGTAAAAAGAAAGACTGAAAACAGCCGTGCCTAAAAGTAATATGCAACAAAAAGGTGTCTATATTTCTGAGATGAGATATTATGTACACTATTTACATTATTCGGACTATTGTCCTCATCTTTGTCGTCATATTTATCACAACGTTTCGGGCGTTGTACGCTCCGGCCTTCTTCAGGTGGTTCGAATGTCGAACTGAGCCCTTTATTTCTCCCACTGGGGTAGACTGTTCTAGTTGCACATGCCATGTTTTAATGGATGTCAGTTATCAGTTATCTCCTGTTAATTCCCCACTCCAAGTTCTCCACTGCCTTAACCGAGCATCACACTCACACTCTTTGGGTCCCGTCACTGGATCTAACTATGGATCCACTGTAACACATCTGTGTATGAATTCCTGGGTATTATAAACCTAATGTCTTCAGCAACCATTTTTAGCAGTGCGCATATTGCAATTTTCGCTGTTATCATAGCATTTTTTTTACCAGAGCTCATATTGCAATTTTTGTTGTTATTATCGCTTTTCTCTGGCACTTCTTATTACTGGTTACCATATTGTATTAATTTCTATGCTTGGTCGGCTCAGGAGATATTTGTGGCCTAGCATATATACTGATTCCTTAAGATTACAAATTTTCCAATGGTGTTCTTTGTCTATGATCTCAACCTGATCCCACAGAGGGCGGTGATCTCCCTTTTCTCGCCATATGTGGTCAGCCACACCTGAATTTTCCACTTCCCCTCGTGTTACAGCTTTCTGGTGTTCTTGAAGCCTTACCTTAAGGGACGGCCTGTCCCCGCTTTATATTTCTTTCCGCAGCTGACATCCGTTAAAACATGGTACATGGAACAAGAACAGTCTACCCCAGTGAGCAAAATAAAGGGTTCAGTTCGACATTCCAACCACTTGAAGAAGGCCGTAGCGTACAACGGCTGAAACGTTGTAATAAATATGGCGGCAAAGATGAGGACAATAGTCCGAATAATGTAAATAGTGAACAAAAAGGTGCTCAACAAAAATTCAAAATTGAATATGTAGAGCAAAGCTGTTTAAGAAAAGGCTAAAATGCCAACCAACATCACAACCTCGTAATTTTTTTCCTCCTCTCTCTCGCCTCCCACATCTTCATACTTTTACCCTTTCACTTGGTTCTCTGTTTTCCTGGAGTAGTTTTCTCTGGTTTGTACACCCTTCCACTTGCCCAAGGAGACCTCACAGTCGGTTGGCATTTTAGCATTTTCTTTTATATATATATATATATATATATATATATATATATATATATATATATATATATATATATATAGAGAGAGAGAGAGAGAGAGAGAGAGAGAGAGAGAGAGACGGTGGAGTAATGGATAGCGGCTTGGATTGAGGAATCGCAGAGCCGAGTTCAATTTCAGTCTACATTACATTCACTTACGTGTTAATACCCTTGGGAAAGGTGTGAATCCTCTTCCTCTCCCTCCAGCTATGGGTAAAATAGCAGGACAGACTGGGTTCTATAGCCTTGGATGGCAACTGGTCTAGGAGAAGGACAACTCTGAATTCAAAACCTGCGGAGGGTCGTTTGGGGAAACTTGTGGCATTCAGGTGCACCAGGTCTCTGTATTCGTCCCTTCAAAAAGTGTGGATGGTCCTGCACGAAGCCTTCACCACTATAATCAAATCTCATGTGCCGGTGTCGGAAACTGATTCGCTTGACCATACGTCGAATCTCACGGGACGTCGAATATATATATATATATATATATATATATATATATATATATATATATATATATATATATATATATATATATATATATATATATATATATATATATATAAAATATTAGTGGTTAATGTACACATACATATGCAATTATATACAAACTATACAAATATATATATATATACATACATACACATATATATGTATAAAAAAATAATTTCAAGAGGATAGAATCCAGGTAGAACTCAATGTCCAGGACAGAGTAAGGATATAATAAAAAGGCTTAAAAACTAATATTCCATGGTTATAATTTATTCCACTGGAATCGTAAATACGATCCAATTCATCAGACCTACAAATTCAAAAAGAAAGCAGAAAAAACAACTCCGGAAATAAAAAAATAAAATTTAGTGAGAGTGTATGTATGAGAGTGTGGGACGAATTTTAGAGTGAATTAAAGCTATAGGGACGAGTAACAGACGAGAGAAGAACAGGAAGGTCTAAAGATGAAGGGGGGATTAAAATTTAACAGAGAGAAGTTTTAAAGAGGGGAGTCAGAGACGGTTTAAGTGAGAGAAATATGAATATACTCAGATGTCTAATACATTAAAGATATACCGGAAAAGATACATTTTGTAGTGACATACACACACAATAAACGATCTAATCTTAAAGATCAGAAGATGAGGGAGGGAGAGAAAAAGAAAAGAAAAAGGAGTGGGGGTAGAGAGATGGGGTGGGAGGAATTAAAACCGAAGTGCATTTATAAAAGGGCCGCTGTGTAATCAAGAAAATTTGACAAAAGTAATATCGACTACAGGTTACAAATCTAATATAAATATATAAAAATATAACGATTATCTAATCTAGCAAGGACCTATATTTCTATGTTCAAAAACACATACGTATACATACATACATAACAACATATTTATACGTGCATACATACATATAGGCGGGTACACACATACCGGCATATACATATATATGCAGCCTTTTATTATATATATATATATATATATATATATATATATAATATAAAAAAAACTGCAAATTAAAAAAAATAATAATGTTTTTATGAAAGTATTTATTTATATTTGATATTTCAGATCGACCTCGATCTTTCTTCAGAAATAACTGTTTCAAATATAAATAAATACTTTCATAAAAACATTATTATTTTTTTAATTTGCAACTTTTTAGTTGTTTTTTCTATATATACATATTAAGAAAGTATACGTGGCTTCTCATTATGCTATATATATATATGTGTGTGTGTGTCTGTGTGTGTGTGTGTGTGACATAGAGAGAGAGAGAGAGAGAGAGGGAGATCCCACCCCACCCCGAGGTGGATTTAGTAATCAACAGTGCTAAAGAATTAGGATGAAGGTGCTAATTACTTGGGTAGAAGGGATTCCGGAGTAATTCCAGAAATAAGTTTATTTTTTTTCTCTTGTTTTTTTTGTTTTTTTTCTCTTCATAATTGTTTCTGGGGTTGAGTTATTAGTTAATTACATGTAATAATTCCAAAGTGATTAAGAGACGGATTCGTTAAAGTAAAGTTTGTGATAAATGGCAAATTGGATTTTTGGGTGGTCTGAATAGCGGAATTCAACCAGACGGGATAAGTGGTTTTGGCAAAATTTAAGCATACGTTGACTGCGGAAGATCCAACTGGAGGTCAGAATCCGATTTTAGTACCTCTTGAAAACTGGTTGCCCGCGGAGATCCGGAGATTAGGCGGAAACACATGGTGGTCCAGGCGATTTGCATATTAAAATTCGGGGCTGGTGCCTAAAGATGGTTTAGCTCCGCCTCTCTCTATATAAGCTGCCCGCACGCTTGAGTTAGTCAGATGAGTTCGGAGTTCGGAGATCAGAACGCGGAAGAGGTGGCTTGTTGGAATTTGCTGGTCTGGTCTGTTGGTTGCCCTGTGTCAAGAAAACCGATCCGAGCCAAGTGATCGAAATAGAACCCGTTTGAATCCAGATAACTTCGTCAACAAAGCTGCGAGAAGGCAGACTTCTATATCGTAGGGTGCAGACGAAGATCCGCGAATTACTTCCCTTAGATCAGCCGAAATTGTTTAGGCAGAAATTTTCCTACTCTCTCTCTCTCTGTGACTTTCCGACCCAAACGAGTGAATCTCGTTACGACATTTTGTACTCGTGTAAATTCTTCGGTAGAGACATAAAAAAAACAGTGGCCTAAATAGGGCCCTTTGTACAGGAACAGAAGTTGCTTATTTTTTTTCTTTTTTCATGTGTTTTCAAAGCTACGACAAGAAAACTTTTGCTGCACGAATAGTGATTTCCTTTTTCGGGAAATACCCAGCCATTTCCTCCCCTTCCCACCGGATCGTTCTGGGAAGATCGATATACTGCTGTTTGGATCAAGAATTCACAACGTAGCGAATAGTGGTGGTTCCTTCAGTTCACCGGAGGAAGATCGGGTGGATTTCTCTTTCGGCCAGAACCACCAGGGAGACAGAACAGAACTGCAACAGGCAAGGTTATTACGTTATATATATATATATATATATATATATATATATATATATATATATATTAAGCATTTAACCCCAAACAAGGCGGGAAGCCACTAGGACGCAAGGGGTTACAGAAAGTTTAGAGCAAGATCAGATAGGAGTGATAGAAGAAAGGATGAGGGTAGTGGATAGATCAAGGCAACTGGAGATGTCGATTGACATTACACTTGAATATCCTAAAGTTCAAAAACAGAATTAGCATGTAATTAACTTGACAGAAGAGTGAAAAAAATTAAAAAGATCTCTTAGAATCATTGAAAATAAATGGAATCAACTATCAAACTTATACTTTGAGATAATTTTCAAACGAATGCAAAAAAATGTGTACTGCCGTAATCAAGGCTTCTTATCTACTCTGTACTTATGAACACTAATGGATATGTCCCAATCCTCATAAATACCTTAGACACAATTGTAAGTGGGGGTAATATGCTAAGTATTCCACTACTAGCAGTGGTTTACTTGCTTCACGTCGCTGGCGAATATTGTATTTTTTCAACCTCAGTTTTGGTTATTCCCCATCCAATAACATTTTTTAGGTTACAACAGGGTTAAAGGAGGATATTTTGACGAGATCAAAATTTAATCATAAAATGCTTTTTTTTTTTTTCTTTTTGTCATAATAAAACTTTTCATTAAAAATCATGAATAATAATTTTCTCTCATTTAAAGTGCAGAACAACTACTTTGGGGGCCAATTTAAAAAAATTACCAGGGGTGGCCTCAAAATTTCGAACTAAATATATAAACATTCCCATGGGCATGAAGAAGGTATACTATCACAAAAGGAAATTATTGTAAAGTTAATAAGTGAGAAGAACACAATTTTGGAAATTGTGAAAACACTTTGAAACAGATCGCCGAACAATAAAAGCAAATTGGAAGCATTGTCAAGATGTGAAGAAAAATCACTGGCTTTAAGAATGGCACAAAAAGAGATTTGAGAAAAATCACTGGCTTTAAGAATGGCACAAAAAGAGATTTGAGAAAAATCACTGGCTTCAAGAATGCCACAAAAAGAAATTTGAGAAAAATCACTGGCTTTAAGTATGCCACAAAAAGAGATTTGAGAGAAATCACTGGCTTTAAGAATGCCACAAAAAGAGATTTGAGAGACATCACTGGCTTTAAAAATGCCACAAAAAGAGATTTGAGAAAAATCGCTGGCTTTAAGTATGCCACAAAAGATTTGGAAAACTCAAAACCTTAATAAGTGAGAGAAGTGTATCGACCAGCAAGAAAGTATTTAAAGTAGTTAATATTGTAAACAGAAAAAAACACAAAATATTAAAAACTAGCCGAATGAAATGACAGCAACGAAGCTAATATATTTTAAGTAAACTTAAATAATTTTTAGCGAATAATGTAGAGCTACATTGGACGGGCCTGTTGAGCTAGTTGTTGTGTTCTTCATGGAAATAATGACCCAGCACAAATTAGAAATTAGCAGTGGGTATGTAATGTTTTGTTTAGGACTGATGGCGTCAAGATATACGCAAAGAATCACTTCAAGTTCTTGAAAAATATGCCTTTAATGGTGCAGTATATAATCAAGCATCTTTGAAGTAAAGATTTTATTCACGCAAAACAATGCTCCTTCATATTCTACGAAGCTGATAAATACCTACATAACCTTCCAAAATATTAATTTCAAAGACACAAAATTAATAAAATAGCCTCAAGCCTCTCTAGATATATTTTTTTTCTATGAAATGGAGAATGGAAAAAAGTAATCAAAGAAGATCTCTGGAATGTAATAAAAAAATTCAGTAAGTAATGCTAAAGCCCAAAACAATACGAATGTTACCAAAGACCTCCACCTTGAGTGGCTCTTGGGCCCTCTATAAAAGAAATCAATGTATACTTTTACTGAGCTCATCTCAGACGATGCAAGAATAGACTTTACACTCAGTATCACACCAGATCAGGGAAACCAGGTGTGTGTTTAACTTGAGGTATCCTTCGAGCTGCCAAGTACAAGTACACCACGTGATCGGTCTAGCTGTACCCGGGATACAAACTTGAGAAAGAACCACATGACAGCTAGATACATAAACACCCACCCTAGAATGGAGATGAGCAGTCTGGCTCAGCCATAGCATGTGGAGTTGAATAAAATATAATATAACGAATAAGCGATTTGAGTGTGATATTATAAACGAATCAAGACTAATAAAGCATATAAAATGCCAAGGAATTTTATCCTTTAATTATTATAAAGAACGATTTTAACCTCAATCAGCATGGCTGATGCTAACCTCCAGGAAAGCAAATCATTGTGCATTCTTGTTCTCGCGTTGGAACTATTATATTAAAACAATTGCTAGACCAGCTGTACATAAATTTGGTTAGCTGTGTCGTGCCAGATATTTTTCTCGGTAAATTTCCATCTTGCACATTTATAAATCTATCATTTGTCCATGCATTGGATATTGCTGCCATATCCGATCTGGTGATCCGGCTATATATCTCGAGATTCTTGACAAAATCCAATGAAGTGTCCTTAATGTTATCGGCACTGACCTGGCATCCTGACTATTAATCACTTTCCCACCGCCGTGACGTAACTTCCCTCTGTCTCTTCTATAAATATTCTTATGGCAGTTGTTCCAATGAACTCTCCTTGGTACTTCAACCGTATGAATTTAAGCGTACTACTAAATTGGTATCGTCTTTTCACTGTTGAGTTAGCTAGATGCAACCGTTAAGTTTTATTCGAATGGTTTCTTTTATCGCACTTCTTACATGTGGAACTCTCTTCCGATTCCTTGCTTCCCACTCAACTACAATCTTGAAAAAATAAATAAATAAATGCAACATCAATCGCTAGCTTCTTTCTTCCTGAAACCTGTTTTTTTACAGTCTTTTCTCCTCGCTAATGATTTTATTTTTGTGGGATGTGTTGCCATGGTCAAAATAAGTAACAGAATTGCCCAACAAACAGAATTGACAAAGTTTGCAATAAGAAATAACGAGAAAAAGAAAAGAACAAGGCAAAAAAAATAATATAAAGCAAGCAAATAATATATGCAAGACAAATTAACAGTGATATGATAAAACAACTTGTAATATGGCAAAAAGTTCTCAAACTAAGAACTGGGGTTGACACACAAAAGCAAATTCGGACAAGCAAACGTAGCGTTCTGACTTCAAAACAAGATAGACCGGGACTTAGTCAGATGAAACTGAGAACCGGCCCATTTTATTGGCTAGGAAAAAATCCGAGCATGTATTTGTGTGCTTCAGCCTATAAATTGAGGGAGGGTAGTGTTTTGCAATCATTCTCAGTATAGATTAGAATCAATAATTTTCATATTTTATTTTATTTTATTATCAGGACTCACTACAGACTAAATCAGGGAGCCTTCTTCCATTTTAGTCTAAGCTCGTTTCCTCACCTCTCGAGTCTTCAGTATTTTGCAGCATCAGCGAAAAATGTGTTTATTTTAACGTTGTGTGTGATGTAAACCGTGAGATGAAAACATAGATCCTAACATTCTGATAAAATAAATTACTTTATATTTCCAATACAAAGATGTAGATGTTTTAACTTAATATATTGTGCTAGTAAGTTAAAAGCAACATCTCTAGGCCTAGTTTTTAAGAGGGGAAAACTGAGAGACACTCCATTATTACGCTTTGTTTACGACATAAACTGATCGTGAGCCGGCTGTGGCTGCAACGCAGAGGAGAAAGAGGAAGAGAGAAAGGTTCCATAGAATAGGAAATAATAATGATGGTGACGTGGGTGTTGGGATTGGTGATGTACTTATTTAGCTATAAAAGTAAACCCTTTTATCGTGTTCACGAGGAGCACGAAGAATAAAGTTTATTAAATAGACAGGAACAAAACAAAAATTAAAGTGAAATCAAGTTTAACAAGGTAACGATAAAGATGGCGACCAGAAGAATCAAGGATAAGAAAAATATATAAAAATAGCAGAAAATATAAGTAGATTTCAAAGAGGTCGTAAGGAAAAAGTTAAACAAATTTCAAATAATTACAGATGGAGGTAAAATTGGCGGGGAAAGAAGAGGAAACTGAAGAAGAAAAGTGAGGAAAAGAATGAAAGCAGAAGGGAGAAAAAGAAAAGCAGGAGGCATTAGAACGGAAGTAGAAGGTAGCGAGAGTAGCGGAAATGAGGTCAGAGGCGTTAGATATAATAAAAAAAAACATCTAAAAAAGGTCAAAGATGTAGAAGAAATGATAAGAGAGAAAAACAATGACGCGCGACAATCGAGTAAAAGAGGGGAGAGGAGAAAATATATTGTCTCGTGGTAGAGATAGTTGTATATTTTTCGCCATTAACAGAGGTTGGTGTCCAAGCCGAGATAAAAGCCAAGATTTTTTTTAAATACATAGTTTCAGAGCAGACAGTTTTTCTTGGAATTTTGCTGCAATACAATCTTCGTAAACTTATTTTCCCCATATCGCTTTGTAATTGTACCTAAAATTACAAAGAAAAACGATTTTTGTAAATGTACTTGTACCTAAAATAAAAAAGAAAAGAAAAGAAAAACAAAACTGTCAATAGTTCTTGTATTAATTCCTGGCCAGTTACAATCCGTTTCCTTCATATTCCAATATATCATTGTTGTAATATCATTTGAAATTTTTTCTTATTGTAAAATCAATTAGAGCTCTCCTTTAGTCCCATTATTTTAGATATTAACAGCCAGGACACGCCATGCTACTAAATAATGGAGGTCAAGAAAGCATTTCAAATATTATTACTCAAATGGAGCTCAAACTGATTTTACTATAAGAAAGTATTTCAAATGATATTATTATAGAATAGTAGCTCAAACTGATTTTACTATAAAAAAAACACTTCAGATGATATTACTATGGAATTGAGCTCAAACTGATTTTACTATAAGAAAGCATTTCAAATGATATTACTATAGAATGGAGCTCAAACTGATTTTACTATAAGAAAGTATTTCAAATGATATTATTATAGATAGAGCTCAAACTGATTTTACTATAAGAAAGTATTTCAAATGATATTATTATAGATAGAGCTCAAACTGATTTTACTATAAGAAAGTATTTCAAATGATATTATTATAGAATAGTAGCTCAAACTAATTTTACTATACGAAACCACTGCAGATGATATTAGTATGGAATTGAGCTCAAACTGATTTTACTATAAGAAAGCATTTCAAATGATATTACTATAGAATAGGAGCTCTAACTGATTTTAGTATAACAAAACATTTCAAATGATATTACTATAGAAATGTCAAATGATCATAATTTCTTCCGTGTTCTAAATTTCCAAAAGAGATTTCCACCCAGGCAGCTTGTTTCCAAGAACTGTAGCTTTGTGGAACAAGCTCCCTCGTAGATGCTTCCCTAAACACTTTATGCTTGACCTCTTCAAGTCAAGGTTCCCTTGTCATCTTTTCTCCTCAATAATATAATGTTCATTTCCTAACAATTTCTCTTCCATTCATCACTCACATTTCGTTCAGCATTACTATTTTAGACTATAAACCTCAACCTTGAGTGACTCTCAGGCTTTGCATTGGATAAAGTTTAATACACACACACACACACACACACACATATATATATATATATATATATATATATATATATATATATATATTTCACCCAAGCAAGACAATAAAAGTGCCCGACGATCCCACCACACATACATTATATTTCTTCCATGGTGATCAGCTTTGAGGTTGGGTGTAGAGATTTATCTTTGTCAGTCATCTTCTGGGTTGAATATTGTTGTAAGGAATGCCCTAAACAACCTATCGCCTATGTGGACTGACTATATCAGTAGCTATATATAATAAGCCCAGGATATACCTGACGGCTTGCTTCGGTAATTAGATGGAGATTCGTCTCCAGCTAAGCAAATCGAACTCTCTGCCTTCGAACAGAGAGGAACCCAGACGAGGCTATGCCGATGGGCAGAGTCTCGTCTGGGAGTGGTAGACAGCTACTCGACCCTGTTTTTACGGGGTCTACGGGGAATTTTTGTCCGAGTTTACGGGCTCGGATAACCCACGTTAAATTCGGCCTTGTGCCACATCTGACCGCGTAGGGCGGTTGGCAAATATCCTTGCTTCGGCAATTAGTTTAAGATTCAGATGCCCCACATTAAATTCGGCTTTGTACCACATCTGACCGCGTGGGGTGGTTGACAAATATCTTTGTTTCGGCAATTAGTTGGAGATTCGTCTCAAGCTAAGCTAGTCGAACTCTCTGCCTTCGGGCAAAGAGGAACCCAGACGAGGCTATGCTGAAGGGCAAAGTCTCGTCTGGAGTGGTAGATAGCTACCCGACCCCGTGTATACGGGGTCTACGGGGAATGTTTACCCGAGCCTATGGACTCGGTTTTGCTCCGCATTAAAAAACTGTCTTGTGCCACATCCTGCCTCGCGAGGAGGTAAGGTAAATACCCTTGCTTCGGGAATTACTAACCTACCACCCGATTCCCTGTCTTTCAGTATTGTATTCTTTTTTACAATAAACCTCTCTTCTTTCATCTACGCGCGTGTTGCTGTTCCTTCACTCGAGTACCACCTTTGTCTATTTGTAACCTCTTTAAGGATACAACAAATATAGTCGTGTTCTATACACTTTTCATCGCCTGTGATAGATTTAAGGAAACGTTAGGATGATACACTCATCATTACAATTGTTTCCCCAAAGTGGAAATTACTTATGTGTCAGGGTAGCTACATTACGGAAGTGGAAAAGTGACTGGAGCCCAGATGCCAGGTTAGAACCAATGACACTTCTAGGATATCCCTAATATTGGTCTGTTAGTTTATTACTGTTGAACATTATCCGTCTTATAGTTAATTTCTAGCATTGTTCTTTCGACTGAACTTCATGCGTTTCAAATTTGTCTTTTTAAGGGAGTTTATTCATTTCTATCTTTTGCGCCTTTACGTCATAAATGACATTAGAGATTCATTGTACTTTTTTACGTTTCAAGCATATTGACAATGCTCTTTTCTTTATGCCGTTGTTTTTAATAAATGCTTTCCTGTTAATATGCTAGTCTTAATTAATTTTCGGAATAAAAAAAAATACGAGGAATTTAGGAACACCAACTGCCTCATTACACGTTAAAAACTTCCTAGATTCATAATAATTAATAGAGATGATGATGGTGATGCTGCTGCTGCTGGTGATGATGATAATGATGAGAATTTCAATTAAAACAATAATTATGGCAATAACAGTATTATTAATTATCATTTCGAAATCCTACTTAAATAGACTTTCCGCGATCCGAACTGAAAATGATGTATTTTTTAGCATTAACAGTCGTAAAGAGCGGCATAACCATTTAAAAATATCTAGTTATAATTCTGCTTGACCCGGCTTTAGTTAGCACGATCATTACGCCCTACCAATACCTCATAAATAATGGACTATTCCGTTACTTGGTTTCAGTGATAAAATGAAGAAACAAAGAACGAAAGAAAGTCATGTTTAACGTCTCCTGCCAATGACTCATAAATAATAGACTATTCCGTTTTGTTCGCGTAGAAAGACTGAAAAGACATATAAGAGACGCTACTTGGTTTCAGTGATAAAATCAAAGAAAAAAAAGAAAGAAAGGCAGGTAAGCTTAACGTTTCCCGGAAATACCTAGTAAATAATGAACTATTCCGTTTTAATCCCGTGGAATGGCGGGAAAGACATATCAGTGACGCTACTTTGTTTCAGTGGTAGAAAGAAAGAAAGAAAGAAGCACACCGTTTAATGTCTCCTACCAATGCCTCATAAATAATAGATTATTCCGTTTTGATCGCGTGGAAAAACTGAAAAGACATATCAGAGACGCTACTTGGTTTCAGTCGTAAAATGAAAGAAGGAAAGATCGAAGGGAAGATATCCATGTTTAACGACTGTTTCAGTGAAATGGAAAAAGTTGTCAATTTCATTTTTTTTCCTTTGTACCCATAAATATTCATATTTATGATAAGAGTAAAAAAAGCAATAGGAAATATAACAAAGCATAAATAATATCTACTAAATACGCACATACACACACACACTCTCTCTCTCTCTCTCTCTCTCTCTCTCTCTCTCTCTCTCTCTCTCTCACGAATATACATTATCATCCGAATCCCACATAGACAAACTAGAATCATGATACACTTACATAAATAAAGCAATATTTACGGGGTGGGGTCAGTTAGGCTTGGAATTTGTTAATTTTTTGAAGTGTCAAAAGGACGTGTCGTCTCTCCTTGACTTTGGGACGCCATAAATTATACTAACGTTGCTTAACAAGTCAATGCACATGAAGCCTGATCAACCAATAAAAAAATAAAACTACCATAGTTTCTTTTGGTCATTATTTTTTTCTTTCTTTCTTTAATCCAATTTTTTTCTTTTTATCTTTCGAGCTTTCTTTCTTTCGTTCGTTTTCTTTCTTTCGTTATTTTTTTTCTTTTTAAATAACAGCTACTACACAAATGACTTGATCCTACCAGTTAACAGAGCAAAATACTGTGATACTTTGCTAGTGTATTATCTGTGAAATTCTTAAAGTTTTACCCTCCCCAAAAAAGTCTACATATGGGTAGATGCCATATTTTACCTATATGAATATTTGTATGATTTATTCATGCCTAAATACCTCCTGCCCTTATCTCCTGAGCTAATAAACTGTACAACCGAACTGTCAAAAAATGACAGCTTTATTTTGCAGTTGCAGTTATTTTTAAACTGTCGAGACATTAACGCTGCATGTGCTTGCTTAGAGAATATTAATCTAAGCTAATACAGGTCTATTTGCAATTGTAAAAAAAAACTTATGAAGTTTTACTTACCGCAAAGAAAGAAAGAAAGAAAGAAAGAAAGAAAGAAAGAAAGAAAATAAGAGAAAAAGAAAAATGAAAGAAACTAAGAAAAATTAAAATATTGTAAAAGAAAGGAAAAAGGGATAAAAAAATTAAACTTTTGAAAAACAAAAAAGAATGAGTAGTAGAAACATTATCAAGAAAGAAAGAAAGAAAGAAAAAAGAAAGAAACGCCCTGCCAATACCTCATAAATAATTGACTGTTTCGTTTTGATCAAGAGGAGAGACGGACAGGACATATCAGAGACACTGTTTGCTTTCAGTGAAAGAAAGAAAGAAAGAAAGAAAGAAAGAAAGAAAGAGAAAAAACTAAATTATAGTCAAGGAAAGTTCTTTTTTATTGTAAAAGAAAGAAAGACACAAACAAACAAACAAACAAACAAAAATTAGAATATTGTAAAAGAAACGAAAAAGGAATAAAAGAAAATTTAATTTTTGAGAAAACAAAAAAGAGTGAATAGTAGAAACATTATCGAGAAAGAAAGAAAGAAAGAAAGAAAGAAAGAAAGAAAGAAAGAAATCTACCGGAAGAGTTTGTGCAAATGGAGGTCAGCAAAGGGAGAGAAGTGAGACAAACATTGCTTAGAGTTAAAAAGATAATTTCTGTAGACCCATGACTTTTTCGCCACTAGCAGAACCAGGGACTTAACTCAAAACTACCAGAGAACTAAATATATATAACCAATGATTTAACACACTATCGCTTGGAGAAACGGTGGGTATATGCATTGACAAAGAAAATGGTCATGTTTAAATCCTTCAAGAGAGCGACTCTTTTGCGATTTCTCAGCTATCATGAAGTGGAAAGCTTATATTCAATCAAATGCTGAGTCTACCGCTAAGAAAGTTTTTTCTTTGTGTCGCGATAAAGATTTATTTCTGTCTTACATATTTTGTGATGACAGCGAACACTCGTTGCCACTTTTATGATGTCAACAAATACGCTTTATCACTTTCGCAATGCTCGTTGTAGTAGAGACTTTGTAATCGCAGATACAACTATAGTAACGCCGTTGAACAATACTAGTGTCAGACGCCTTCGAATAACACTCGCACTAATAGTACTTGCTCGATATAACTCGCTCGAATAGTAACCACCGAATAGTGATCCGAATAGAGAAATAATATAGTGAATAGAGTACAGAATAGTGGTCCTTATAGCAATAGAGGATAGAGTAGAAATAGAGATCAGTTAGACGCCAAGCTAATTCCTACTTATGTGTTTCCTCTATGGCCACATGGTCTACTTAATTCAATAATGTATTTGGCATTGGCAGGAGACATTAAGCACGTATTTATTTATTTATTTTTCTTTCTTTCTTTCTTTTTTTCTTTCTATCACTGAAACAAAATAGCGTCACTGATATGTCTTATCCATCTTTCCACCCGGTTAAAACGGAATAGTTCATTATTGGCGATCTGTGTTCAAACTCAAGTGTCGGCAGCCACATTTATTCCTAAATAACACATATTTATAAGTTTGCCATTCGTTCAAGTTTTGAACATTACTGCTACATATGGTCAAGTGCTTCTGCTGTATATTTAGGTATTCTTGATAAAATCCAAAGAAGAATCAGCAATATTATTGATCTTGATCTGGCACCTCGTCTTCAGTGGCGTTTTCTCTGCTGTAATGTAGCTTCTCTGTGTCTTTTCTATAAATATTTTCTTGGTAATCGTTCTGATGAACTCTTCGCTTCCTAGGCTTTATTAATATAAGCGCAGTACTAGATTGGCGGTTAGCTCTCATCAATTCACAGTCGAATTGACTAGATGTAACCATAAATCATACTTATTATAAAACCTAGGTTGTTTGTGTGTGTGTGTGTGTTTGTGTGTGTGTGTGTGTGTGTGTGTGTGTGTGTGTACGTTTATATATTGGATCGGATTTCCTACATTTTTCAACCGATTTCAACAAAACTTCACAGGACTACGTGCAATTACCTTGCGGTGGTTCTGACAGCGTCATAAATTGGAAAAACACAATTGTTTTTGCACGAAATCAATTTGAAAACACGATTAAGAGGCATCGCTTTTGCGGAATGAAGGGGGGACAACTCATATCGAGTTATAGTTATTATATTAATTCATTGATATATATAGCCATGTTATATATCATTTTGAAGCGCGTTTTTCGCTCTATCGAATCGTGCTATTCGTTACTGTTCTCAATCTCTTCATTCATTATTTTGAAGGCTTTTCGACAGCATGGACAATATTCAAATCCGCACGATTTTCTTGTTCCAGTTCAAACTAGGCCTAAAAGCTGCCGAGACAGCTCGTGATAGCAATGATGCGTTTGGCCCAGGAACCACTAACGAACGTGTGGCACAACGGTGGTTCAAGAAATTTCGTAATGGTGACGAGAGCCTCGAAGATGAAGACGGTCGCGGCCGGCCGACTGCGGTTGATAACGAACATTTGAAAGCCTTAATTGAAGCCGATCCTCGCAAAACCACACGAGAAGTTGCTGTTGAACTCGAGGTCGACCACTCAACAGTCGTTCGCCATTTAAAGCAAATACGGAAGTCAAAAAAGTTGGATAAAGGGTGTCGCATAAATTGAACGATAATTAAAAAAAATCGTCGTTTTGAGGTGTCTTCTACGCTCCTTCTGCGCAACAAAAATGACCCATTTCTCGAGCGGATTGTGACGTGTGATGAGAAGTGGATCCTCTACGACAACCGGCGACGTTCGGCACAGTGGTTGGATGCCGGAGAAGCTCCACAACACTTCCCGAAGCTGAAATTGCACCAAAAAAAGGTTATGGTGACTGTTTGGTGGTCTGCGGCCGGTCTCATCCATCACAGCTTCTTGAATCCGGGCAAAACGATTACGGCGGAGAAGTACTGCCGACAAATTGACGAAATGCACCAGAAGCTCCAACGTATGTGCCCGAGATTGGTCAATATGAAGGGACCAATTCTCCTCCATGACAACGCTCGCCCGCATGTTGCCCAACTGACCCTGCAGAAGCTGAACGAATTGGGCTACGAGACTCTGCCTCATCCGCCATATTCACCGGACCTCTCGCCCACCGATTATCACTTTTTCAAGCATCTCGACAACTTCCTGCGCGAAAAATGCTTCAAAAGCCGAGATGATGCCGAATCGGCCTTCAATAACTTCATCGCTTCCAGAACTCCGGATTTCTATGCTAATGGGATGAATAAACTTGTTTCTCGTTGGCAAAAATGTGTCGATTCTAATGGTTCTTATTTCGGTTAATAAAGTTTATTATGAAAGGAGTTATGATCTTTTGAAGTTAAACGTCAAAAACGATATTATTTTTGCACCTATCTAATAAAACTCAGGTTGTTTGTGTGTGTGTGTGTGTGTGTGTGTGTGTGTGTGTGTGTGTGTGTGTGTGTGTGTGTGTGTGTTATATATGGGATTGATTTCCTACATTTTTCAACCAATTTCAACAAAACTTCACCTTTTTTTGGCAGGTAGTGTTTCTTATTGTCTTGCACACGTTTTTCTTTATTTTTACATTCAGAATGCTTTAAAAATTCCATTTACAAGACAATCGTTTATAATAAAATTCTATTCAATCGGTAGACTCATAACGATTGAAAACAACGTTTTTGTTTGAGTTTGGGTTTGACCAATTCGTAAAAAAAAAACTAATTAAGACATGCGTGTCCGTCAACCTTAAACAATAATCTTTGTCAATTTTGTTTTTCAGTCTTTATGATGGTCGATACTTGATCTATCTCTTACTGTTACATCCCCGGGAAACGCCGGGCTCTACTGCTAGTTCTATACTAACAGTTTCTTTTCTCGCATTTCGCGCTTGTGGGATTCTCTTCCAGCTCTATGATTTCTAACCATCTTTGATCTTCAAATCTTTAAATACAATGTCAATCGTAATCTACTGTCTTCCTGATTACTCTTTTATTGTTTTCGCTCCTTAATAATGATTCTTTTTTTTTCTTATTCTTTCACAATCAGTAACCCCTTGTGTCTTAGTGACTTTACTGTCTTGCATTGGATGATATGATTAAAAAAATATATTTTTTAATGTGTAAACTACATCGGCTGAGACAGACGAGAGCAAAGACAGATACATGAAATGGACCGCGAAATATAAAGAAGACCACAACATTGAAGAAAAGTTTTTACAACCATGTTTTTTTAAAAGTGTTTATATCGACTGTGACGCATCAGGAACCAGTAAACATTCTAAAATCATTATCGATAATGATATAATCGTTCGTCGGCGGATTGATAAAACGGCTATTAACATTGAAAAACAACTTTTATCCATACTTCAAAGAAGAACTTTTTTCATTACAAGCAGACGAGTCAACAAACGCGGACGTCAATACGTTAGAAATGGTCTATGGTCGCTATTTTCCTGCAAGAAGCAATACTTTAATGCTTTTTCCACTGATACATATGGTGTATCTGTTTTTCAACGCTTATATCATATAATGCAAGGCACAAAATACCATTGATAAATATCGTGTGTCTGGAGCCCCTTCTGTTTGCCTCAGGGTTCTTGATAGTCTCCAGAGGCGGATATGCAATATAATTGGCCCTGTTCTGGCATCTCTTCTACAGTCGCTCTCTCACAGGTGCACCGTCGCCTCTCTCTGTCTTTGTTACAAATACTTTCATGGTAATTGCTCCGAGGAGCTGCATTCACTGGTTCCCAGACTTCATGAATTCAAGCGCCCTACGAGGCTGGCATCCCGCTCTCACCCTTTCACTGTCGTAACTATTAAATGTAGCCGTCTCTTCTATTCCAATAGCTTCATGTCTCGCACATCTCGCCTGTGGAACTCCCTTCCCTATTCCAGTTTTCCTGAGAGCTATAATCTCCAGCTATTCAAATGTAATTTCAATCGACATCTCCAGTTGTCTTGATCTATCCACTATCCTTCTCCTCATCCTTTCCTCTATCTGATCTTGTTCCAAATCTTCTGTAACCCCTTACGTCCTAGTGGCTTCCCGCCTTGCTTGGGGTGAAACGCTTAAAAAAAAATGGTTGATGGATGGCAAGCATTTTGGCACATTTAAAGAAAGAATTACGTACCGTTTTATGTTCATTGTGCGCTCCATGCTTAACATCCCCAACTTTGCATTTATCCCTAACGTATAATAAATGCAATTTACAAATCAAAATCTAACGTAAAAAAATAAACGTGCATGCAGGCAATTTAATTTAAGGACTTTGATAAAACAACGTATAATTGATTCTTCACGTGGAATTCTGTTGGCTATCAAAAGTGCAATGCGTGATACGTTTTGTTTTTTGTTTGTTTGTTTTTTTTGCGGGGGGTAAATATCTCAATATATATTAATTATTGCAAAGTATTGTCCTCATCTTGATTGTTATAGAAGCAACGTTTCGACCAAGTACCCTTTGGACATCATCAGATGTTTGCTCTTATAGCTGATATTGGATATCTGTTGATTATTGTGTCATTTTACCTGTGATGTCAGTTACCGTTTGTTCCTGCTGAACCAATGTATATTGTTTCGCTCGCATTTTTTTAATCGATACCACCCCATGCAAGGCAATAAAGCCACTAAGACAACAGATGATGTGGAAGAATTAGGAATAGAAACATTAATAATGAGCGGGAAGAGGAAAGAGTAATGAGGAGGACAGTAGATAACGATTGACATTGCATTTAAAGATTTGCAGATTAAAGTTGGCTGGAAAGCATCGAGCCGAAAGGGAGTTTCACAAGGGAGTTCGAGAAAAGAAACTGTTAACATAGAAATTACGGCTACATCTAGCCAGCAGCATCTGATCCAGGAATTGAACTTACGACCACCAGACCGCAGTAACACATGTTTAAACCAACTCAGGTGTCCACTACACCACAGTAGAATATTTTTTTTAAACCTTTCTATCTGGCAAATCAATAGACACCTGAATGATTGACGGATTGCAATTTGGCCTAAACTTTGTGTTTACAATAAGATCTATAATAATCAAGATATGAACAATAGTTCCAAATAATTAAAGTACATTGACAATTACTCATTTCAGTTTTCTGAGAATGCCAAACAGTATGCGTCAGGAATTAAAAACAAAAAGAAAAGGATGTTGCTTTAATTATCGGAAATAATCTCAAATGAGGGTTACTTATATTGTCAAAGAAAAATGATGACACTTATTGAGTATCTTATTATAATCCTACTTGTTCTGCGCATAGCACGACCGTTACGGCATGCCAATACCTCATAAATAAAGGACTATTCCGTTTTGACGAGAGCCAGAAAAGACATATAAGAAAGAAAGAAAGAAAGAAACAAACAAACAAACAAACAAACAAACAAACAAACAAACAAACGCCCTGCCAATACCTACTAAATAATTGACCGTTTCGTTTTGATCAGGAGGAAAGACGGAAAAGAAATTTCAGAAGAATTTGTTTACAAAGAAAAAGAAAAAGAAAAGAAAAAAAAAGAAAGAAAGAAAGAAAGAAAGAAAGAAAAAACGCCCTGCCAATACCTAATAAATAATTGACCGTTTCGTTTTAGTCAGGAGGAAAGACGGAAAAAGACATTTTTTTGTTTACAAAGAAAGAAAGAAAAAAGAAAAGAAAGAAAGAAAGAAAGAAAGAAAGAAAAAAGAAAAAAAATGCCCTGCCAATACCTAATAAATAATTGACCGTTTCGTTTTAGTCAGGAGGAAAGACGGAAAAGACATTTCAGAGACAGAATTTGTTTACAAAGAAAGAAAGAAAGAAAGAAAGAAAGAAAGAAAGAAAGAAAGAAAGAAAGAAAGAAACGCCCTGCCAATACCTAATAAATAATTGACCGTTTCGTTTTAGTCAGGAGGAAAGACGGAAAAGACATTTCAGAGACAGAATTTGTTTACAAAAGAAAGAAAGAAAGAAAGAAAGAAAAAGAAAGAAACGCCCTGCCAATACCTAATAAATAATTGACCGTTTCGTTTTAGTCAGGAGGAAAGACGGAAAAAATTTCAGAACAGAATTTGTTTACAAAGAAAGAAAGAAAGAAAGAAAGAAAGAAAGAAAGAAAGAAAGAAAGAAAGAAAGAAAGAAACGCCCTGCCAATACCTAATAAATAATTGACCGTTTCGTTTTAGTCAGGAGGAAAGACGGAAAAGACATTTCAGAAACAGAATTTGTTTACAAAGAAAGAAAGAAAGAAAGAAAGAAAGAAAGAAAGAAAGAAAGAAACGCCCTGCCAATACCTAATAAATAATTGACCGTTTCGTTTTAGTCAGGAGGAAAGACGGAAAAGACATTTCAGACCGAATTTGTTTACAAAGAAAGTTTAATAAATAATTGACCGTTTCGTTTTAGTCAGGAGGAAAGACGGAAAAGACATTTCAGAGACAGAATTTGTTACAAAGAAAGAAAGAAAGAAAGAAAGAAAGAAAGAAAAGAAAGAAAGAACGAAAACGCTATTGAAACAAGAAAGCCGTGAAATATTCACGGGTACTACTAGTAAAATTATAATTTGTTTATTTTTTGAGAAACTAAACTTGTTCAGACAAAATATTATCTATCAAGAATTTCATCCTCTTTCAAAGTTATTTTCAACGAAAAATAGCTTGTGAAAATGTTACCAGTCATTTTGATTCATTCAAACCGTTTTCTCGGCATTATTAAAACTGGATGTGAGAAGAGAGATTCCATTCAATGTCAATATATATTTAAAGTGGGTGATATTTACTGGTAGAAGCTATTGCAATTAAATTATAACACTGAGTGCAAAGCAAATTTTAATGACAATGGATACTTCAAGTTTGAAAATAGAAAGAAAATTCCGGAACTTTATTAAAATTTAAGGAATAAAACTGCCAATTATTAAGATAAATTACCTGATACTAACAGAACAATAGGGAGATAGCGAGAGAGAGAGAGAGAGATCTCCATTTAACTCTGAGTACAATACAAAGTTGGTTAATTTAGTAGCGCATCGACCCTTGTTTGGTTATTTAATGTCAAACATAATTCTTATAGGATAAAAATCATTTAGTGGGTACATTTTGGCCCGGTTTACAGAAAAGTTAAAAGGTAAACCAGGGGTGGCCAACCTTTTGATTCCATGCGCCACTATTTTGTACGATTAATTTAAATGCGCCACACAAACATTCACTTCCTTTCAGTACGTGTTGTAATATGGACATATTTTAAAGTTATAATAAAATCTATTTATTTGAAAAATATATGCTTATGACCAGGGGCATATGCAGGAGTTTTGAATGTGCACTAAATATAAACTCACTGAAATGAATGAGTAGAAGTGGTTTAGTTTTTTTTCATCAAAAGGATACAATGCGCCAATTGCCAATGCGCCACTTGCCATCAATGCGCCACTGCGCATGCATTAGCCATCCTGAGATAAACATACGTCCTGTTTGCATTAAAGTTGAAAAAGATAAATGTAGGCCCGGTTTACACTAAATTTAAAAAGGGAAACAAATCCCGGTTTATACTGGAGTTAAAACGGTAAATATAGACCCCGTTTACACTAAAGTTAAAAAGGTAAACCAGGCCAAATTTATAAAATAATTAAGAAGATAAATATAGGTCCGGTTTACACTAAAGTTAAAAAGGTAAACATGGGCTCGGTTTACACTAAAGTTAAAAATGCAAAAAAGGTCCGGTCCATACTAGAGTTAAAAAAAAGTAAACATATGCCCTGTTTACACTAATATTAAAAATGCAACCATAGATCAGGTTTCTACTAGACTCAAAAGAGATAAACATAGATCCAGTCTACACTAGAATTAAAAAGGTAAACATATGTCCGGTTTATACTATAGTTAAGATTGGTCACCTTGATGTGGTGCAATGATTAGAAAGCTTGTCTTGATAGATCAATTACGACTAAGTAGTGAGTTCGATCCTCACTGGGTGCCTCCTACTTTTGGCCTTGTGCCACATCTAAGCCGGGCTTAGAAAATCACTCTACTATAGTTGAAATGGATAGACACAGCTCCGATTTGCATGAGATTCAAAAATTTCGATATAGGCTAGGTTTACACTGGAGTCACACAAAAAAAAATAGACTTGGTTGTAGTTTTCACCAGTGCCTTGCTCATAAATACTTTCATGGTAATTGTTCCGTTCAGCTCTCCTCTATCGTACCTCTAGACACTATCAATTTAAGCGCATTACTAAATTGGTGGCAGGGTCTCATCACTTTACATTTGAAATGGTTAGATATAATCGTAAGTTCTATGCTAACAGTTTCTTTTCTCGCACTACCCGCTTGTGGAACTCTCTTCCGGCTCTCTTGATTTCTAGTCAAGTTTGATCTTCAAAATTTTAAATGCAATATCAATCGTTATCTTCGCTCTTATTAATTTCTTTTATTGTTCTCGTTCCTTAATAATGTTTTTCTTATATTCTTTCACAGTCAGTTGGCCCCTGCGTGTTAATGGCTTCGTGGCCTTGCTTTGGTTGAATTGATTAGCAAAAGAAAAAGTTATTTATACGAAAGGCTACACTGCAAAAATATTTTGAATGTTATATCAAGTGAACGTTTTAATTTCTTTAAGCTCTATCAAAGTGAGAGATTAGTGAAAAATGGTTTAATGACTATGATCTAAATCAGTGTTTCCCAACGATTTATTTTTACTAGGGAAATAAATAAGAGACTTATTTGTTAGTAATTTGTAATTAAAAGTAACATTTTTCAAGTGAACATTGTTCGACGTTATACTTGAGTCTCTCGATAAATTTTCCTCTCAACAGAAACGGAATGGCCTATTATTAGGTTGGTGCAAAATAATGACGTAATAATGTCGTTTTTTGACGTATTTTTTAACGTCAAAAAACGACATTATTACGTCATTATTTTTGCACCAACCTAATACTTGCCTCACGCACGTGCAAACGTACTAATTAACGGAGGAACAAATATAATTGTGATACATGTTTTAAGCGAAAGGTTTTGTATAGTTCAATCTTTTAAAACAATTTTTCAGGAAAATAGGTTTCTCAAGCCCATTAAATGTTACCGTTTTGACACCTGGAAGCAAACTGACTGACTGACCACATTATAAAGTGACGTCATTATGCCACTATCACGTGACACACGTGACTTCATCTCGATCAAAGGAAGACAATGGCCTCTTGTATCCCCCCCTACCAGTGGCATGAGGATATATGTTGGGTGGGGTGGGGGGTAATAAAATAAAAGGTGAGAGAACTGATGTTCTGAATAAGCGATGAAAAGAATGGTCTGGTTTAAATGATAAATATCGTCAAAAAACAGCTTCACCGAAACCGTAAAATCGAATCTTCACTTCATCTCTTGTTTCAATTCATCGATAAATCCAAACGTAGACAATTAAAAGGAGGTAACTGATACATCTGAATTGTGTTTTTGCTTTCTTAAATTATGCATCGTTTAGAAATTAAACTCGTTAATTTGATTCTTTCTTATTTACGATGTTGGGCTACAAATGGCGATTCTCTCCCCTTTTTTCAGATAGTCACGAGGTCGATGAATGAAGTCAGGAGATAGATTGACGAAGGCAGTCGGGATATAGAATACAGAAAAGAAGAGAGTCCCTAGCCAACAACGGTAGGTCATACAGGAGAAAACACGTGGCCTAACCTGGTTTGTACAGAAAACGCCGTAACCCCAGTTTTCCCTTCGAGAAATATTACAAGTAAGGTTCCCTTTTCTTACACACCGTTTGTCGTTGCATATGTTGTAATTTCTCTGTGTGGGACACGAGTATATGTCTATATATCTAATTAGAATTAGAAACCTCTCCGAGAATCAAACGTGTTTATTATCCTTTTTCCATTCAGTTATTCCGTCCTGTTCGTGAACAACGGTGTTGTGATATCACGAATATAACAATGCCCATAACGAGAGAAATGTAATTGGGAAAATAAATATTTCTTTCCTTCGCTCTCGTTACAACGACATTGGATGATTTACAAGTCAGTTCGTTTAAGAGGATTATTTAAAGTTGAAATCTATTAAAGCCTAGAAATGTCTTTTGTTCGGGCAGCGAAAATATAATAGGAATAAAAAGCATTACAAAAAATTACGTACCTTTACAGAAACGCGTTACCTAAAGTCTTTCTTGAAGCTTTTATTTTAGTTTAAACTTCAAGCTAATAGATTAAATTCAATATTTTCAATAAGCAAAATACCTTTTTTGCATTTCAAAGCTAATTTAAATTCACTAGAAGTTGTTTCCGTTTTACAGTTGCTAAAATAGCTGATCTTTTAAAAATAAAATATACTTTTCTAAAACTTTATTTCAAGAATATTAGCTTATTAAATTTAATTAATCTGATCTGAAACAAACTTGCTTTAAGTTTAAAATATCGCAGAAATTCATTTTTAACACGGCGGTAGCTGTTGAATTAAGGTGTATAGGCTGACTAACAGACGAAAAGTTTTCTATAAAAATTATTTGAAGAATATAACGTGAGCGACTAGTTTATATAATTTTTAACTGCCAAGTAATCTTAAAAATTTACGAAAATATTCTCCCTAACATAAGGTTTTACTGAATTTTAGATATGTTGGTTTCAAATTTCTATAGTTATTGCTCTTATTTTTCTGATAATGTCGCGTATAGACGTTCGCATTTACAAAAATCAGCCTGTTTATACACTGTTACCAATTTGCAACATATAGAGATATGAAACCCAGGTTTTTAAAAAAAGGAAAAGATGGTTTCGCTCAGATAGACACACGGTGCAGGTGTTGACGAACAACTAACATAAGACGAACGTTTGTAAATCATTTTATATAACAAAAACATCAGAATATGGAAAGTATGGGAAAACAAACGTAAAATCAATAAAAGGCACTTATCTGATACTGGATGTTAGTTCAAGCATCCGTGTTTCATGGATTTCTAAGTTCAAATTTTCGTAATGGCAAATAGACAGAATCTCTTTAAAATATCTGTCTATATTTCCGAGATGAGATATTATGTACACTATTTACATTATTCGGACTATTGTTCCCATTTTTGTTGCCATATTTATCACAACGTTTCGGCCGTTGTACGCACCGACCTTCTTCAGGTGGTTGGAATGTCGAACTGAACCCTTTGTTTCGCTCACTGGGGTAGACTGTTCTAGTTTGACGTGCTATGTTTAAATGATGTCAGTGATCATTTATCTCCTGTTAATTTCCCTCCCCACTGCCTTAACCGGGTATTGAACTCACACTCTTTGGGTCCTGTCACTGGATCTAAATAATGACTTTATCCACTGTGCCATGTGTTCTCAAGGATAAAGGTGTTAATTAGAACTAGTGACAGGACCCAAAGAGTGTGAGTTCAATAACCGGTTAAGGCAGTAGAGAACATTCAGAGGGAAATTAACAAGAGATAACTGATAACTGACATCCATTAGACATGGCACGTGGAAATGGAACAGTCTACCCCAGTGAACGAAATAAAGGGTTCAGTTCGACATTCCAACCACCTGAAGAAGGCTCTTTAAAATGTCCAATAAAAGCTGCTAGTTTGTAGAATTTTAGTTCTACATCATTTCGAATAGCTGAAAATAACTTGCTCAATTTTGTGCAAAAAGTGCATCACAGAGACTTGATATTTCTCTCACTCCTGACTGGTCAATTAATATTAATATCATGTTTTTAACTACGTCCGAATTTTATCGACCTAGATTCTGACCTGAACGAAAATACAATTCCGCCCAAAATTTGTTTATGTGCTTCGAGCCTATCACGTGACATACAACATTAAAAATACCAAGCGACATTTTCAACTCTTTCTCTTTTTTCTTCTGTCTTTTCTCAGAACCACAACTATGTAGTTCAATGGGGAGTTTTACGTCTGTCCCTGATGGGCAGACGCTATGACACACACACACACACGCGTGCACGCGCACACACACACACACACGCGTACGTACGAACATTGGACATCTCTTAAATGATCAACTACAAGCAACAGAAACTTTTGTGAGTCCAGATAAAAAATAGATCTTCCTTAAAGTCTTAACTATTTCAAATAACAGTTAAAAGTGAATAACTCCTGCTTTAACTTCACCTCTTACTATATAAAACTCACACACTTGATTTCTTTGTGTATCATACAGTAAAATGAAGATTGATTGTTATCATAAAAGCAGTTTTTATGTTGTTTCTCTTGCTTGCTTTTCGTTTGTAAAATGAAAAAATGCACGGGTTGAATTGAGGCCGTTCAAAACCCCTACAAGTTCTTCTTTCCGTAATATAAGATATCAAACTCCGGAATCGTACTTGTATTTTGTTTCAACTTCAGTACTCAAATTTAATTAAATTAAATGGAAGTGGGATGATTTCTTCGGGTATAATATTCTCTTATTTTCTACACATCAAATACTCGAATAAATCTACGGTCTTCGGGAATAATATCTTCGTATTCACTACACATGGAGTAGTTGGATAAATCAAAGATATTTGAAAATAACATCTCATTATTTGCACAACAAGTAATAGTATAAGTTCATAGACGCATTTCTAATGAGCACACGATGAAAGTCAATTTACTCGCGACCTGTCGTGGTCGGAGATTATCAGGAAAACTGAAATTACGATTTAAAAATTCCACTTGGTGGTGACTATCATGTTGGCCTGGGAGACCGAATTTTACTCACCCCATTAAGAGATCTGTCTGTCTAGTTGCCAAGCAACACATTTTTGATGCCATTTCTAAGTCGAGACAAAGAGAGAAAGAAACAAAAAATAGAGGGAACACAAAGAAAGCGTATCTCATAATAAATTGATGATACGTCTCATTTAACATTCAACATTGATGGCCATGTCACAACACAGAAAAAATTTAAATTTATTTTAAAATATTGGGGTCGCTTAATTATAATAAACTTTTCTATTTATGATTAGTAAATATAATTTTGACTTAATAGCAATATCATCTAACCTGGCCAAATTAAGACAAAATTTTAAAAGATTATAAAATATTTTTAAAATATGAAAACAATTCTTGTAAAAATTCATTATTCATCGAAAAAACCTTTTTTCTCAAAACAAAAGCGCCCATAATATATCTGATTCATAAAAGCAATTAAAAGGTTTTCTAATTAAATAATTTTTTAGTTTTCTTGCATTTTTTATTTAATGATTCAGAGCAGATTTTCGATAACTAGGAGTACTGTATTACAAAAATAAATTAATGATTTAAATTTAAAGTAGTTTCGCTTTTAAATAATATAAGCATTAAGTGGGTCAGAATTTAAATTTTGGAAATTTCATAAAATTAGTTAAGTGCGGAGTAACATATGTAAAAAAATTATTTCTACCAAAATTTTCTAAAATTTTCATTTGTGAAATGACTGGGACTATTCAAGTAAAATACTACACAAAAAAAAAACAATGCTGAAATATCGAAAAACATAAGGAAAATTAATTCCTTATAATAATATGTGGAAAAAATATCCACTCTTTGCCTGATGAAGATCGCAGAACAATAAACTCGTGTAGCAAAAATATGGAAACTAAAGTATAATACATATCTTAAAAAATCCACATTTTAACCAAAAACGTTTGCGGTTTCTCTCTTTTAAATATATATATATATATATATATATATATATATATATATATATATATATATATATATATGTGTGTGTGTGTGTGTGTGTGTGTGTGTGTGTGTGTTCCTAGAATAAAACCAAAATATTGAGCAATATTACTACGCGAATGAAGATGTCAGTGATGATTTTCACATTGAAAAAAGAAAAAATTTAAATAATGCATAATTTAAAAATTAAATGATACATAATTTTAAAAATCTATACATATATATGAGAAATTGGAGAGACAAGTTCGAATTCCAGTCGGGTTCGTTTCATTCACTTACGTATAAATACCCTTGGGAAAGGCATGAATCTGTCTCCTCCCAGCTATATACTGAATAGCAAGACAGACTGTGTCTTATAGCCTTGGTTGGCAACCAGTCTACCACAAAAAGGATCGGCAATCAACTGCAGGAAAATCTTCTACCTACTCAATCATGAATCAAAAGAAACGTGATCGTCGAAGTGTGTATCACATAGGGCACTTAACTGACTGATACAGATATAAAAGTGATCTCCCTTTAATTTTCATTATGTTTTCATTGATCGGTGAAATGAACGGTTCGGCGAAGTGAAGATTCAATTTAACGGTAATGGGAGTAATAGAAAAGAAAGAATATCACCAGTTTGCATTTCCCCCATTATAGGCATTAATATATCCGTGTCGTACTAACGCCTTAAGACCATAGACGAACCAGAATAGCTAAAAGAAAAAAAAACAAATCCTTAAAAATCAAATAACACTATCTAAACATTATTGGGATCTTGTTGATAATGTATTTACTTCGCAATTGGAATGGAGGATCACATTTAGGGCTCGAACTTCTAAAAATTTCACAGATAGATGCGATCTTTGTATTAAAGAGAAAATCTTTGTAATTAAATATAAATCTGAAGAATTCCTAAGCCATCGCAATGAAATTATCTTCAAATGCAGACACAAATATCGATTCAAAGTCTCAAACAGTATCTATCTTAGGGAGGCTGACTAACATGTACTATGTTTGATGTGTATGTTAATTTGTGTATGTATATGGGTATTTGTGTGTGTGTATATATATATGTGTGTGTGTGTATATATATGTATGTATATATGTATATATATATATGTATATGCGTGTATGTATATGTGCGTATATATATATATGTTTGTTCTATATGTGTACGTATGTGTATATGTATGTACCTGTATGTATGTATATGTTCTGATATGCGTATATGCGTGTATGTATGTGTGTATATATATATATGTTATATATATATGCATGTATGTGTGTATGTGTATGTATAATGTATGTACTTGTATGTGTGCGTATATGTATATGTTTCCATATGTGTATGTATGTATGTATATATATATAAATGTATGTATGTGTATATGTGTAGGTTTGTGTCTGTATATATATATAAATGTATGTATGAGTATATATATATACACCTACATATATATAAGTGTGTGTGTATGTGCGTATATACGTATGCAATTATAGTATGTAATCGAGTGAATATAGAATTTGGGTCTCCATTTATTTATGTGCATGGGTATATATATATATATATATATATATATATATATATATATAAGGAAGAGGTTATAGTTGTTCCAACGAGAGAAAAGTGTATATTTTAAAAAGGATAGAGAAACTGCAAACGGTTTTGGTTATCATGCGGATTATATATATATATATATATATATATATATATATATTATTTTATTTTCCACAATTTTGCTACACACGTTTCCGGTTTCGCGACCTTCTTCCGGCAAAGAGTGAATATTTCAGGATATTATTAAAAGGAAGTAATTTTCCTTATGTTTCGTTTATGTCTGGTAGTAATTCAAATGTCTTTCTTGGACTGGTCGCAAAATGGTTTTGTGATTACGGGGTAACAAAGTAACTATGATTAGTCCGTGAAGGGCCGAGTTAGGACGTTTTCTTTTTCATCTTTTTATGACCCTATATTTTCTTAAATCTATTTCCATTTTTGTGTATTGCTTTGTTTGTTTGTTTGTTTGTTTGTTTGGGTTTTATGGCATATCAACCACTGTTTGTTATTTAATGCCAAATCAAGTTTATATATATATATATATATATATATATATATATATATATATATATATATATATATATATATGCCAAGTATATGAACTTTAAATGCCTATTTTGTATGGAACATTTTTAGCAAGCTAGAGCTTATTTGCTTGCATACTGCAAAATAATCCTAGGTATTTTTGGTTTAAGCCAAGAATTTTCATTTGATTGTTGATTGTTTTGTTTAACGGCATCTCAACCTTAGTGGTCACTTTATGCCGAAAATGATTTTGAGTGACTTTAAAAGTCAAAAACGTATAGCTGGCAACATTATGGTTTCAAAAACGCAGCTGGCAACGTTATTGTTTCAAAAACGGATAGCTGGCAACATTATTGTTTCAAAAACGAATAGCTGGCAACATTATTTTTGCAAAAAAACTTATAGCTGGCAACATTATTGTTTCAAAAACGGATAGCTGGCAACATTATGGTTTCAAAAACGTATCGCTGGCAACATTATTGTTTCAAAAACTTATAGCTGGCAACATTATTGTTTCAAAAACGTACAGCTGGCATCATTATTGTTTCAAAAACATAGAGCTGGCAACATTATTTTTTACAAAAAACGTATAGCTGGCAACATTATTTCTTACAAAAAACGTATAGCTGGCAACATTATTTCTTACAAAAAACGTATAGCTGGCAACATTATGGTTTCAAAAACGCATAGCTGGCAACATTATTGTTTCAAAAAAGTATAACTGGCAACATTATTGTTTCAAAAAAGTATAGCTGGCAATATTATTGTTTCAAAAACATTATCTGAGGCCTTGCTGTTGGATGTAGTTTATCGCCATACCCAGGACGCGGATGTAGTTTATCGTCATACCCAGGACGTTTTGTGTATTGCGTGTGCGTTTTTGCTAGTATGCGCATGTATTTTCCCTCTTCATATATACATAGTGTCTTATTATAGGGAATCGGTATATACACACATACATACACATACACATATACACACATACATATATATACAAACATTCACACACTTCCTATATTGTGTAGGGTTCGTGTGTGTGCCTGTGAGCAGTCTATTTGTCTTTGCCAGTATGTGTACACATATTCTTTCTCCATAGATACCCGTGCGTGCGCATGCATGTATGCGTATGATCCGACTAGTGTATTTGAGTATTATGTGTGTATGCTGTGTGTTTATGTGTGGGGGGGTTATGATCTGTTTAGTACTGGTTTAAATTTGTTAATGAAGTTTTTTTCTTGTATTTGTAAGTAAGAATAATTGTCTGTTTGGTATATTGGCATAATTTTAAATTTACCTTGATTACATTTGCAGATGTGTTATGATGCATAGAGTTTCCTGTTGTCTGGTAATTTAATGTTGCTTTTGTGAAGGGAAACTCTGTTATTTAGTGGTTGACTTCTTGCATTTTGTGCATTTGAGTGCATAAATCACATTTTTAGTGTTGCAATTTAAATTTTTATTTATTGTGAATGTCGTTGTGGGGTTTTCAAAAGTGTAGGAGTTTTCTTCTATAATATCACAAACCCCACATCTTTTTTGTTGCATTTTGTAACACCCTGTATTGTGTGTTGGTTAAATTTAGATGAAGTTAATGTGTTTCAAGTTTTTAGATTATGGTTTCCTCTCCCTTCATTTCTTTTTTTTTATTTAGCTCTCTTTTTCACTTTCCCCGATTGGACAATCCCTTTCTACTTCACTGTGATTATTAAGGCAATGTTTTTCATCCAATCACAGGGCACCCAGTTAGCGACTCCGTAATAATTTCAATAATTTTTAAATGGCTTAATGTGAGGTTGGATTAAGTGAATTTAGTGAATCCAGTTTTTTCACTCCTATGTGAGAATTCCAGACTTTGGCGTCAGTTCTTTGTTTTGATTTTTCATGTCTGTGAACTGTTAGTGAAAAAAAATTAAATAAATAAGTGAACCAATTGTTTTTTTTAATCTTATCATAGACCTAGTTTTAATACGGATATAAAATCGTTACTTAAAATAGATAAATAAATTGAAATACTTCCAATGCTTTAAGGATATCACATGCATTCCAATTTTTTCCGAAAATATAAAACGGAAATTTTAAAGAAAATTGAAAATTGAAAAATATATTTTTTTAAGTGCAGAAATTCTAAAGTCTAAAAATGGGCATTTTTTCAATTTTTCAATTTACAAGTGTTCACGGTATTAAAACAATGCCATGTTTTTTGTTTTTTTTTTTGTTTAAATAGTTGAAGTTTTATTAAGCAAAATACACTAAGAATTAAAAGTATGATAACATTTATTTCAGTTTTTAAAAGTGAAATTAATTTTATCGGATTTTAAATTCTTAGTCTACTACTTTGCTAATAATAACTTCAACTACGTAAAACAATAATTTTAAAAAGACATTGCATTTTTTACATTGCTAAAAGAAAAACGAACCGCGTTTCTGCTTAACGTGGCATTTTGATTTAATTTATGACTCCTCATTTGTTAGAATTGAAATACATATTTAAAAAACTGATAAATTAGCACTATTTTTTAAAAATACTAAAGAACTCCGGATTATTTACCTAACGTGTTCTTTCCTATTTTTCTACATATCTGCACACATATATATCGGCTCCCAAATTAAGCTCGTGCACTCTGTACCTTTATTTTTAAAATAAGAACTTTAAAAATATGAAAAAAGTGAATTTCGGCATTTCTCTGAAGAACATTCCCCACACAAACAAACGGAATTATTTCGTTAAACTTTTGCAAAAAACAGGAATTAATAAGAAGAATGAGATGGAAGGCATTCTTCTTCCTACGAGGGAATAACTTAACAAAAAAGAACATGAGGTTTACGGCTTTAAAAGTAAAAACTTTGCACCATTTAACAAAAAACTACAGGAATTTGAAAATGACCTACTCAATATAATCAATAACATCTCCTTTCAAAAAAAGAAAAGCAACTTCCAAAAACATATAGTCCAAATAGTTAAAAGCATCAACAACAGCGATAAAATGCTAGTTAAGTCCGACAAAACGGGAAACTTCTACAAATTGACGACAGACTACTACAACAAATTAATTTAAAAAATTAACTAAGACTTATAAAAAAGCTCTTAATAACAATATTAATATGGTAGACAGTATCAACAGAACTAGTAAAATTATTACTGAAAAATTAGAAATAAGCGATAGGGTAGGCAAACTAGCTGAAAAAGGAACGCTACATCACCACAAACAGGATTTTGAGAAAGACCCCACTACCAGAATGATAAACCCAACCAGACCCGACATAGGAAAGATAAGCAAGAGAATCCTAGAAAGGATCACTAGGCAAATCAAAAAATGCCTTGGATTAACACTCTGGATTAATACCAAAGAAGTCATCAATTGGTTTGCCAACATCGACAATAAGCCTGATTGCACCCTAATAAAGTTCGATATTGTGGATTATTACCAGTCAATATCAAGATATCTCTTCACGACTGCCCTGGAGTTTTCTACTGTATATTTTGACTTAACTAAGGAAACATGAACATAATTCTTAGTGAAAAAAAAATCTGTCCTCAACCATAATGGGGACCAATGGATTAAAAACACTAATGACAATTTTGACATCACCATGGTCTATTTATACTATACAATCTAACCGCGCACCGGGAATTAGACATTAAGGACATCGGGCTTTACAGAGATGACGGGCTCATGGTAGTGAGGAGCTCCACAAATTTTAAAATAGATAAAATTAGAAAGATAATATATAGTGAATTCAGAAGACTAAACTTAAAAACTACAGTCAATACTAAATTAAAAAGGGTAAACTTTCTCGACGTAACTCTAGACTTAATGAACAACATACAGAAAACCTAACACTAATCCCTTGTATGTACACCCTAAGTCAAACCACCCTCCATCTATAATTAAGCATATGCCCACATCAATAGGGAAAAGAATCAGCATGAACTCCGCTAATAAGGAAATATTCCAACAACGCAGTAATTTTTATAACACAGCCCTAAAAAAATAGCGGATACAAAAACGCTAACATAAATTATAGAAACAATAGTACTAACCAGAAGAAAAACAGGAAATGGAAAATCATTTGGTATACCCCTCCGTTCAACCAAATGGTTAGTATTAAACTAGGACATAAGTTCCTAGCTTTAATTGAAAAACACTTTCCTATTAATAGCAGACTTAGTAAGAACTTTAATAAAAACACCTTAAAATTAAGTTACAGTTGCACTGAAAATCTAGAAAGAATCATAAAAAAACATAATACTAAAATCCTGGAAAAACACGCATACCAAAATAGTATTAATAAAAACCCTAAACTAAAATTAGACAAAAATAATGAAAAATTATGTGATTGTAGAAACCAAGTAAGACTGCCCGTTGGAAGATAAATGCCGCACAAAATCTGTGGTATACCAATGCACTATCTCATCCATTGAGAGTCCTAACACTGATAGGATATACATTGGTTCAACGAAGAATGAATTTAAAATTAGATGGAGACTACACAAAAGCTCCTTCAATGATATTAGGAATAGAAATCAGACATCTCTATCTAAATATTTTTAGCATTTAAAAGAAATGAATAAAACACCAAAAGTAAAATGGAAAATAATAAATTGAACAAGAACTTGTCAAACCTGGGATGACCCATACCCTTTACGCCTACATGAAAAACTACACATTATTAAGTTTCAAAATAATGAAAATTTATTAAACCATAGACATGAGTTAACGGTTTTCTGCCGACATCAACAAATTTTAGCATTAAAAAAATTAAATTTCATAGTCTGATAAAAGGTTTAAAAGCTTAACCCAATCACAAGATAGAAAAACCCTTTATGAAGTCGTCAAAAAAACAAATTGTAGTTCAGTGCGACGCATTTAAGTACAAAACAACTCTTTAGAAAAAAGATAAATAACTAACTAAATAAAAGGACAAATAAATAAATAAAATAAAACAAAATTCTCTAGACACCTAACGACATATTATGGTGCCAAAAGTAATCTTGCGCACATGAATGCCATCATTCGCTTTGAAATGGATGCCCCCACCCTATCTCAGCTTGATCTCTTTCCGAAGGGGACTGATATGTGGATAAAAATTATCTCTTAGACCCCTTACCAATATGGTCGCCCCAGCCGTTTCCATAGTAATTAATTTTGCGAATGAACATGCTTATAAAGATGCGTAAATTTCAAGATTGGTTATTCCTAAATTTTCGCTCGAGGATGAAACGGGGCTTGATACTTTAACTCAATTTAATTTTAATAATTATATTGTGGTTTTCGGCTCTCGTTTTTGAAACATGAGAACTCTTATGTAGCGAAGGAATCATTTTTTTTTTTTTTTAAATATTATATTAATGTACATTGTAATAATGTATTTCTTCTGGGGAGGGCGGCAAACGTGAAGGGAGTTGGGCAACGCAATGAAGAAAAAGTCGAGTCCATGAAGATATATAACGGTGTAGCGAGGGTGCTACGATATATTTACCAATTTATAAATAAATAAATACGAAATCAATATTTTATTTATGTATGTATAAATATTTACTAAATTCTTGAAATATGTGCAGCATCTATAAGGAAATCCTTATTATCTACCATTCTATAAACTTCGAATCGATTGCCAATTAATTAGCTGATGTTTTGCCAGCCATTTCAATTAACAATATAATAAATAAATAGGGTTTATTATTTTTGTTGTCAATTCTCAAGAACAAAGAAAATGTAAAAATTCACTTTGTTGCGGTATTGACGGCCTAAATCAACCCGTACATTTTTTTTACTTTACGAACGTGTAAGCAAAAGCAAAAGTAACTTTTCTTTTTTTTTTTTTTTTTTTTTAGGCATTTCACCCCAAACAAGACGGGAAGCCACTAGGACGCAAGGGGTTACAGAAAGTTTAGAGCAAGATCAGATAGGAGTGATAGAAGAAAGGATGAGGGTAGTGGATAGATCAAGGCAACTAGAGATGTCGATTGACATTACACTTGAATAGCTGGAGATTATAGCTCACAGGGAAACAGGAATAGGGAAGGGAGTTCCACAGGCGAGAGGTGCGAGACATGAAGCTATTAGAGTAGAAGAGACGGCTACATTTTAGGAGTTTCGACAGTGAATTGGTGAGCGGGATGCCAACCTCGTCGGGCGCTGGAACTCATGACGTCTGGGAACCAGCGAATGCAGCTCCTCGGAGCAATTTCCATGAAAGTATTTGTAAAACAGACAGAGGGAGGCGACGGCGCGTCTGTGAGAAAGTGACTGTAGACGAGACACCAGGGCAGGGCCAACTACATTGCATATCCGCCTCTGGAGCCTATCAAGAACCCCGAGGCAAACAAAAGGGGCACTAGACCATATATGGCAGCAATACTCCATGTAAGGGCGAATTGTTGATTTGTAGATCTGGAGGATCGACTCCGGGGAGAAAAACTTCCTGGCGCGGCTCAGGGAGCCAACTTTCCTTGCGGTGGACGAGGCAATTGACTCAATGTATTTATTCCATCTCAGGTCAGCAGTCAACGTGAGACCGAGAAGCCGCAGAGAGTTGCTCTCGGGAAGTTGCGCGTCAGACATTCTAATGGAGGGAAGGGAAAGAACTCTGAAACGACAAGGAACCCAAAACGGTGTTTTTGTAACAACAATATTTATATTTGTATAATGATGTACATACAAGCATTTTTGTTGGTGCTATGTTCCTTTGACTGAATTAAAGTTTTCACTAATGAAATATTTTTATCCGAGCTCACAAAAGTTGAATGAACTTGCCGCTCAAAATGTTCACTGTGAGAGAGTTGAAAGAATTCTGTAAAACTGAGAATATGTTGAGTAAACTTTTAGCTTTAGAAGAGTTGAAGGAGTAAATGTTCCGTAATGTTTGTAATTAAGTTTCCATTGCTTGTAGTTGAATATTTGTAATGTAATGTTCGTAATGAAGTTTGAAAAGTTTCGTATGTTTGTAATGTAGTTTGGAAAGGTTCTTATGTGAATATGTTTTCATAGCGTCTGGCCGCAAGTGGTCGAGACGTGATTTCTCTTAGTTTTTTTTTTTTTTTTTTTTGGTACAACTACATTTTGTAGCGAGAGAAATCAAGGAAAAGGAAGAGAACGAACTCGTGTTTGGTATTTATTAATTAATTTAATCACGTGGTAGGCTCAAAAAGGCGTTGGACAGATTTTGGCGGAATTATTTTTTGGTCAGGTCAAGAATTAGGTTGATGTTATTTGGATATAATTTAAATATTAAGTGACCAATCAGAAGTTAAGATTTTCTGAAAATATGTTGTGGAATCGTCCACATTTGCCAGTTATCGTCGCGGGAAAATGCACTCTTCACCTGTAATAATTATCATCACATACATACAGATCATGCGACAAGCATTCATTGGTTAATCTCAAAACTATCTCGCTGATTGGTCAATTCCGACCAATCAGATATCCTGGACGCGAGGAATGAAATTTCCTGCTCACTAACGTTTGATCCAGTCACGTGATATATCTTATATAAACAAAACACGTGTAATCTCTCTCTCTCTCTCTCTCTCTCTCTCTCTCTCTCTCCGTTTTCTCATTCATCTTTCTCCTTGCTGCCAAGATGTAATCTTCAAGAGATCCTGTCTTGACCATGCGGCCAGACGTTAAAGAACATTACCAATTCACGCAAGTACGAACTCTTAACTCTTCTGAACTCTTACCAACTTTATCCAATACACAATTCCTAACATGCAAAAGGAACTTTATTCTTCTAAACTACAGTTTAATAATTACTTCATCTTCATGAGCTCCAGTACAAATATTTCCAAATCTAAAAGACATAACTCATTCAAACCTCCAGCTTATATACATATGCATCAACACTCATAAATTCAATCGTTATGTTTTGAATCATTACGTTCTGTCTTGTATTTTATACTATGTGCTATTTTACGTCAAATATAAATTGCATTGCGTTCACACATTGTCCTTAATCACGCCTTTCCTAGTCAAAAGATAAATATATGTAGTACCAACCCCTACAATGTATTAAGCTGAATAAGCTCTGTGATCCGCTTTTTGAACAGATTTGTACAAAAATTGATATTGATAAAAGAAAAAAAATGGTAGCGGGATGTTGAAACTTTCATCTGTTTAGGTTTTAGTAAAATTCTAATTATCGCCTTTTTAAAACAATAAATATTACTGAGGGAGTGAAACAATAAGAGCAGTTTCATGGGAAAAAATATCCTTTTGACACTTCATTTTTTGTGGGCGCAAAGCTCCAAGTTTGCGTAATTTTCTTTTTGCACAGTGAGATAAAAAAAGGAAAGTGTTATTTAATTATTGGAACCACAGGCAAATAATAGCGCAATATTTAAACGAGACCGAACTTTGGAAAAAATAAATTACCTTGCGAATAGAAAGACAAATAAATACAAAAAAATAAGCTAAACTTTTGAAAATGTTAAATTTTTATTAAGAAATAGTGTTCTAATAGAAATTAATGATTTTCGGAGGTATATACAGTATACTAATATTCAAACTATAATTGATTTATGAAGATTTTGGGGGGGGCATTTGTCGAAAAAAATGAAAAGACTTATTTTTCATGTATTCCCTCTTCTGATCAGTTTAAAATAATATCACTTTTAAGAAGAAATTTACGTTTTTAAAACATAATCTTTCTTTCTTTTTCTTTTTTTATGATATGAGAAAAAAAATTTTCTCATGTAAATTCATACAAATACTTCTTGAGCGAACGTTATGATTTAAGGGAAATAACTCTATTTGAATATTTCTTCTACAGTAATCTCCCTTTCCACATCATGGACCTAAGTCATTATGCGGTCAAAAAAGATATTTTTTTAATTTTTTCATTGATAAGAAATAAATATTTATATCTATAGCGTAAAATCCCCCAACGTTGCATAACAATTTCTTAATAATAATAATAAATGGGCAAAAAAAGATTCTTATATAATATTTATTTTACGACTGTCCGTAATTCGACTTATAGACCAGTTTACGGCTTGTCTTTTTCTCCTCCTCTCTAAAGAGAAACAATCTGTCCAAAGCACGTCAGGTTGTTGTGTTTGTCCCTTTGTTTTTTTTTTCTCGAAAGTCGCTTCATATTCCGGGGGGACATCAATAATCGGGTTATTTATTAATGAAGCGCCTTTTACCAGAAAGAAATTTAGTGTAAACAAAAAAGAAAACAGTTCTAAAAACGTTCATTGTTTGTTTGTTTTGATAATTAAAATAATGACGTCTTCACGAACTGAATCACTGAAATCTTCGAAGACTCCTGTAAATTTTGTTTGCCAACGATGCCACCAGCCTCTAAAACTGGATTATTCGTTCAATACTATGGAACAAAAGTCATGGAGCGAACTAACGGGTATTTTTTTCTCTTCATATAAATTTGTGTAGTGTTTTTCAAGCTGCTCTTGCTAAAAGTTTTGGTTTTCTTTACGTTTACGACATTTTTTTTAAGTAACCTCACATTGTGAATTAGGATTCCTCCTTTGTTTTTTTCGATTTTTTTTAAATTCGTATCCGAAATGTCGAAGTGCAATATAATTCTGTTATCTTAATTATTTTCCAGTAAGTTAAAAAAAGAAATGAAATAAAATTCAACATTTGGAACCAAGTTTCAGAATTTGTTAAAAGTAAATTTGGATTTACTATATTTTTGCATCTGAGAATTGCATAAAAAATAAACAAAAATAAATAAATAAAATCAAATAATGCAGTTTAGTAATTAATAATTTTTTTATCTAAAAAAAATATTTAAATATAAAAATTCAAGTTCGAGTTGTAAAAATGAAATAGGAAATTCTTAATCTGGAGTGTTTATGAAAAAAAGAGCACTCTGTTTCAAATTTAAAATTAAAATATATTACTTCTTTTTTTTTTTTTTTTTAATTCCATATTTTTTATGTAGGGATCAGTTTTACAATGAATTTACAAAATTTACATGGTAAACTGGACCACTTAACCGTAACGTTTATAAAATAAAATCTAATTAAAAGAAAAAAAAAACATTCGTGATGGTTCTTTCTGGTCGCAGAGATGATTGGACGGATCTACCAAAATATAATTTTTATCTATGATATTTTTTTATAAAACTGATGAAATCGGGGGAAAAAAACCGATTTTGCTAAATAAAAAAAAAATCTGTGGAATTTTGAAAAAATGTTAAAATTCTGACCATCGAATAATGTTTAAGATTTACTCATGGTCACTCAAAAAATTGTTTCATTTTCATTTGACATTTGAACATGGAAAATGCTTTTTTATCTCCACGTAAGTCGGACGAAAAAAATAACGCCCCAATCAAAAAAAAAAAAAAAAAACTTATATAAAAATAAATTTTATGCTTGTGTAATCTTTCGCAAAAAAGGAGATTAGAGAAAATTTTGATATAACAATTTATTTACAGTCCAATGCATAGATAGAGAATGCATAATTGGGTTTGAAATGTTGTTTACAGACACAATGAAAGGAACGTGTGCGCGTGACGTAATCACTTGAAGTGAAATTCTTGTGACGACAAATATAAACTGAAAAAAATCCCACCCACCAAGAATTTAAAAATCTAACAATAAAAATCTTATTTAATTTCAGTGCAATTTTCAGCACGTATTCATTTAGAATTTTATTTAAATTTATGAAATGGTTATTTTGTCAGAAAAAAATTCGGAAAAGTGAATTTTTTAAAACTTTAAAAAAACAAAATATTTTAACTACTTTATTCAGCCATAAAAGTACTGACTGACTGACGCTACTTAAGCTGGTCTGCTCATAATAAAAAAAAAATAAATAAGTTTTAGGGTGCGGGGACGTTTTTTAAATTATCATTTATTAGTCTTTCCCTCAACATTTGTCAGAATCGAAAAATATTGAGTTTTCACCAGATTTAGAAGTGGGGGTCCTGTTAATAATATAAATACGGTTAGAAATCGATCCCCGACTTGTTACAGTGTTATCCGGACAGTTTATCAGGTTTTAAAATGCTAACATATGATATCTGCATTTTCCTTCTTTTTTTTTTTTTTAAATTTTATATATATATATATATATATATATATATATTTGTACGGTGGATTTTTTGGAAACACTCATAAATATTGGGAGATAATAGTTATTTATCTTAAATGAAGAATAAGTAGATATATAATACACTTTCATAAATTTATGTAATTTTTGTTTCCAATGTAAAAAAATTCATATTCTTTTGTTCTTTATTTAAAAACTATCTTATAAAAAAAATTTGTTTGCACAGAGAACAACTAAGTTCAATAACTCTGTTAAAAGCCAGTGATATTATGAACAGAACCCCCTACCCTCACACACACGCCTAAAATGATAAATACACAATCACTATGTCACCAAATTCATAAGACAATGCTTTTACCCACTAGGCCATTATGCTGTAGGACAATTTGCTGTAGTGAACTTATGGCGTTAAACTTAACCTGGTTCCTGATTAATTTGGAACCAGAAAACTGCAGAAAACTCTTCTATGCCCCCAATATATCCAGGTGCAAATAAGTGATAAAATTTTTATTTGTTGAAATAAGATAACTATTTTTTATAAATTTAAAAATTCTGATTGGGTGTTGGTCACCTTAAAATTTTGTCTTGCAAATTTTGTTACAGCTTTGTACAATGTAAATGACTTAAAAAATATCTTTTTAAGCCCTTTTATCTCTGCATCGGTAACAACAATAAAATTATTCCTGCAGGGAATAGTTTCCATTTTTTTTTTTTTCATCTCTCAAATTTCTTTTCATCAGCCTAAGCAGCATATGGGGACAATCTTTCTTTTTTGTGTGTGTATGTACATTATATATATATATATATATATATATATATATATATATATATATATGTGAAAAGTGAATATAAATATAAATAAATATATATATATGTATAATTATTTATATATTATATCTGTACTATTTATTAGAAAGCGCTCAATATCAGAGATAGAGCTAACATATTTGGTTGGATAGATGTGAGTTTGTGACCCTGGGTTTCACGCTTTAGCGTCGTCAGACAAACAGAGTTTGTCTGACGCGAAAGCGTGAAACCCAACAAAACTCACATCTATCCAATATATATATATATATATATATATATATATATATATATATATATATATATATATATATATATTATAAAGTTTATGGAAACTATATTCATTGATAGGTTTGATACCTGCTTGTGGGTATTGTTTTTCTGAATTTAACATTTCATTACAGTGGATTTTTTCTTATATCAGCCATGTGGGATACACCCTTAGACAATTATGTACCTTTCAATACATGACAGACAAGGCAGATTTTTTCCCCACAGTGGGTTGCCATTTCTTTCTGCAGTAGACCAGTTGCCATCCAAGGCTAGAGAACCCGGTCTGTCCTGCTATTTACCCATAGCTGGGGGGAGAAGAGGATTCATACCTTTGCCAAGGGTATTAGCACATAAGTGAATGTAATAGATCTGACTGGAATTCGAACTTAGCTCTCTGATTTCTCAATCCGAGCCACTATCCATTACTACTGGATGCAAATTTTATATAAAATATTTCTCCAGTGTTTCTTATTACAAATTGCACAATGATGAAGATAAAATTTTATACAAGTTTTTTCTTTAAGTAAATTATATATAAATCTAATTACTATAAACATTACTCTACTGGATACACACGTTTGTGTAGACATCCCTGTTTGTTATTATGAATATCTGTGGGCCAAGATCATCAATGATTTTATTAAAAAAAGATGTAACCCTCAGCAAGATTCAAACCTGCACTCCCTGCAGGAATATTGTTGTTGTTACTGATACAGATGAGAATATAGAACATGGCCCATGTCCTCAACATTGTCATATTAATATTTGTTGGTTTCTTTGGGGTTTTTTTTTTTAGCTCCCCTGAAAAGCAGCACAGTAGATTCAGAATGTTCAATTGGCATCATATCTTCACAAGAAAGCTTACAGGTAAGATCCTTACCATTTTTAAAATTTCAGATTGAGCCAGGAGCAGTCAGTCCTATGATACATGTGGTACCCACATTGCACAATTAAATGTGGGGCATGACATCCCAGTTATTTTTGCCAATGAATTTACAGTTGGCATATTGTGCTTTATTTATTCTTTGTGAATATTATATTTAAAATTTTTTTTCCTTTCAAATTCAGTATTCCATCACAATAGAAAAGAAAATAAATAGGTATAAAACATAGAATAATATTAAACATAGAATAATATTAAACATGAATTCAATGTTAAAGATAAACAAGGTGAGGTGAACAAGGAAACTGCATACTTACAATTATAAACCCATTTTCACAAACTACAAATTGGTGACGTCACCATCAAACAAGGACAGAAATTTAAGTTTCTGGGAACTGTTTTAACTGTGGGACAGAAAATGTGACATTGAAATCTAAACACATTTTTGGGAATAGCCAAAGATACCTTCCAAAAGCTAAACAAAGTATTAAGAGATAGGAAAATCTCATTAGAAACCAAGAAAACTGTGCTGAATTGTCATGTAATATCAATCCTCTTTTATGACAGTGAATGCTGAACAATCTCCTCACAGATGAAGAGTAAACTGGAGACCACAGAAATTTGGTTCTACAGAAGGTTGCTGAGAATACTGTGGATGAAGTGCCTAATCAACAAAGAAGTCTTAAAATGAAAACTAAAAAGGCATTTCTTGGAAACATAGTGGGGAAATAGAGCTTGGAGAATTTGACACTCACAGAACATATCAAAGGCAGCAGACCCTTTAGCTGACAAGCTTGTCTAAATACATAGCAGAACAGTGACATTACTTTTTTTTTTCTTTTTTTTTTTTTTTTATAATGATGTTCACCTTGTACAAGGCCTAAAGGCCACTCATGGTAGAGGGTTACAGTGTAAAAGGTACAGCTAATGCAGATATGTCTGGAAGATAACAGTTAGCCCTAGACTTGAACAGGTTAAGATTGTAGTGATTAGGAAGCAGCCTCTTGGTTGTTGGTTTCACAAGGCAGCGGTTTGTGGAAAGAAGCTGCTTGAATAGAACTTAAATCTCACCAGGGGGATATGAGGGTGGTTTGCTACTTGATGACATAATTGGAAGGGTATCCAAAGGGTCAAGACCCCCCCCCTTTTTTTTTTCTTAGTGGTGTTCATCCACCTAAAAGGCTCTGGGAGCCACTCAAGTTAGAGGTTACAGAGTAAGAGGTACAGCTTATACAGATGTGAAAAGAAGCTGCTCAAATGGAACTTACATCTCACCAATGGGACATAAAGGAATGAGGGTGGTTTGCTCCAATGTGCATAGCATGGCAGCTCTGACAGAACTAAGGAGTGTAGTCCATCTGAACACATACCATGAAAACAGCTATAGAGCAGCAAGTGGCTTGTGATGTCTCATCTGTGAGAAAGGAGCTTGGCAAAGGGACAAACATTGCTAGAAGCTACAAAAGATAGGAGGTTACGGAGAACCATGATCACTCGTGTTCTTGAAGGGTCACAGGACATAGAAGAGAAAGATGAACTGTAAAAAAAAAAAGTCTCATCAGGATTCTTGATAACATAATGTAGAAAAAAGTGAAAAAAAAAAAAAGAAAGAAAATACAGACACGGCTACAAACTTTGTTAGCTACAGCTGCAAGACTTTTTACACTATTATCGCCAAACTTGACCATCCTGGGTATGATGATAAACTACATCTGCGTCCAGGATAAGACGATAAACTACACCCAACAGTAAGGCCTCTGATCAGGAGGTTTTGAGGAGCATGGAACAACCTCTTAATTACTAGTGTTCTCAGGTCCACCATAACCTGGAGTCAAAACACTATGAAAATGAAATGTAAAAACCGGTTTTAATACTAGAAATACTTTGTAAAAAAGTTATTACCAGCAATAAATATTTGAAGAAAAATGATTACCAGCAAGTTACAAGCAAGTCACAAGGCAGCAGTTTGTGGTAAGAAGCTGCTTGAGCAGAACTTAAATCTCACCAGGGGGATATGAGGGTGGTTTGCTACTTTATGACATAATTGGAAGGGTATCCAAAGGGTCAAGACCCCCCCCTTTTTTTTTTTTTTTTTTTTTTTAGTGGTGTTCATCCACCTAAAAGGCTTTGGGAGCCACTCAAGTTAGTGTTATAGAGTAAGAGGTACAGCTTATACAGATGTCAGAAGAAGCAATATATTTTTGAAGAAAAAATATTTCCAACAATAAAAATCTTGTCAGTATTAAATAACCCATTGAGGTTAATATCCCTTAAACTAAACTAAACCAAACCAAACTATAACATATAAATGTTTTGATAATGATTGAGACAGAATATATTTTCCTTGCTTTGTTTATTAAAGCAAAATTCTTCCAATTGGATCCTAATGCTTTTCAGAGATAAATAATAAATTATCTAAATTTAACTCCTTCATTTTTTTTTCATTCAGATTTCATTCACCAGTTTAAAAGAAGTGCTTAAGTTTTTTTGTTTTTTTTTCTGTATATGCATGCTCCATAAGTAAAGATTTTATTTTAAGAAATTAATTACATTTAGAATAATTATCATTAAGTTTTAAACATTTTATATTGTCTAAGCATGTACACTGAGGAAACTCATCCTCAGTCCTTTCATATTCCATTGGTAAGAAAGAAATTCCACTCAGCTTTTGGCCCAGAATTGTTGCATAGTGGAACAGACAACTGAGAGGATGCTCCCCTGGCCACTACTATTTTAACCTCTTCAAGTCTAAGGACAGCGATTATCTATCATACATATCCTCATAATATACACCTATTGCTCTCTCTTTTTACAATTAACTCATTTAGCAATCCTCTACCTTGAGTGGCTCTTGGACTTTGTATTGGTATTAAAAAAAAAAACTGTCCCTTCAGGAAGTAGGCTATCATGGCTCTACACCAATTCTGTTTTCTTTCTTTGCTGTGAATTGCCCGAAAAGATAGTGAAGTAGTTCTGAATTCAAAGTTGTTGTTCTCCTAGACTGGCTGTCATCCAAGGCTGGAGAGCTCATTTTGCCCTCTTATTTAACTGGTATCTGGCTGGTGGTGTTGGTGCTGCTTAGTAAGGAAATGGATTTGCGCCTTTTTCCAAGGGCATTAATATGAAGTAAACATAAAGTAGAACGAAACTTGGCTTGCTAATTCCACTTTCTGTGATGATAATCCTTCCCCACATACCCATGGGGAGACTATAACAGCCAAATTAGTACCCTCACACAAGAAGATGCACATATTCTGTCAAACTGTTTTATTTTATTTAGTTGTAAAAAACTGCATTTTAAAATCTTAGGATTTTATCAAAAGCACTGTGAAGATTTTTTTTTTTTTTGCAATCTATTATTCTGTAAGATTAAGCAGATATCGTGTTCCTATTACAGTTTTTATAAGTTTGTATGAATTTTTGCATTTAATATTTCTTATAATTTTAGAATGCATGAATATTGCAAAATTTTATAAAATAAATTTTGTTTAAACTTTTATAATACATCATCAAATAAAAAAAAACACATTCTTTATCAATCATTTTTTTCTTTCACTCTTTCCATTTCCAGGAAATGGACTTCACAACTCAGCCTTACACAGTCCAGAGGTATATACGACCTCAAGAGTAAGTATTGTAATTTTTTCTCTTTCCATATAAACTTATAAGATTGTCGACAGGATGACCCTCAAAAAATGTATAAACTTTGAAAACCACTTCAGAATATTTTACAATCATTTACAGTACTTTTTTCATAAACTACACTTTTTGCATTTACATCAAATTTTTACATATCTTGACATAAAATATTGCTAAAAGTATTTATTTTCTTCTCTCTTCAATGTTAAAAGTAATCAAAAATGCAAATGATATAACAGCTATCACAGAAATGTTTGAATGAAATTAGTTAAAACTAAACCAAAGCCTTAACCTAAAGTTATATTCTTAAATAGCCTTGTCAAATCACAACTTTCATATGGACGTCATGCATGGCGATAAACTCATTCAGAAATATCTAAACTGTCATCTTTTATACAACCACTTTCTCTGATCATTGTTTAAAAATAGGTTTAAGTTAATAAAGCCTGTAGGTTATAGTGAGAACCATCCTTTTTTTTAACCTTGTGGACTGGTGCTATAGACTCACAGACAACAGTACCAAATGACAGAAACCACATCACTTGAGGACTTGCAGTAACAACTAAAATGGATTTCACATATAATTTGAAGGCAATTGACATTCCATGCTACTTCAAACAAAAGATTAGGAAGGAACACCCTCCCTTAATACTGAAAAGAGTGATAACAGTGGACTTGAGAAACCTGTTTTTTTTTTTTTTTTTTTGTTTAATCATTTCATCCCAAGCAAGCAAACAAGGCAATAAAGCCACTAAGGCACAATGAGTTACTGAGTGTTTGAGAAGAAGAAAACATTGAGAGGACAATAAAAGAACAGAAACTAAGAGGATATTTAAATTTTTGAAGATCAAAATTGACTGGGAAGCAAGAAACCAGAAGATAGTTCCACAAGGGAGAAGTGTGAAAAAAGAAACTTTTAGCATAGAATTTATGGTTACATCTACCCAATTCAACTATAAAAGGATGAGACCTTACTGCCAATCTAGTACTGCACTGAAATTCATAAAGTCTACATACCAAAGAGGAAAGCTACATCAGAACAATTACCATGAAAGTATTTATAGAAAAGGCGTGGGGAAGCTACATTAAGAAGGTGACTGAAGCTGAGATATCAAGTCAGTACCAATAACATTGCAGATTCTTTGTATTTTATCTAGAATCTCTAAATACCTAGTTAACAATAGTTTTTAATAGAAAAATGTTATAAATCTCAAGTGACATTAGCACTGGTTGCTTAGTCAATGAGTGCTAAATGTTTCCTCATAAGGAAACAGCTAATGTTACCATTATTGCAGATAGATTCGTGAATAAATTTTTCAGTATTATAAAATAAAAGGCCTCTTGTTTGATTGGGTAAAGAATTATCTTTAAGTTTTAAAGAATTTCATTAACTGAAGGCTTAACAGCATGAATGGAATTAGTCAAAACAAAGCAGCTAAACTCATGAAATGTCCCTCTCTCTCTCTCTCAGATGAGATGATTAGAACTGTATTATTATTATTAACAGAAACTACATCACTTGAGAACTTTCAGCAGCAACAACTATTAAATGTAATTCAAAAAGAAAATGACTTCTTTTTTTTTAAATCATTTCACAAGGTAATAATGCCACCATGATGCAAGGGGCTACTAGGGGTGAAAGAGAATGAATAGACTTTAGAAGGAATTGGAAAGCCAATCTTTAACAAGGGGACAAGGGATAGGTCTCTACTCCTGTTCAAAAAGACGAACATAGCTACTCCTATTATGTTGATATTCCACACGACTTCAAATATGATATCTGAATGTTTCCTTACAAGGAAAGAGCTAATGTTACCATTACCAAACACTCCTAATGGCATCTAATAAACTTTTTGACCAGCTCAATATTAATAATTATAATTAGGGTGGATTAAGTGCCTGAGTAAAAAATACCCTGCATGTAAATTATTAATCAAAAAATATAAGCCATACTTACAATTTTCTGTTTTTATTTTCTTTTTGGAATTATAATAATCTATTTTCATTTTCCTTTCTCATGTTAAGTCATTTAAAATATTTTTAAGACACCTATATTATTATTTTCAGTAACTATATATTTGAAGATGAAGGCAGCAGTGATTTCACACTCCTTGGTGAAACAGGACTTGGTGTCATGGAAAATCTAAGTATCAAATTAAAGGTAAGTTCAAAATAAATCCCCCACTTGCATGTGTGTGTGTTTTGCCCTACCCACTTTTTAAACATTTACTTCTTGATATTCAACATGGCTTTATATATTTGTTGGTCATGTAGCCTGATCTCCTATACTTAAGAGATATTCCATTGTTATGATAACAAGGAATTAATTACTGAAAATAAGTCAGTATATTTCCTGTTAACATAACAATGGAATGTCTCATTATTAATTAGTGGTAACAGGTTTTTAATATATTTTTTCTTATTTCTTTTGTTTCATGTTGGTTTTCTTTAGAATTTTTTTTTACAGTGCAACAAAGTTAATTGTATACAAAAAGTCTGAGTACTCATGCAGAAAATATAACTAATGTAATTTCCAAAACATAATGTACCGGCCGTCTGATACTCACTAATATACCCTGTTTAAAAATAGGTCTAGTCATATCCATGACATGAAGTTGCAGTGGCACTACCTACCATTACCTTTACAAACTGTACCCCCTCTGACTTTTAGCACATCTGTGTACATGTGACAATAAATTTTTTTTATATATCAATTCACCCCAAACAAGGCAATAACGCCACTAAGACACAAAGGCTACTTTGAGTAAAAGAGAATGAAAAGTCTTTAGAAGGAACCAGAGACCCAATTCTAAACCGGAAGTAAGCGAAAACTCTACTCCTGTTCAAAAGTTCTTGGAGGAGTGTGAACCAGATGATAGGCGAATATGTCTATTCTTACTGAGGAGAAAAATTAAGTAAATAATTAGTAAATAATATTTCAGAGTTCAGGCAGAGACATTAAAAGTATAGAGTTGAAGAAGGAACTGGAAACCCACTCCTAAATCTCTACTCCTGTTCAAAGACCAGGGAGGATCAGGAACCGGGCAATAAGAAATTAATAGGAATTAATTGTCTAGAAAGGAAATGTAGATTATTCATGCAGAAAATAAAACCAATGCAATCGTGTCTTGGGTATGATGATAAACTACATCCGGCAGCAAGGCCACTGATTGGCAAATTGGATGTTTTGAGGAGCATGGAATCATTTCTTAATTGCTGTTTTTCCCAGGTCCACCCTGACTTGGGGTGATAGCACCTGTTAGGGTCCCAGCTATGGGCAAATAGTGAACCCCTAAACAAAAATCAACAGTACATTTTTATAGCAAAATTACCAACAATACATTTTGTGATCTACAAAATATATATCTAAAACACACATCTTTACACTGAAAGTATAAAATGATGTACAAAATATCTGTATTTGGAAGCATAAAATTACATATAAAATATTTAGATTTCAGCATTAAATAACCCATAGAGGTGTTGATATGCCGCCAAACAAAATCAAACAACCAACATGAAAGAACTTTCATGACATTAGTCCATATAATATCCTACAATTTCTTAAAGAAATCAAACTTTATTCCAAAATATAACTTCAAAAAAACTACAACATAAAACACATATCATTGCCTCTAATAATCATTTCTGCACAAACATGTATATGCACAGAAGCTGAGTATTATCTACCATATATTCAATTGTGAAAGCAGAATAACATATATCATATTTTTACTGCTTCAAAGTTCCTAGGAAAATTAAATTTCAGCAGTAAATGACCCATAAGGAGTTGATATGCCATTAAACAAACAAATCAAACAATGCAATGCAAATATTTTACTTTAACTTCTTTTTTTCTTTTTTACAGTCCAGGTAAATTAGTATTTGTAGTAAATATTAATATATACAATAAAAGTGCTTGTTTCTTTCTTTTCAAGGTTATTGGTCATCTATTTGACATAATGTCTGGTCAATCTGAAGTTGACCATCCTCTGTGTGAGGTAAGTGTGCATGCTGCTTTTATTTATTTTTTCCTTTAAATTTTCTTCAGCAGTATGTCCATCCCACCAACTCAATAATTTACATGCCAAATACAATTTCAAATTTCCCACTCTGCCTTAACATTACCAATAATAAGTTTTATCCACCACAAAGAGCTTAGATAATTGAATACTTACCTCATTAAGTTTAAAAAAATTTTTTTTACTATGATGTTCACTCTGTACAAGGCCTGAGAACCACTCAAGGTAAAGAGTTACAGAGTAAGAAGCACAGTTTATGCAGATATGTGAGGAAAATAATAGTTAATCATAGACTTGAATAGCTTAAGATTGTAGTGATTGGGGAAGCAGCCTCTTGGGAATCACTTCCACAAAACAGCAGTTTGTGGGAAGCAGCTCCTCAAGTGGTACTTATATCTTAGTGATTGAATAAGAAAGAGAATGTGATTTGCTCTATGTGTGGCATGGCAGGTCTTAGCCAGGAAGGTTAGAACTGGTAGAACTAAGGAATACAGTTCATCTGAACACTTTCCATGGAAATATTGACAGAGGAGCAAGAGGTTTGCGACATTTTGTCTGAGAAAAAGGGGTTGATTAATGATTGATGAACTTCATGGAAAATATTTGTTACACTTTGTATTTTATTTGAGACATAATTTCTTTCTTTACAGGAGTGTACAGACACTTTGCTCGACCAACTGGATCTCCAGTTAGATTTTACAGAAAAAGAATGCAAACAATACAAGTAAGCCCTCTTAAATTCATGATGAACCCAAGGGAAAATCACAACTAATAAGTGTTTGTTTGGTTTTTTTTGTTTTTCTTAAGACCAGAATGGTTTAGGGATTATTGCCAAAGTTATGTATTGTAATATTGAAAACAGCTTGTGATGTTCCTTTGGCCAATGATCTTTTAGTTTTGTGTTAAGGCACAGAAAATGCTACTTTATAAACTTTAGATATTTTATTGAAACATTTGATTCAGGAGAAAGAGATTAAAAAAGGCATAAAATTCTTTCTTCTGTAATCATCTTTGTCAAAAAAGTCTTTCTTTTATTTTGTCTGTCTGCACAGAAAAGCAGAGAAGAAAGGAATAAGTGGGAACATTCGTTCTATGAACACACCATCTATAACTTGTCCTTTTTTTTTTTTTTTTTTTTTTTTGCTAATTCAGCAAACCTGAACGTATGTGCCTGCAATAAGACATAATCTTAGAAGGACAGTTTTTCCCTTGACTTTTTTTTTTTAACTACCTTCAACTCTTTGGTAATGTTTGTTTTAAGAAACAATGATTAAAACTGGAATGAATTTAGTGAAAGTGAATTGATGCATTATTTTTTGTTCTTGAGAATTTACAGCAAAAATATTAAACACTATTAGATTGTTTATTTACAAGAATAATTTTAGATTTGCAACATTCTAAAAAGTAATACAATTAAAACTAACGCAATGCAATATTTACAATTTACCAACTTATAAAGAAATAATTGTGAAAACAATTTTTTATTCATAAGTTTATAAATAATTACTAAATTATTAAAATATGTAAACCAACTATAAGGAAATCCTTATTTACCATTTTATAATGTTTGAATTAATTGGCAAGTAACTGATGTTTTGCTAACCATTCCAATATATATTATAATAAATAAATAAATAGTGTAAATAATCTAATAGTTTTTATTAATTTTGTTGTAAATTGTCAAGAATAAAGAAATTGGATAAATTCACATTCTTATGTTTAGGTTTTATTACAATTCTAATCATCACTTTTTAAAACCAACATTACCAAAGAGTGAAGGCCATTAAAAAAGCAATGTCATGTATAAAACTGACTTTTAACATTCTCTTATTAAGGACACATTTATCCATGTTTGCCATTATATCTATAATCTATATTTCTAATGTCTCTGCCTAAAACTCTGAAATTTTATTTACTATTTTTTCTTTTTTTTTCCTCCTAGTGGAAGTAGATAGGTCCTTTTGAACAGGAGTAGATGTTTAAGCCATGTTTCCTGTTTAGAATTAGGTTTCTGGATCCTTCTAAAATCTTTCATTCTCTTTCACTCCAAGTACTCACTTGCACCTTAGTGGCATTATCACCTTTCTTGGGCTGAATTTATTTTTCTTTAAAAAAAGTCAATTTGCTAAATATATTAGAATATTTTTGTCTGAAAACTGCACACCATTTGAAGAATCTGGTACCATCAGCCGGAAGAGTTTTCAAGATAAATCCAGTATTTCTTGTTAAAGAGTTGCCTCCCTTATTAATTTCACTACCAAGCAATAGTCAAAAAACTTACTGATTAAGCTTTTTATCAAATATGAAAATCGAAAGTAGATCTTAAAAAACTACTCGTATATAATCCGTACATTGCATCTTAGTGGCATTATCACCTTTCTTGGGCTGAATTTATTTTTTTTTTTTAAAAAAAAGTCAATTTGCTAAATATATTAGAATATTTTTGTCTGGAAACTGCACACCATTTGAAGAATCTTTGGTAACTTCAGTCGGAAGAGTTTTCAAGATAAATCCAGTATTTTGTTAAAGAGTTGCCCCCCTTACTAATCTTAATACCAAGCAATAGTCAAACAAAAACTTATTGATTAAGCTTTTTATCAAATATGAAAATCGAAAGTAGATCTTAAAAAACTACTCGTATATAATCCGTACATTTCTTTAATAAACTAGAAAATTTTTTTACTATTTCAATGTTTATTCACATCCTCCTCAGTTTTTTCTAAAGCAGAAAAAGTGAACATAATAACAAGAGCAGCCATGCAGTTCACTTCTTAGAAATGTTACCTATCACTAATTCAAAAGGAATATTGCTACTCGATGACTCTATTAGAATTTTAACTTAGAATTTGTTCTCTAAGAAAATATGAAAGATATGCACCCAAGTTGAAACTTTTATTTATTTTTTTTAAATATTAATTCGTTTTACATTCTGTATTTTTCTTTTTTTTCTTCTTTTTAATAGTGATTTCCTGAACAACATGGACACAGATGAAGAGACTGTTGACTTGAAAACATTGGATGATGAGTTGAGAAAATTGCAGATTGAGGAAAAGGATTTGCGGGAACAGTTAGAAAAAGTTGAGACTGAACGAGCTGAGTTATCAAACCTTATACAAAAGGAGAAAGAAACTGCCAAGCAATTGGATCAAGAGGAAGAGAAGTTAGTCTTTGTTCCATATTTTTTTTTTTATTTGATGTTTTTATGAATATTTCATGCCACTTTTTTTCCTTTTGTCAAAAGCTATTATCAAAAATTTAACTCTTTTTGATTTTTAATTCTAAGTTCTGACCTGGCATCTAGGCTCAAGTCACTTTCACAGCACGCTCCCTCTACCTTTTCCATAAATATTTTCATGGTAATTGTTATGTTGTGTTTTCATCTTTGCTACCTTAACTTCATGAATTGAAGCACAGCACTAGATTGGCAGCTAGGTCTCATCATTTTACAGTTGAAATTGTTAAATGTAACCATAAATTCTAATAGTTACTTCTGTTAAAATTCTTGCCTTTGAAACTCTCTTCTGGCTTCTTGCTTTCCTGTCAACTGTAAAGATACAATGTGACCCTTGCCCAAGCTTTTGACGAACTAGCCAATGATCACCCCTATGTTGCATTACAGTTTTTGATCTTGTCAGTATGCACCAAAAAGCTGATCAAGTGCTGGTTGCATGCCCACAAGGTAATATAGCGAACAACAAACGCCACATCAATTAATGCTAACACAAGCCCTGTTTCCTATATTGCGTGTAGATGTTTTATTCAGGGCTTCATCTGCTCATCCAGGTGGTTGGGTAGATAGGTGATACTTGGAACAACTTCTATGTCAGCTCTTCCATCCTACCAACTCCTCACCTATCAACATATCTCACTGGGTAGTTGGTAATATGAATAGACAGCATCAGAACTACTCTCTCCAATTCTAAGCATGACCTTTAATATAGACCAGTGCCCGGATACACCCTATTTCCAGTTTTGTTGTCACTTGATCTCCCAAAACCCCTCATTCACTTTCGCTTTCCCCTTTGATCAGAGCGGATGCTGTTTAGAAAACTAGACTTCAGAAGAAGGGGCAAATGTTCAGACAAGATATATTCCTTAGTTTCACTAGCTTCTTCTTCAGAACTGTTACTTGTAACATGCTCCCGAGTGAATTCTTCCCTGATCACTACAATCTTGGGCTCTTCAAGTCTAAAGTCAACTGTTATCTGTCCTACATATCTTCATAATATCCACCTCTACCTTGAGTGACTTTTGGGCCTTGTATTGGATAAACAGTAGCAAAAATAACTGATCAGTAAACTTGGAAATGTATTTTGAATATTTTATACCCAGGGGAAAATCTTAAAGCCCAAATTGAACAGTTTAAGAGAAACCTTTCTTCTTTCAAGTATTTTAAAAGCCTAACTTGAGTCATTATTTTTATTTCTCTGGTTATTAAAACAATATATTTTCCTTTCTTCTTGTTTTCCTAGGTACTGGCATGAGTATAATCAATTGAAACGAGATCTTCATCAGTTTGAAGATGAACAAAGAAGGTAAGGCATTCCTCACAAAAATTATCTTCATTTGTCATCCTTCTAAATATAATGTACTGTTCATTTTGAAAATATATTTCCTTAATTCTTTAAAATGTGCCTTTTTTTTCTTTTCTTTTTTCTAACTGTTGGAACTGCTAACCATCACATATTTGGAAAAGATCTTAGAATAATCCAGGCCCTATAATGTGTGATAATGTTATTCTGCACATCATTGCACAAGCTGTGATGACATCCAAGGTCAGCTGTATGCAAATACACTGACACTTGCTATGGTTCCACAGATTTGTCTCAATCAAAGTCATGATTGACATTGACAAAACAATAGCAACAAATGCTTTTCAAGATACTTGTTGGGTTGGGAATAACAAAAAAAATATGATTTCTCACTTAATCAGCAATGCCTTCCTTCTGATATGAGAAAGCAAGCTTCTTCTATCTAACTTCTCACTAAGCTCCAGCCACGGAAAACAAATCCCTACACACTCACTGCCTGGCTGTTTCACTGACTGCTGACTGTTTCATTGGCTGCCCTTCACTCGCTGTCCATATAATGAAGTAGAATGATTGAAAGACAATGATTTAGAAACAGTTTCAAAAAATTCATATGTAAAAAATAAATATGATTTCAAAAATTAAAATATTATTATGGATTATTTGTAATTGCATGCATGAGTCCCACTATAGTTATTGAGCGATTTTATCTTTGCGATATATTTAAAGTATTAAGAATATAGTAACTAAGGTCCACAAATTGGAGGAGAGAGTTATCAATGATGATGTTCTGATTTTGAACCTGCATTTGAATCTTCTTTCAGCCCTCTTTTTTTTTTTATTTTTAAATGTACTTTTTATCACATAAAATGTGGTGAGGAGTAAGTAAATTTTAATTCCAAAAATGTAGCCCTAGATTGATTATCCTACCAAAGCTAAAGAAACATGTCTGCCTTACAATTTTGTCCATAGTTGGAAAGAGAAAAGATGGATTTATAACTTTCCTGAGGGTTGTTGTGTAAATTAAATGTAACTGAATTGGCTGGAATTTGAAGTTGGTCTACCAATAATATTATTCACTGCAGTAACCATTTGATTTTTGTATTATTTTTAGTGTCCAGTTGCAGTTACGTTATGCACAAAGCCAACTGGAAAAATTGACCAAAACCAACGTCTTTAATGCTACATTCCATATATGGTATGTACTCACTCCATTCATTTATGTCATGTCTGGTGAATAGGATTTTAAATCCTGTTTGTTTTTAGTTTTTTAAAAAATTTTTTTTTTTCTTTTTCTTTCTGGAAAAAATGGAGCAAAATATTGTAATTTAAACTACAGAGAAAAAAGTAACTCCTCACTAAATTGACCAATGATAACAATATCTGAAAATAGTCATGATATAATATAATGATTATAATATAATACAATGATTATATCATATAATATAATGAACAGTCATTCTAACAAAAGGAACAAAGATTAATTTATTGTCACAAAATCATTTTAAAAGATACTGGTTCACCTTTTCTGAGGAAAAACAAATGTTTAATGGACATTTTAATCTCAATCATTGAAAGGTATTTTTCCTGTCACCAACAGAAATTAAAAATAAAAACAATATTTATTTTCTATTGACAGAAACTTAAAAGATTAATAGTCGAATTATGCATATAATAATCATATAATGGCTGGCCACTCTTATCCAAGTGTGCCTGTCTTGTAGGGTGGTTAGTCAATTCATGTTGCACAGGCACATGTTTATTCAACACCCACAGTGTCCACCTGTGCTGAGATGACCTTAGTTACAGTTTCTGGGAGAGACTGCATCATTTGGTGTGATCAAAAGTTTGATCAAGACCAGTACAGTCAAACCATTGGTCACGATGACTTGTAACTTTGTGCTCGCATTACCGTCAATGTACAATTCTGTCTACCCAATTTCACTTACAATCTATGGTGTGGTTTTCAGGCATGTATAATAATTCTTTGGCAATGTTTAAACTATGTACTCACAAAAAGTGTGTCAAAAGGATGGTCTTTCTCATGATATCACTATTAAATTATACTCCTGAACTCTCTAAGTAATGTTTATTGTTTTAAAGAACTATGTTTAGAATTTTAATAGTAAAAAAATTTTAAACACTATTTAGTTGTTAGATTGTTTATTTACAAGATTTTAAAAAATATATGAGCTAACTACAATGCAATATTTATTATTTGCCATTTTATAAAGAAATAAAATATTTTTAAAACCAGGAACATTGCCAAGAATGTCAAGGGTGTATACAGTGATAGCATTATCAAGAGAAAAATTGTCCTTTTGACATATAATATCTTTTGTGGGTACAGAGGTTAAACTTTGTCAATTTTTTTTATTTAATAGGCACAATGGCCATTTTGTGACCATCAATAACTTTCGACTTGGACGTCTACCAAATGCACAGGTTAGATTTCTCTTTCTTCTTTTTCCTTTTATTTTTCTTTCTTCTCCTTTTTATTGATAAGAATTCCATATGCAATTTAAGCCCCTGACAATGCAAAGTAATTTTATTAACCATTTAATTACAGGTTGATTGGAATGAAATCAATGCTGCTTGGGGCCAGACTGTTTTGTTGCTTCATGCATTGGCAAAGAAGATGAACCTTAAATTCACACAGTAAGTAGTTGTCAATATTTGAACAAAAATGTATTTTTTTGCTTATACCTGAATTTTTGAGATAACGAATTATTAATCACTGATTTACATACACAAGTGGTTTAGAAGGTCACAAACTATGACAGTAACTTGGAGAAGATGGGAGGATACCTTGGCCAAAACAATGGGACTAAAACAACTAAGATGAGAATACTAGTCTAAGTAAATTAATGTATAAGAGTGATCAACAACCTAATGTCTTTTATGTACCTATGTGAGCATTTGTTTCAAATCTCATTTTTGACATTAAAATGCCCCGTTTTAATCTTCACTCTGTAAATATTTATTATGTATTATTAAACAATGAAATAAGTTGCATTCCCTCATAACATTTCCCCCACCCCAACCATGACAGGATAATAGTCCTGGGTATGATGATAAACTACATCCAGCAGCAAGACCTCTGATCGAGAGATTGGCAGTTTTGAGGAGTGTGAATCACCTCTTAATTGCTGTTGTTTCAAGATCCACCCTAACCCCTGGTGGTAGCACCTGTTTGGTCACAGCCATGGGCAAAAACAAAACACTATGAAAGTTAAAAAATATATTTTTATAGTAAAAATACTAGCAATACATTTTTATATAGTAAAATTACTGTTGTAGCATATCTACAGACAATAATAGGTATGACCCCATTCCCATAAATACAGTATTGAATACTGTATGTTGGTCTACAGTTGGAGATTCATTGTGGAATTCACTTGACTCACTTCTAGCAGTGACTAATACTTCTATGCGTTCTATGAATCTTATATGTGTTGTTCTTGTCCTAAGTATTATCATTCATTACCAACCTTCGTATGATTATTCTATTCAGTAACCTTCCCTACGTTAAAACAATTACCAACAAAACAGATTTCATATATATATATATATATATATATATTTTAAATATAACCATAACTAACAGCAGTCTTACTATTTTAAAAAAATTTGACTGTTTAAATACAAAGCTTTAATTAGGAAAACATTAAATTTCTGCATTAAATGACCCAATAGGTTGATATACCATAAAACAGACATTGACAGAATAATGATTTTTACCAGACTTGGATCAATATTTATTCAAGCTCTCCCAGATGCCATTCTTTAAAACACATTTTTCTATTACAGAACTCTCTTCTGACCTACTATTTTCCAATCAACTTTGATCTTCAAAAAATTTAAATGCAGTGTCAATTGCTGTCTTTTGTCTTGTTTTTTTCCTGTTTTTTTTATTGTTCACTCCCCTGAATAATGTATTTCTTTCTCTTATATTCTTTCATACTCAGTAACTGCTTATTTCTTAGTGGCTTTATTCCCTTGCTTGGGGTGAATTGATTAAAAAAAAAAAAAGTTACCACGTTAGGCAAAATGAGAGAGGCAGGCAGATAAAAAAAAAAAAAAAAAAACTGGTTAACAATGTCACTGAGTGGATTAGGGGACTAGTTCCCTAAGAATAAAACATTGGCAATGAAACAAGACATATCAATGGGGCTAGTCAGGTACTTAGCTATGCAATGACCCTACAACCACACTTGGTCATACGAATGATGAAGATAACTTTAATGTATTTTGTTTTGTTTTTTTCTTATTACAATACTCTGGATTGATGCATACTTCAAGCCCTATAATCCAAATCTAAATCCTTTTCACTCCTGTTGAAGGAACCTCTCCCTGATTGACCATGTCTTCAGAAGTGTAGCCATACTCACTATGCTTGGCCAATTGCTAGTTGGTGAGGTTATTTAACCCATAGTTGGAGGATTTGAAATCATAGTTGTCCTTCTCCTAGATCAATTACCACCCAATCTGTCCTGCTATTTACCCATAGCTGGGGTGGAAGAGATGGATTCATACCTTTCCCAAGAGTATTTACAAGTAAGAGAATGTGATGAACTGGACTGGAATTGAAACTCAGCTCTCCGATAATCAGGGCAAAATCTGAAATAAGGCAGTAGCTTTTAACAAGACTTGAATTTACATTCCACACTTCAAAAGCCTGTCAACCATGGACATTGCTTTAACCTCTTCAGCCATGGAAGCCTGTAGAGCACAAAACTTTGCTCATTCTATCATGCTGACCATTCTGATTCTTTGTGGAAACTTTTTTTTGACTTTATCATAACAATTTCTTTCAGCTGATGTATTTTCATTATTGCTCTTATTTTATTCAGAATTTATTCCCATTTTGCTTTTTATTTTATCTCAAGCTGTAGAGAGTAAGTTCAAACCTCAGTGGTGGCTCTTACTTCAGTGCAATATTATATTGGCCTCTTCAGCTGTCAAAGAGGCTTTATGGCTATATCAAATTGAAACACCAGTTCCTGTATGATCACCAAAGTTAATCAACATTGAGCCTGGTCAGTACCTAGATGAGTGACCGCTTAGGTATACCAGGTGCCGTAAGCTTGGATGTGAGGGTAGTTTAATGGATAATGACTTGGAGTGAAGTTCCAATTTGAGATAGATTCATTATATTCACTTACACGCAAATACACTTGAGAAAGGTCTGAATCCATCTCTTCTCCTCCCAGATATGGGTTAATTAATAAAACTTGAATCATTAAACCATCATATCTCCTCAAAAATTCTTAGAATCTAAAAATATTTTCAGACTTTAAATAACCTGCAAAGGATCAATAAACTATAGAAAACGAATTGATCAATCAATAGTCAAAGGGTGTATATGAATCCTTTTTATTGTCCACTTATTTTTTCTGTTGTCTTTTTGCAGATACCGATTGGTTCCTTATGGAAATCATTCCTATCTTGAATCCCTCACAGACAAAAGCAAAGAACTGCCACTTTATGGTTCAGGAGGATTCCGATTCTTTTGGGATACCAAGTAAGTAATTATTGCATACATCATAAACAAACAACATACAAGGGTCGTTCAAAAAGTTCTAAGCCTCACCCAGAAAGATTTTTTCACTATTTTTCAATATAGTCCCCCTTGACATCAATGCACTTGGTGCAACATTGTTTAAGCATTGCAATCTTATCACAATAGAAGACGGCATCCTGGTCTTCTAAAAACTCTTCTACAGCACATATGATTTCATCATTGTTTCCAAAATGGCGACCACACAGGTGGGATTTGAGTTTAGGAAACAGGAAGAAGTTAGATGAAGCTAAGTCTAGTAAGGAGGGTCAGGTAGAAATTCAAAACAACAGTTGAGTGATTCATTACTGCAACCTGAGCAATGTGAAAAGGTGTGCTATCCTAGAGTCAGAGCACACCTACCCTCACCTTCACTCTGCATTTTGACTTGACCACTTACTTAAGTTGTTTTAATTCTGAACACTAGTACTGTCCATTAATAGTTTTTTCCCTTTTCCAGTTAGTCTATCATGATTACACTTTCAGAAGCCATCACCTTTCCAAAGGACGCTGCCTGCTTAAACTTCTTTGGGGTGGAGAACCAGAATGTTTCCACTATTTGCTTTGAATCTTTGATTCAGGTTCTAAGTTGTGAATCCAAGTTTCATCTTGAGCTACTAATCTGCTGTAGAAATTCTCAAAGTCAGCCTGGAAGTGAATCAAAAGTGTCCTGGAAATGTCAACGTTTTTCAGCTTCTGCACTGGTGTCAGCATTCTCGGGACCCATCTTGCAGACAGCATGCTCATCTCCAAGATCTCAGTTAAAACAATATAGACCAAACAAGAACTAATGTCTATAGACAGAGCTATCTGCTGGGCAGTAAGACTTCTGTCACCCAAAACTATATAGTGAATAGCATCAACTTGTTCATCAATGGTTAAGGTTTTTGGATGACCTGACCAAGGGTCATCTTCTGTGCTGTCCCTGTCCTGCTTGAATTCCCCACTTCTTCACAGTTGACATAGGGAGGGACAGTCTCAGAAAGTGTCCTCATGGATTTCCTTGGGTGACATACCTTATTTTTGCAGATACTTTATAATTTCTCGGGCCAATGTTTTGTCCATTTTTTGATTTGCTGTGCATCTTTCTCAGTTGTATGGACCTCACCTGAACAGAAATTAATACAGAAATCTGCATTAGTTTTTTTAGTTCTATAAGAATTGGTAGTGTGTTGCAGCAAGAAAAATGTTCAGCTATGGCTCTACTTTCTGAGTGAGGCTTAGAACTTTTTGAATGAAGTTCGTAATAGGCATGCAAAAATCCTTTTCTCAGTTTTCTTTCACTTTGTAATTTCAATTAAAAAAAAAAGTAAACATTCTATAACAGGCCTTCCAAAAGTTGTCACATAAAAATGAAACGAGTTTGCAAGTACAATTGAAAGTTTTTTGTTTGTTTTATTAATTCTGTATTCAGACTTGAAGGTCATTATTTGATGGTTATTGCAATTTTTTCTGCAAAAATCTAAAAACTTTGTACATTTAAAAGTAAATTTAATAGTAACCATGCTAAGTCACATATTTCATGAATGTAAAATACTATGCAATTTAGTTCCTATGAAAGAATAAACATGTAAGAATTTTTTTTCTCAAAAGAAGAAATTATCTTAGGAGTGGTGTTTCCTCCAAAGATTTTATAAATTGTTTTTCTAAAGTTGAGTATTTTATGTACCAGTTCTTTCATTACAAAAACTGCCAATTGTTGATTTTACTGGAAATGTGCACATTATCTCAGGCAGATAAGGACCCATCATCCCCCCCCCACACACACACATATATATATATATATATATATATATATATTTTCTTTCTTTCTTTTTTTTTTTTTTTTTAACAAAATGGGGTCATGATTCAGAAGGTTTAACAAAGCCTGCTTTATAATATAGTACTGAAAAATACAAATTTTCTACCAATTCTATTCATATAAAGTTTTACAAATTTTTTTATTTTTTTTTATTTTAATAAAGTCATTGTCAAAGTTAATTAAGTTTAGTGATATTCCTGCAAATGGGTCAGTGATTTTAAGTAGCTCAGTTAAAAGATAGGGTGTTGAAGACCAACACTACCCATCCCCATTTTAGGCTTGACATATTTTTTTCAATTATTGATAGGAAATTATTATTGGCTAACAATATTCCAGAAGGAGCTACAAATGATAAATAATTTTAAAACATTAAAAAAGTAATTAAATCTTTTAAAAGAATTTTTTTTGTTCATAGTATTTAAAAATATCAACTGAAACTATTTAAAATGATAGAATATTTTAGTTGCAATTTTATTTTCTGATTTATTTTCAGCGTCTGTTGGAATTTAAAATAAAATTTCAACCTACAGGGACTTATCTTTATAAAAATGTAAATATCCTTGAGGTTCAAATGATATTTGTTAAGATTTCTGAAATAAAGTAAGAGTATAGTAGGCTTAATTTTATTTTTTTAATTCTTTTTTTTCTTGTTGGATACCAGATCAAAAGTAAATCCATAAGCCAACCATTTTATTCTACTCACAAAACAAACAATTGATTGATTGATACAATAATACAACTATTCAAATTATTAGCAACAGTATCTAAATGTCTAGAGCCTTTTCTTGATGTGTTTTGATTGTATATTCAAATATGTTTTTTCACTTAGAGACATACTAATCAAGTTGACAAGTCAGTCATCATTAAGTCTATCAACGCTTACTAAATATAGTATTATCTATATTTTATTTACATTTATCTCTCATAAAGCAGAAGTTGTTCAAATACCTTGGTGTATGGATCAGTTATAACAAATTTAGTACAGGAGAAAAGGAAATTGAACATAGGTTAGGTTGTGCTGGAGGATAGTTTTCCCCAACACCACAAGTTTCTACTAAACCAAAACACTAACCTAAAAACTTGAGTCATGTCTTTTAAATTGCTTCGTAAAATTGAGACTTTCATATGGATGTCATGCATGGTACCAAACTTGTTCAGAAATATTAAAACTATCATCTGTATACAATTGTTTTCTCTGATCAAAGTTTAAAAAGGCTTTGAGTGACTGAAGCTTGTAGTGAGGACTGTCTTTCTTTGAACCTCATGGACTAGCACTACAGAATATTTTCATCTTTGATTTTCATCTTTCTCTATCTCCAGGTTTGATCAAGCAATGGTTGCCTTCCTAGAATGTCTTCAAGAGGTAAACAATTTACTTTTTCACATATTTTTCAATATCTGTAAGTTAAATTTCTTTGGTAAGATAGACTTTTTAACATTATGAAAACAAAATCAAAAGAAAAAAAATTTTAATATTAACCTATATATAATTTCCTTTATGGTTCATAAATAACAGATGACTTGTAACATCACTTTCAAAAGATCTATGGAAATTACTTTGTCTATCAAGACACCTGTGTCATATGTCGACGAATGGGTTTATAAGGCGATCATACGCCGACCAGAAGATATATACATTCTCACACCTGTGGAGAGATACAAGCTATCTCTCTCAGATCGTGACAATGGACAATTGGTAAACAAAAAAATATTTTAAGAACACTGTTCAATTAGGATAACGAACAGTAATCTTTTCCCAGATTCGCTTCATTTTCAACACGAATACCGATCCACAATACAAGGATGAACTATAAGGCTTAGTGATTTTTGATACAAGAACTTTAATATGTACAGATATACAAATATTAAAATAAAAGAAAATATAAGTATGAGTTAAAACATCTGACGACCAGATCTCAAGACTTACATTGGGATATCAAAATTCGCCTAACTCCAAATGGATTCAACTGAACCCGAACATACAAAAATATAAGTATGAATTACTATGAATTGAATGCAGAAGCCAATGCATACACAAAAGAGATGGGATAGGAGTTATAATTATTGTTTTTACATGTGGAAAGGTGTTTGCAAGAACATAATATTCATGGATGTATGTATATCTTTCTATTACGGGTCCAAAATATGATCACTTATCTTTTATATTCAGTTCTCTTTTTTATCATTGTCCTTTCCTTTCTCGACACAAACACAATTTCACACACTGTCCGGCTGTAATAGAGGTATACACTTTCTTCCTCTCTTTGTTTTGCCTTTTTCTTTCCTTCCTTTTTCTTCTGTAGATAGTTCGGTTTCCAAACCCGACTCACTGCAACAGGAATATACACTTTCTTCCTCTCTTTGATTTTCTTCTTTCTTTCCTTCTTCTTCTTTACACAATTCAGCTTATAACAGAGGTATACACTTTCTTCCTCTCTGGTTTTCCTTTTTCTTTAAATGCAGGCTGAATACTCAGCGTATAAATTTCTCTGCGTCTTCAATTTGGGGTTATCGAACAGAAATACTTATTCTTATATTTCTTGTCTGGAGTTGCCTGGGTTGAACTGGATAAGTTCCATCACTATCAAATGAGTCTTATCTTTCCGTTCATAAACTATCAGCGCTTCGACTTCAGGTCTTGCTTCTTCAAAGTCAAGATAGCAACTGATTCCAAAGTGAATCTCTGATTATCACGTGTCTTAAGTTTTGGCACGAATTCCAGCTTACATCAGTCCCCTGTCTAGCTTCTGTCTAGACATTTGTCGCTACGGGTAATTGGGTCAGTCAACCTTTTGACTTGTTTTCCCCAAAATGTCATAAGACTTCCACGTGACCCCTATTCTGTTGCTAGGTGGAAATTAATTGTATCTTTATCGGATATATACCTATGTAAGATGAAAGTAATTTTTTACACTGTAATAATTTCATGGGCTACAGAAAAATTCTGGGTTCAAAGTGGGCCATGAGCTCAAAAAAGGTTGGGTACCACTGTCTTAGTGAATTAAAGCGTCACTGAATTTGGTGAGATAGTAGCTGTGAGTTCCATCCTTGGGTTGGGCAATGTTGTCTTAAAATCAATGAAAACAAATGGAACAATAACTTGGCAGTACTAAAAATACAAACGAGATGAAATATTCCTAGACATGGGCAGTGGCATGAGAACAGTCTACCCTGTAAATTAAATAACTGGTGCAGTTCAAAATTCCCTCAAGTTTCACCCACATCAACATACACTTGAAGTCCAGGGGGCACAATGGCTGAAACATGTTAACAACAGCAAAGATAAGGATCATAGTCAACATGTAAATAATGTAAATATTTTTTTTTTATTTAATGATTTTATGAAAATCTGATAAAATGGGACTTCAGGACTTCATTGAACTAGAGTGATGTTTATATTGATGTGATTACATATGCACATGAAGGAGAGGGGGCACTGAAATTTAAAATTAATATTTTTTTTTTTTTACATATTACTGTAACCTAGGAAGGGTTGCTGAATAAGCAATAACCAAAATGGAGGTTGAAAATGAAATGGTAATCTTTATAACATCAACAAAATACAATACTCACCAGCAGTGTGAAGTAGGTAAACCACTGCTACTGGTGAACTACTTAGATAGCATATTACCCCCACTTACAATAGTGTCCAACATATTTATGAGGATTGGGACATACCCATTCTTGTTCATATGTATGGTATATAATACATCTGTACTTGACTTTCATTTAGTTTTTCTTTTTCTTTTTATTAAAATTGTTATTAAATATTCCACATAATAGATCTGCCAAGAAAGTTGAAATGTTAGAAGCACTTACTTATAAATTTACAGTGGATGATCTAGCAATTAAAGCACTTTCTATATACTTTTGTCTTAGTAAATAATGACAAACTCTAACTACATCTATAAATGTCACAATCTAATTGTTTCTGTTGGCAGTTTAAAGAAGAAGTTGAGAAAGTCGACCCCAGTTTTTGTTTGCCATACAAAATGGAAAAGGGACGAATTGAAGATGTCAGCACAGACACATCTTATTCTATCAAGTAAGTATTTCTTGGATTATTTTCTGTTTTTAGAGAAATTTCCCTGCCTCCTATCAGTATGGTGCCTCACTGTGTCTTCTTGGTCTGACATTTTCTTGGATTTGTTTCTGTTCTTATTTTAATATTCTCTCAGTGATTGATGAATATTTTTAGCTTGCTTAAAAAGACCAGGTGAAAAGGATCCTCTTGTTTTTTGCTTTCTTTTTTAAACTGAACTTCTAAAATCCAAACCTGTACTGAGTTTTCTTGTAATTGTGTTTAATAAGTCATACAGTTATTTTTTGCCATTGATATTTTTTTTATAATATAATGACTGTCGTTGAAATTTTGTTCCCTTTTTTTTTTTTTCTTTTATCAATTCACCCCAAGCAAGGCGATGATGCCACTAAGCATCTCTGAGTCCTTGTTGAAGAATTATTTTCCACCCTCCAACCTGTATCTCACTAGCAAGATGTAGTCGGCTTCTCACTGGTCTATTGCTACTTCAATCGAATGTGCTTAGATGAACTACATTCCTTAGTTCTGCCAGGTCTAACCTTCATGGCAAAGACCCGCCATGCCACTTACATAGTAGCAAACCACCCTCATTCTCTCTGTATTCCATTGGTTAGAAGTAAGTTCCACTCAAAGAGCTTCTTCCTGCAAACCACTGCTCTGTGGCACAGACTCCCAAGAGAATGTTTCCCCAATCACTACAATCTTAACCTGCTCAGTTAATTGTTATTTTCCCCCTCATATCCATATAAATTACCACTTAATATAACCCTCTACCTTAAGTGGCTCCTGGGCCTTACTGTTAAAAAAACAAAGAGAGAGAGACAAGGGGCTACTGGGAATAAAAGAGAATGAAAAGACTTTAGAAGGAACTGGAAACCCAATTCTAAACAAGAAACAAGGGCTAAACCTCTACGTTTGTTCAAAAGACTGAGGAGGAGTGTGAACTGGGCGATAGGTGAAGCTCTCTACTCCTACTTCAATTTAAACTTAAAATATTACAATTTTTCTTGTCATGACTGATTTCTATTAACACTGATCAAAAGCAAAACTGCTAGCAACTACAATATTGTCTAAGTCATACACATCATGTTTATTTGGAATGAATTGAAATTGCTGACTTATGATAACAGTTGCAGTATAATGAATAGCAGAAGATTTGAAGCTTTTGTATTTAAAATTTTATTCCACACCAATATCGTGTCAGTTACTTTCAACCAGTGTAATGAGTTGGTCGGTCAACTTGAAACCCCCAAAGCGAATGGAGGTGGGCATGCGCGGGAACTGTGATTGGTAGCTGGCTTGTTGGTGTTTTGCATAGGTGAGTTACCAAGCTCTATGTAAAGGGCTGGAATGAGAAGGAAGGCAGTTTTCAGTCTCAGAAGTGGAGACTGTGTCCGTCACTACGACAGCAGGAGAGAAAGAGACAAAGTCATTTATTTTTTCGTGACGCATTCCAACACATGGAGCAGCCCCCAGATCTCTTGTTTGAAACATGGTCCTTACATTCTTGTCTGTGATGTATTTTTCATAAGCTACTCTAGGGCCACTAATCTTATTTTTAAAATTGGAGATATTTAACCAGGTTTCAACAGACATCTATTTTACTTCGACTAACACTTTTATCCACTGGACACATGGCTCAATGGATAAAAGTTTTGGTTGAAGTGACTTGACCCAAAGAGTTGTGAGTTCAATACCTGGCCACAGCAGAGGTGAACAAAAGAGTTGGAGAGAGTTGAGTTACTAAAGGAAAATAACTGAAACTAAGATATCTAGAAAAGGTATCACATATGGAACAATCTACCCCAGTTTGAAATTCCAATGTATATCACCTATCCAGTGAAATCAGTCACTCACACTTTTTCATTACTTTTAAACAAAAATTCATTGACACGGGAACATAGGGTTACAAAAATGTCATAACCCTAATATATATATATATATATATATATATATATATATACACACACACACACATATGTAGAAATATAGTCTTCAGGTGTACTATATTTATAAGTACTCAATATCAGAGATAGAGCGTGTGTGAACATAGAAGTCAACACTTAAAGTCACCTCTAAGTGTTGACTTCTATATTCACTTTTATATTTATATATATGCATATAT
>CAHIKZ030003164.1:1382500-1407500 GCA_903632075.3 Acanthosepion pharaonis | reverse complement strand
GAAACCTGGGTGCAATTATTTAGATTTAATCTAATAAATTTCAGTACATGTTGGTTTAGCCATGTCTCCAAACTATTTCATCCTATATGTTTTTCTCTGTATCTTATACTTTAGTTTAGAACTCAATCCCTTTTTTTTTCTTTTTTTTTTTTTCCAGGACTCAAAATTGACAAAATCAGGTCAAATTGGATTTATTTTTTTAACAGAGAGATAATATCTATCTAATGGCACATTGCAACAAAGGGAAATAAATCTTTCATAATGTTTCTCTATGTCCCATATGGTTTTGTAGTTTTTCCGGATTTTGTTGAGTCTAGACACTTATGTGATTTTGGAAATCATCCAAAGTTTAGAAAAAAAAAAAAAATATTATTTAACTTACAGAGTGGTCCAAAAGTCTTGTCATGTTATATTATGTAGGGGTGACAAGACTGACTCCCCTGTGCAATTAAAAAAAGAAAAAAAAAATGTACATGCTTTCGTAATGCTTACAAATCACAGAAGTAAACAAAATATTCCGTTTCTTTTATTCCTTTTTCACAAGTGTTGATTATTTTCTTTGCACTCAGGTGCATTTTATTCCTTGGAATTTCTCTGCATTTTTAACTATGTCTTATACTCCCTAGCCATCTATACACAAAGGATTACAGTATTTAATGGCTATTAAAGTATACAAAAAAATAAGTGGATCAAGCTATAACAAAAGAATGAAAACTGAATCTTTAAAAATGTTTTATTTCAGACAGAAGCTAGAGCAACACAAATGTTTTATCATTTTTTTTTAATTCCTAGCCAAAACTATGAACATTTTTTAACTGCCAATATGGTCAAAAGAGGACTTGAAAATAACCATTTTTGAAGACATGAAAAAACATCAAACACATTTCAACAAATTATTCTGACACTTTTGTAATGGTAATAAATGTAGCATATATACAATCTAATAAATTATAAATGACAGGAAAAATCTGAATGTTTAAACTATTTACCTAGCTCAGACTATTGTCCTTATCTTTGTCATATTCACAACATTTCAGCCATTGTACACTCAGGACTTCAAGTAAAAAATGTTGGAATTTCAAACCAAACCCTTTATTTAGCCCACAGGAGTAGATTGTTCTATTTCCACATGCCATGCCTTTTTAAGTTTCATTTATTTCCCTTTTGTAACTCAAAGTTTTTTTTTGTTTTTTTTGAGGGTTTGTCTACCTCTGCTGTGGCCAGATATTGAACTCACAACTCTTTGGGTCAAGTCACTGGATTACTTCAACCAATGCTTTTTGTCTACTGGGCTATGTGGACAGTTGTGAGTTCAATCCCTGGCCACAGCAGTGGGTGAACAAAAACTTGGAGAGTTGAGTTACTAAATGGAAATAAATGAAACTGATATATCCAGAAAAGGCATGGCATGTGGAACTAGAACAACCTACCCTAAGTGTTCAGTTTGAAATTTCAACATGTATCATCTGAAGAAGGCTGGAGAATACAATGGCCAAAACATTGTGAACATGACAACAAAGATGAGGACAACAGTCCAGACAATGTAAATAGTTACAATACATAGACAAGTATTGAAAAAATCTGAGTGTTTTATCTAACATACTGTTTGTGCAAGCAGCTTTCAAATTTGGCATAATTTCTATAATTTGGCTTTTTGTTTCAGAGCATTGTAAGAAGTGCTCAAAGATTGGTATAAGATTAATTTAGTGTGGTGACTTATTAACCTTAAAAAGACAGATTAGCAGAATGAGTAAGAATTGGAAAGAAATTGCAAGGAGTTAAGAACAATACTGAAAGGAAACCAGTGGAAAAATACTCGAGCTGCTATTGAATGTTTTGAAGCTGTTATGATATTAGCTGATTGCAAAAAGTACAGTAAAGTATGTAATAAATATTACCAAACTCCAAACCTTAAAATGTTGTTCCAAAAATTAAACCCTGCCAAAATTGTAGGTTTCTTAAAAAAATCAAACCTCTATAAACTAATATAAAATAAATAAAAATCAAACAAAAGAAATTGGACTGTAATAAGGAATGTGGCGGAAAAATGTTGTAAAGTAACTGATATGTCCCAAAAAGGGATATATTTGTTCGAAGTAGCTTTTGTGGTTTTGACTACTGTAACTGGGTAGGACAATCTAGCAGGTAACTGTAATGGACTGGTCCTCGTCGTAGTGGTAGGCAAATGTACCTTCACATCAGTCTGTATTTATGGCTGACACCAGCTAATCATATTACTGTGAGGGGGAATGCAGGTGTATGCATATTCATTACATCAATAACTAGGAGCTATGATTTTAAAAAGGAATGGAAAAACTGTTTTAGCATTAAATAACCCTCAAAAGTTGATATGCCATTAAAATACATGTACTCACTCACTTCCTACAAAAAAAATGTTTGGTATTCATTGATCAAGCAGCCAGTGCTACCATCAGTTGAACTTTATCAAATCTTTCTCCTAAAATAATTTTTCAGTAAAATACGTTTCTCAAGTCCACTAGCTTTTATTGCTCTTTCAAGTATAGGAGGACGCTAGCTTCTTAACCTTTTCAGGAAGATAGGTTTCTCGAGTCCAGTAGCAGTTATTGCTCTTTCCAATATTGATGGAAGCTAGCTTCTTAAACATCTCGGTGGGGATATAGGTTTCTCAAGTCCAGTAGTTGTTATCCATCTTTCCAGTATAGATGGAGGCTACCTTCCTAACCTTTTTAAGAAAATAGGTTTCTCAAGTTCAGTAGCTGTTATTGCTCTTGCTAGCATTGATAGGCCTATGCCCATAACACATTAAAACACTGTTTCTCATATGATCACCTAAATTAAGCAACAATGAGCCTGGCCAGCACCTAGATGGGGTACTGCTTGGGAATATTAGACACTGTAAGCTTGGATATGCGGGTGGTGTAATGGATAACAGCTCACAATTGGAAATCAGAGCGTGGAGTTTCAATTCAAGTCAGCTTCATTATATTCACTTGTGCACAAATACTCTTAACAATCCACCTCTTCTCCTCCAGCTATGGGTCAAACTAATAGGACTTGTATCAATAAATCATCTCCAAGAATGTTTACTATTAATATAAAAAAATATTTTCTGGCTTTACGAAACCTACAGGGAATTGTTTTTCAATGGTTATGCTAACATAAAATCACAAGTCATCATGACTGGGGGTTTGAGTGTGCTGGTCTTGTTCAAAGTGTTGATCACACCAGATGATAGGCTCCCTCTTTCAGAAGCTGTTACTAAGGTCTGCTTAACAGAGTTGCAGTATAAACCACAGGTAGTTTTTGTGGGCATTGAACAAGCACATATGTGCCTAAACAGGTATTGGCTGGCTGCCCTAGCAGACACAGGCATACTCATATATGAGAAACCAGCCATTTTATATATATATATGTATGTGTATATATATATATATAATGGGGTATTGCTGCTGTCACTTTGCAGTGCAGTGAATTTGATCTTGTAATCACCAACACAATTAAATCTCTCCTTGAAAACATGCATAAATGTCATCCGGTCTGGATAGCACACAAAGCAGAAACGGGCCTTTAAATCAGCCGAGAGAAAGTCCCAAACAAAATTGAGGGAGATGAAGTGGGACTGGTGGGAAGCAAAGCCTAAAGCTTTGCAGGAAGCTGCTGGCAGATGTGCCTTCAAATCATGCTACCAAAACTTGAAGGGTGTTTTTTGTCCCATTTCCAGCGGTTGATCACCAATCTTTTCTTCAGATAACACTCTTTTAACAGACAAAAGCCACATTATCAAACACTGGGCAGAACACTTCACCACAATCCTAAATCAGGATTCGTCTGTTGATGACGAAGTAATAAAGAGTCTTCTTTAGAGACCTGTTGTACAAAGACTTTCTGCTAACCCTTCAACCTTCAAGCTCAAAAAAGCCACTAAACAGATTTTGATTGGGAAAGCCTCCAGCAAAGATGGAATTCCAGCTGAAATATACAAATGTTTCACCAATCTTTTGATACACAAAATTTGTGAATTTTTCTACCTTGTGTGGGAAAAGGAGACGTGCCACAGCAATATAAAGATACTTCAATTGTCCATTTGTATAAGCACAAAGCGAACAGGCGTGAATGGGACAAACATAGAGGAATATCTCTTCTTTCGGTTGCTGGCAAAATCCTTGCTCTTATCATCCTGAATAGGCATAATGAATTTGTCTCAGAATCGGCATTACCAGAGACACAGTGTGATTTTTGATCCAGTAGAGGAACCATAGATATGATCTTTTGTCTCCAGCAAGCTCAGGAGAAGGCACAATAATGAAACAAGGATCTATTTGTTGTTTTTGTAGACTTTACAAAGGTTTTCGATACTGTATCTCTAACTGCTTTTTGGAAAGTTTTGTCAAAATTAGGTGTTCCAGAAAAAATGCTCCATATTATCTCCTTTCACGAAGGAATAAAAGCTTTTGTAAGGTCGGCAAATGAGCAGTCGGGTGCCTTTTTCGTCTCCAACGGTACAAAGCAAGGTTGCGTTCTTGCTCCTCTTCTCTTTGCCCTTTTTTTTTTCTGCTACGCTTGAAAAAGTTTTATCTGACTTAAGTGAAGGAGTCAATGTTGAATTCAGAACAAGTGGAGGTCTATACAATCAGCACAATCAAAACCTTGTCTGCAGCTGGTACACAATCTTCTCTTTGCAGATGATGCTGCTCTATTAGCATGTGGTCTAGAAGACATTCAAAGTATCCTTGATAAATCCTGCATCCTGGGTATGACGATAAACTACATCCACATCCTGGGTAAGATGATAAACTATGTCCAACACCAAGGCCTCTGATCAGGTTTTGAGGAGCGTGGAACCGCCTCTTAATTGCTGGTGGACCCAAAGTGGTAGCACCTGTCACTGTCCCAGCTATGGGCAAATAGTTAACCCCTAAACTGGGGTCAAAACACTATGAAAGTGTAAAAATAGGTTTTAATACCAGAAATACTTTGTAAAAAAATTATTATCAGCAATACATTTTTGAAAAAAAAAATATTACCAGCAATACAGTTTTGAAGGAAAAAAGTTATTACAAGAAATAGATTTTTGACAAAACAAAACCAGCAATAAAAATTTTGTCAGCATTAAATAACCCATTGAGATTGATATGCTGTAAAACAAACCTAAACCAAAAAACCTTGATAAATTCTCTGAAATAGCAAAAGCATTTTGGACTCAATACCAACATAAAGAAGACTGAGCTAATGTATCAGCCAGTACCAAGCAATCCATCTCTCACAAATCCTTCCGTATTCATTGGTGGTACAGTAAAAAAATTGTTGAGGCAATCACACATCTTAGATCAACAGTCTCTTCTGATAGACAAATGGACAGAGAAATCCAATCCAGAATAGTCAAAGCCAGCACAGCATTCGGTAATCTTAAATATAGGTTCTGAAATGTGTCTGTCAGAGTAAAGATCGATATACAGATCAGTCATTCTCTCGACCCTTCTTCATGATGCTGAATCTAGAACCCTGTACTGCAAGCACATAAATTGACACCTTTCCCATGTGCTGTTTTTGTGCCATACAGTGGCCTAAGAAAAGTTTTTAGCCAGGAGAAATAAACTACGTTGAATTTCAAAATTTAATTACATACTCTCAACTCAACATAAATAAACAGTATTTGGAACTAGTATGGAGTAGGTCCTCCATTTGCTAGTTTCAGTGCCTGTATTTGATTTTTCATGGATTTGATCAAGTTATCAACAATCATCTGATCCATATTTTGCCACTCCTTTAGCAATGTTTCTTTAAGGATTGTCCTTGATGTGAATTTGGTTGCCCACTCTCAGTTTTTGGTCATAGTGCTCCCAAACATGCTCTATTGGATTCATATCAGGACTTTGGGCTATTCATGGCAGTGACTTGATTCTTTGCGATTCCTTTCACATCTTTGCTACTTTTCTTGTATGACATGGTGCTCCATCTTCTTGAAAAAGGTAGACAGTCCTGTCAATCTAATTTTGACAGTATATGGACCATTCAACCACTCATCAACAATAATCAGCTCAGACCAGACAGCGCCCCATACCATTACTCCAACTCCCTCCATGTTTCACGGTCACCTGGAGACATTTAATGTTCCAAGTCTCATTCTGATTTCTCCAAACATAAACCTGTCTTGAATTTGAATATTAGCAGAATTTACTTTCATCTGACCAAATTACAGACTGCCAAACTTCATAATCTTTGCTCTCGAATTCTCTTGCCCAGTCCATACGAAGGTTCCTGTTAACCTCTGAAATCAAGGGCTTCTTTCTTGCAACTCTTCTTTGATAGCCTAGCTCTTTCAGAGTCTTTCTCACTGCATATGGCAACATTACCATGCTGTTGGTGACATATTTGACACTCTAACGAGTTTCTGATGACTTCCATCTTCAGCACCCTTTTCTTTCACTTGGACACAATGCTTGGTCCACCTGAACATTGTTCCATGCAACAATGGCTTCTTTCATTAAATTTCTTGACAATATTATTAACTGTTTGATGATTAAACTGGAAAAACCTAGCAATTTTTTTATTTGACTTGCCACACTGATGCCATCCTATTATTTGCCCTTGTTGATATTCACTAATTTCCTTACTTCCACGAACTTTCATTACAAGATATAAATCAACTATCATTCATAGATGAGAATAGCTTGATATTAACATAGTATTGTCTAAAAAAAAAAAAAAGAGACGTTATTACACAAGCCAAAATTGCTGTAATCAAGGGTGGCTAAAAACTTATAGCCTACTGTATGTGATATAAAATGGGATGACAGGGTCAAGAATAGTGGAATACTGAAGAAATGTAACAACATCACAGGCATTGAAACCATTCTAGCAAAGATACAACTTAGGTTTGCTGGTCATGTTGTGAGAATGGATTAGTATAGGCTTCCAAAGAAGGTGCTGTATGGACAACTACGAAACTCCAAGCGTTCAGTTGGACATCCTCTCTTACACTACTACAAAGACAAATTGAGAGACAACTTGAAACGTCTTAACTTTGAGCTGAAAACCTGGTAAGCCCAAACATCAAACTGAAAGGAGTGTCATAAGACATGTTTCATTAAGTTAAAGGGTTTTAAAGACAGTAGACAGAAGCACGGTGATCAGCTTCATCAAGCTCTGAAACAGAGATGCCATCAAAATCCTGCTTTAACAAATTTCGTCTGTCAGTGTGGCTTTGTCGCTTGCAGCAAAGCTGGGTTAGTATCGCACTTAAGAAAGCACAAATGAAATATGTCTTTCCCTTACCTGATTTTCTCCACAATAGCTACAGTGTAAAACAAAAGGCAACATCCACACATCCACTGCTGATCCTCATTTATCATTCATGATAGGAGAGTCCACAACCACATATATATATATATATATATATAGTGTGTGTGTATGGCTTGTAGACCAAAAACTCTTACCACCCTAAATGAAAAGCAATTATTTATAGTCAAAGTATTTATATATATGATTTATATATTATTCAAATGCTTCCTGTATATATTGTCAAAAGCCTGTAGACTAAAAAAAAAGGAAAATCACGTTTTATTAAACTTGCAACTGTCAATAGATTTTTTGGAAGAAAATAAAATTGCGTGTTTAACAAAAATCGGTATTAAAAAATATTTTTCCTGTTCCTCCAGTAAATATCATGGCCATATCAACAAGATAATCATTTCTCATGGATAGATACACTTTCTATCTTGTCATCTTTTGTTGTCTGCCAGTAATCAAAACTAATAACAAATTCTAAGGAAAATGCTGGTCTCTTCACATTTTTTTCTTTTCTCTTCAATTAAACATGAACATTCCCTCATGAAAATAATTTTACTATCAAAGAATTTTTAATCACATTGTAAACAAAATTTTATGAAGCTTCAAAAAATACATTGGCAAACATGGATAAACATGCCTGCAATAAAATCTAATGATCAAAAAGACATTTTTTCCCATGACACCTTTTGTTTTAACTACCTTCACTCTTTAGTAATGTTTACTGTTTTGAAAAAGCAATGATTAGAATTGGAATAAAACTTAAACATATGATGAAAGTGAATTTATACATTTTATTTTGTTCTTGAGAATTTACAATAAAAATATTAAACCCTATTTATTTATTAGATTGTTTATTTACAAGAATAATTTCATATTTCAACATTCTAAAAACTAATACAATTAGAACTAATGCAATGCAATATTTATCATTTACCAATTTATAAAGAAATAAATGTGAAAACAATTTTTATTTATAAATTTATAATCATTTACTAAATTATTAAAATGTATAAACCAACTATAAAGAAATCCTTATTTACCATTTTATAAAGTTTGAATCAATTGATGATGTTTTGCCAACCATTCCAATAAATAATACAAAAAATAGTGTAAATAAACAATCTAAAATTGTTTTCATATTTATTTCTTTATAAATTGGTAAATGATAAATATTGCATTGCATTAGTTCTAATCATATTAGTTTTTAGAATGTTGAAATATGAAATTATTCTTGTAAATAATCTAATAAATAAATAGTGTTTATTATCTTTGTTATTAATTCTTAAGAACAAAGAAAATGCATAAATAAATTGTTTAGGTTTTATTACAATTCTAAACATCGCTTTTTAAAACAAACATTGCCAAAGAGTGAAGGTGGTTGAAAAAGTGGTTTCATGGGAAAAACTGTCCTTTCGATATTACATGTTATTGTAGGATTGTTTATCCATGTTTACCAAAAAATTAAAGGCGTAGTAGGTATAGTCTTTAAAAAAAAACTTGTTTTTTTATCTGAAATTATTCAGTGAATAATGTCCACCCAAAATAAAAATGGATTTTGATAGATTAAAAGTCATACTTATAAAATCTTTCCATCAAAATATAGACAAGTTCTTTATGAAATTACAACTGGGAAACCCTTTTTATTTTGCCCAAAAGTAATGAATTTCTTCTTTTTTTTTTCCAATAATAAAAGATTTTAGACTGATGAAAATCAAATTTCTTTAATACAAATTTGGGATCACAGAACATTTACGTGAAATTCAATAAGGAACCTTTCTATATGTGTTGATATTTCATTTGATGCCAGATAATATTTCTTTTTAATTTAAACTACATGTTATGTTTCTAACTTTCCAAGATGCATCACAGAATTCTCATGAGACAAAACATTTTAAATTCAATCCAAAGGATTCTTAAGATCTCTTGGAACCTTGAATACTGCCGCCATATCTGATCTGGTGTTCCTGCTGTATATCTTGAGATTCTTGACAAAATTCAAAGAAGGTTCTGTAATGCAATCAGGCATATTTTCATGACTACTGTTCTGATGTGCTTTCTTTTCTGGTGCCCTGACTATATGGATTTAAATGTGCTACTAGATTGGCAACTAGGTCTCATCATTTTACTATTGAACTATCTAGATGAAAGTACCACTTTTATCCTAACGAGTTTCTTTACTTGCACTTCTCACCTGTGGTGCTCTCTTCCGATGTATTGCTGCCCTGCAATCTAAATTCCTCAAAAATTAAAATGCAGCATCAGTTACCATCTTGTCTTCCTGAACTATGTTCCTTTATTGTCCTTCCCTCACTACAGTCTTCTCATTTGCTTTCTCTCCTTGCATCCTAGTGGCATTATCACCTTACTTGGGGTGAAATAATAAAAAAAAACTATATTTTCCTATTCAAATGATACAAACTTCTAAGACAGTTATAAACTATAAAAGACTCTTGAAAAAGGCCAAAGAGTACAATGACCAAAGCATTGTGATTAAAGTAGCCAAGATGAAGATGCTAGTCCAAGTAAATCAGTGTCTAATTGTAAAACCTTACTCATCACAAAAAACATCCAGATAAAAAGTAGTACAGAATAAATGACATTATTAGACCAAATATCTTGTTGATTAACAAAATACGGTTAAATCTGTTTTTATTTATTAATTTTGGAGATACCTTTGTTTTCTTTGTGTGTGTGTGCGACTTCTCACCAATTTTGTCTATAAAGAAACAGACATCTCAGAGCGTTTCATCTGATTGCTTCCTCAAGAACGAAAAGAATGATGAACCCATAACCACACTTGTCTTTCCCTGTCCTCCCCACCCCTACCCCAAACAAAAACAATTGTAATTAAGGTCGATTAAAAGTTATACCTTGAGGATAAAATATGAAGGAATCAACTTTGTTGATTTTGTTCATTTGTATTTATTTATTTTTGACTTTCTTGAAAAAGGGAAAATAAATGTTATTGAAAGGTTGCTTGTTTTGTTTTTTTTTTAATAGCTTTCCAAATATTTGTTGTTGTACTCATGAGTTTTCTCAACTTTAAAGAGAAATTATTTACAAAACCTAATCAGTGAGTAACTTCAGTGTTGCAATTCAACCACTTCCCAGAAAACACTTAACTGAAAATGAAAAGTTGACAGAACCTATTTCCTGGATTGTAAAATTGTGACATCATAGGGCTTGGCCATGGACTAGAACATCCCAAAAAGTTAATTATACGGTAAGTGATTTTATCTAGCCCTGGTTTTTATGACAACAGTAAAGTCAAGATAGGAGGACTTCAAAACAACCTCATGCTGTCCACAAGTTGGCAAAATGAAATAGAGTAAATAAATAAAAACTTTTGGGATCAATTGTAATTTGGCTGGAAGCTAGTGAATTCCTGTTGTGGGATTATATAGAGAGTCACAGTTAGGTCAGTTACGAGCCAGCATTTAGGGGGTGGTAAGTAATATATTGTGATGTAGAAATGAGCAGAGGGCTCATAGGAGATACAGTGACAGAAAAGAGAAAGAGATATATATAGTCAGAGAAAAATGGAATTCTCACTAGCCAAAAGGAAGATCTGGTCTGTCAGGAGATAATACAGAAGTAGCAGCAAAGATGTCCAAAATGTCACTTACCTTTGCACATCAAATCCCGTGCACCAGACAATGCAATTTGAATCTGTGAATATATAATCTAAAATATTGAAAACAAGACCAGCGTTTACTTTTATTTGCAATAGTGTTATTTCATTTTCTCTTCTTTTGTGAACATACACCCTTTCGCAGTTTTTGTTATACTATTAATCCTCCTATATGGCAATGAATGCTGGACAATCTCCTCACAGATGAAGAGACTTGAAGCAACAGAAATGTAGTTCTACAGAAGATGGCTGAGAATAATACCATGGACTGAACATTTTCTTTCTCCTAAGTTCCTGTTATTGGTCTCTGTCCTTAATTTTTTTTTCTTTCTCAGATTCTTTGACACACAGTAACTACTTCCGTCTTAGTGGCTTTCTCACCTTGCACGGAATGAAATGATTTTAAAAAAATCCAAATATGTAATGTAGAAAGAGGAAATCGAATACAGATTTAAAATCAATATTCAGAATTCTCCTCAAAATTCGTCAAGAGCATATTTATGATCAAGATAAATATATTAATAGTAAATCATATCCATTTGACCTCCAGCATGAAATTTGTTTGTGTTAGGTGTATATAATTTTCTTAGGTCTAAGTGCTAAAAACTATGACAATAAGTAACACACTAACAGCTTATCAAAGAATCGGATGTAGGATTATCTTAAAATACACTTCGTGCATTATTATCTCACTTCTTTTTCTTTTTTTTATTTGGATGCAATAAGCAAGGTGAAAGATTCTACCAGGATATCTGATGCATTCATTGGAGGAGGGGGCATATTCAATAAAAAAAATCAAAAGATGCTTTTTTTTCACTGCAAATTATTCATTAGATAATATCCAAGTATTTTACAAAAAGAGCCAATTACACAATATTTCAAGCTCAATTTAGGTCTATACTTCATAACTATGCAATGAGATGAGGTAACATAAATTGTAGATTTATCTGCAGAATATCATTACATTATTGTTACATAACTAGAGTGAATCATTAAGGTTTTTTTGTTAAAAGCATTTTATTTTTGATCATATATTAATTTAAAATATTGCTTTTTAGTCATCATTTATGAAATGGAATAAGATCATTCTGAATTTCACTATTGCCTATCAAAATGACTGGAAGAAAACGACCTAAAAACAACAATGGAATGGAGGTAACAAAGCGTAAATGAAATAGCTCTAATTTATTCAACTTAGGAAACTTAGCATTGCAGCCAAAGTATTCTAAAACGCTGCCAATAACAAAGAAAATGAAAAATACCCAACAACATATCAAATATAGCATCAAAATTTATTTATTTGTTATGTAACTAAATATATAAATGTCAACAATGTTTCCATAAAACTTAATATTTCCTGTAATAAATTCTTAATAAATATTATTGTTATTATTTTACTTAAGCGTAAGGTAGTCCTACATTTACAATTCCTTATGGCTAACTGTGAAAAACTGCCTAGAACCTTTAAGTGCGTATTGCTGCAAAATTATCAAATGTTAAATATGCCCCTCCTCCACCAAACGCATCATATCCAAGATGCTTGTTTCAAACCTAACTTGATAACTGACATCTTTTGGTACCTACATTAGGAAACCAGCTTAACTAACAATAGCAAGTGTTTTACACATTTCTGAAGATATTCAGCTGTTCTTCAGTGCCGTGCATTTGACAGCATGCTACATGTATACTATTTCAACAGGTCATATTCAGAGGGGAAAAAAAACTTTGACAATCTTTAACATTTGTGCCTCCAACATAAGTGTTTCAGAAGGACGGTTTTTCCCTTGACACCACTATTATTTTAACTACTTTCACTCTTTGGCAATGTTTGTTTTAAAAAGCAATTATTAGAATTGGAATAAAACCTAAACATATGATGAAAGTGAATTTATACATTTTTTGTTCTTGAGAATGTACAACAAAAATAATAAATAAAAAAAAAAAAAAAAAACAGAATATGAAAATTTTTAGGAAATAATTGTTGTAGAAGAGCATTCTTTAGACTGCAACACTTTCAAAATTTAAAAAATATTAATTCCTTATCAATTTCAAAGTAGGGTCCTGTTTATACTAAAAATACAGAGTGTCAAATCAGTCCCAGACTTCAGTTATTGGCCTAGGCTAAGTCACTTATGTCAAGTTTGAAAACATGACAACATTGATATCTGTATATATTTATTTTAATTTTCTCAGTGTTTTTTTAGTGCATAGGATTTTTTTCAGAAGCACATACACAAAACATTTTAGGTTCATAATTATTTATCTTTATTTTAAAATAAATGGATATATACTTTAATTAATAATTTCCTTCATTTGTGAATAAGTCCTGAAAGTTTCATTAAAAAAATCTAACAATTATTTGAATTTTGCAAGAATTTTCAAATCTTTTTTTTTTTTTTTATTATTCGGACTATTGTCCTCATCTTTGTAGACCTTATTTATCACAACGTTTTGGCCGGTTGGAATGTCGAACTGAACCCTTTATTTCGCTCACTGGGGTAGACTATTCTAGTTCCACATGCCATGTTTGATGGATGTTAGTTATCAGTTATCTCCTGTTAATTTCCCTCTGAAAGTTCTCCACTGCCTTAACCGGGTATTGAACTCACTCTCTTTGGGTCCTGTCACTAGATCTAACCAACGCCTTTATCCACTGTGCCATGTGTCCTTGAGGAAATTTCAGAGGGAAATTAACAGGAGATAACTGACATCCATTTTGTGATAAATATGGTGACAAAAATGAGGACAATAGTCCGAATAATGTAAATAATGTACATAATACCTTATCTCAGAAATATAGAGAGACTTTCTTTTCTTTTTCTTTTTTTTTACCGGAAAAATGCGCCGGAATACCAATAGGCTGACGCAAAAAAAGAAAAAAAGATTTTTTTAATAAAAATTTGGAACGCACTAGAAAGGATTCAAAAACTTAATAAAATAATAAAAAAAATACTTTATTGGTCTTTCCTATTAATAATAACAAACATTTTCACTCACTCCTTGGGGGAACCCCTCCTTGATTGACCATGTATTCCTGTAACCGTGTCTGGTCCAATAACCAGTAAGGAGGTGTTGCATTCAGAATTAGACCAGTTGCCACACCCAAGGCTATAGGACCCAATCTGTCCATATCTCTCCCATACCTTTCCTACGGGTATATGCAAGGTATGCAGGTAAGTGAATATAACAAACTCGAATGGAATTTAAACTAGGCTCTCTGTCCTAAAAATCCGTTACGTTACTCCACAGTGTTTAAGACAAGAAGAATAATAATAAAAAAAAATAAATAAATAAAACTAAAAGTAATGCTTTCGTTGTGTTTCCCTTCTAAAATCATGGCTGCTTCTTGTATTGTTCAGTTCAGCCAATTTGAGGAATTTTAAAAAAGCGTCACTGATAAAGAAATAACGTATCTGTATACAAAAGAAGGAAAAAACTGATTAGTGGAGAAAAAGCAAATAGAATCCTGAGAGTCGTGACTATTTATTTATTTACAAAACAATATTTCGGAAGTTGATCAAACAAAAATCGTTTGCCACAAAACAAAAAACAAAATTGACCCTTTTTTTTTTTTCTTGTTATTTAAGTTCAAACATAAATAAACATCGTCAAATCTGTTTTTGAACAACTTAGGCCAACGAAGTTTAGTACAAAAATGTTCTTTTTTGTATGAATTATTTTATTATTATTATTATTTTAGCTTTATATTCCAAACTAAACTTAGAAACCTTTACTCAGTAAAAACTTACAGACATGTTCACAACAATCTCCTTTGATTACAATGTGAGACGACACTTCATGAACCTGAGTCTTGATTTGAGGCTGCCAATTCTCTTCTAAATATTTTTTCAAGTCCGCTTCCAATTTCCAAATATCTCCGTCTACTTTTCGTATTTTAGTCAGGATCCTAGTCTGACCATTCTTCACCGACAAATAGAGCGGAAGCATGTAGTTCTTAGTACGATGCACGAAATAAGGCAGTTGTACAGATTCAGGTTTGGGAGATATCCACCCGGACGGTGTAGGTCGGCCATCCCGGGTATTTGGTGGAGGAGGAGGAACAGTGGCCTTGGGTAGAAGTTTTTCCACGTACTTGAACTCTTTGTAGCTCACCGTATAACCGGGATACTCGGGTCCGGGTTCTGGTTCGGGTAAATGTTCCGGATATTCGTGATGATAAGCGGCAGCCCTGTCTGTGGGCTGGGCTCGACGAAATGTTGAAGTTGATCTCTGGCCGACCGTAGCGGCTTCAAAAAATTTTAATGTAGTCCTGTTAGCACTAAATTGAAAAAAGCGAGGAACAATTCGACATAAAGTCGCCATGTTGCGAATGAGTTTCACCGGAAGAACAGAGTTGTTTCCCTTGGATTCACATTTTTTTTTTTTTATTTCAAAGTTTACATTTGATTTGTCCTGTTGAGTGACACTCGGTTAAAAATAAAATCTAATTGAAAAACAACAGTTTGTAAAATTAGCTTGAAAAATCATTATTCTACACCGAAGTTCATCTACTACTGCATCCTACAACAAAAAAGTATTTTTATTTAAAAAAACAAAAACAAACTAAATAAATATATACATGTTATGTTTTCTTACAAAATATTTTTAATCAGCAATTTATGTAAGCCGATGAAAGTGAAAATGCGCAATAATGGCCTTTTCCATTTTTTTAAAAGAGATTCTTCAATGACTCTATCCGGAATCTAAGCAAAGTGACTCGGATATTTGTTTTTGACGGGACTGTTTATCCTTTGTTACCGTTTTATTATTAACAAGGATAACCGGTGATAGCTGAAAAAAGTTTCCATTTTGTGGTCACTTGGCGAATTGAGAACTTCTAGTTTTAGATAATTGAAAAATAAAAACTACTTTGACTCGTTTAAATATTTTTTAGAAAGAAACACATGATTTGATCATTTATATTCTTTTTACTTTTCCTTAAAAAGTTATTGTGAAATGTCATGAAATATAGATTTTTGAGGATTTTTTTAAAAAAACATAACATAAAAATTTTAAAAAACAATAAAATTATCTCAGACGTTTTTTCATCCATAAAATTAATTAAAAATAAAAGGAAAAAAAAGGCATCATATCACTAGTCTTAATTCGTTCCGTCAAAAAAAAAACGGAAAAAAAATTGTAGCTTTTTTAATTTAAACGAAATTATTCTCAATTTCATTTATTTTTTATATTTTTTTTTTAAATCAATGAACCAATAAATTACTAAAAAAAAATGATTCAAGTTCTTCTACACTAAGTAAAGCAAACATAATTTTAAAGAAATAACCTTTGTTGACAGTGTTACAAAAAGAAATCACTTTTTTTCAGGTCAAATGGAGTTGTCAGTTGTAGTTTTTCAAAGCTGATTTTTTTTTTAAATCGATGAATAAAAATGGAAAATATAACGGAAGGACTACAAAAAAGAAAGAAAAAGAAAAATATTAGACAAAAAATTACCTACGGACACTAAAAATTAAAATCAACTTATTTGATTTAGAATTCGTTATTTTCTTAAACGTTAAATGTCAACAACTAAAAAGCAAAAAAAAAACTCGTTTGTTGCCGTTGGTAACATAAACTAAACAACATAACAAAAGTTATGCCCGACAAAAGAATTGTTTTGTTTTGGTTTTTTACCAGCGATTTTCAAACTTCTTAATGTTTGTTTCAAAATAAACAAACACTTTTAAAAAATAAGTTGTCCACTGTTATTTAACCGGAAAACAACGCCAGTGTCAGCAGGTAAAATTACCACAGGTAAAAATTAATTACGCTAATAATTTAAATTTAAATTTTACAATTCTGTTTTTATGATTTTTTTTATTTCATTTTTAATATAAAATACAGATTAAAATAGTCAAAATAATAATATTCAATTTGTTTTTGGAGGGTTTTTTTTTTTTTTTTTTTTTACTTATTTAGGACATTTCTGAATTTTAAATTTTAATATAAATAAACTCTCGCAACAGACATGTCTAGTCTATAAAATCCTCAAACCATTACTACAGCCAGTCAGTTATGTGCCATGCGTGATACACACTTAGGCGATCATGTATCTTTCGATATATGACTGACGAGGCAGATTTTTTCCTGCAGTAGGTTACCATTTCTTTCTGTGGTAGACCAGTTGCCATCCAAGGCTATAGAACTCAGTCTGTCTTGCTATTTACACATAGCTGGGGGGAGAAGAGGATTCATACCTTTCCCAAGGGCATTAGCACGTAAGTGAATGTAATGGATTCAACTGGAATTAGAAATCAGCTCTCCAATTCCGCAATCCGAGCCACTATCCATTACTCCACCATGCTATTACTACTAAGGAGTGATTTCGATCCTCACTGGGTGTCCCATTCAAAATTCAACATTAAATAACTCAATAAGGGTTGATATCTTGTAAAATCACTCGCCAATATAATATGAATTATGTTAAACGTTTATGTAACCCATAATATCACAGGTAGGATTTTATTAAATGAATAAATAAAAATGTTCTTTCATTACAATGTGCTATCTCAAAGTTCTAGGAACTTAAAGCACAACATGGCTTCCTCAAAAAAAAAGGCTTCACTACAACAAAAAACAAAAACAAAATTAATAGAAAACAAGGTCGTTTTTTTATTTGTTTTTGTTTGTGGAGTGATTTTGAGAGTATGTGATATGTCCAGAAAATACTAGATAACATGACAGATCAATCTATTTATTTAAATTCCCCAAACTTGGGAGTAACACGTCATCAAAGTCTTGTACCAAAACAATGAATAAAAAAATGAAATGATAATCACTGTTGTATTTTTATCACCAAACTTTCTTTTTTCAATCAATTCACCTCAAGCAAAGCATCAAAGCTACAGCAGGTTACTGAGTGTGAAAGAATATAAGAAAAAGAAAAAGAAAAACATTATTAACTTTTTGAGCCCTGACCACCGTTTTACTGGCGGTAGAAAAAAATAATGTAATGTCCAGCCACCAGTTGGACAAAGGTAGAGAAAAATGACGTAATGTCCAGCCACCAGTTGAACAGAGGTAGAGAAAAATGACTCAATGCCCAGCCACAAGTTGGACAGAGGTAGAGAAAAATGACTTAATGCCCAGCCACCAGTTGGACAGAGGTAGAGAAAAATGACATAATGCCCAGCCACCAGTTGAACAGAGGTAGAGAAAAATGACTCAATGCCCAGCCACCAGTTGAACAGAGGTAGAGAAAAATGACTCAATGCCCAGCCACAAGTTGGACAGAGGTAGAGAAAAATGACTTAATGCCCAACCACCAGTTGAACGGTGGGTAAACATTTGTAACTATTTTTATATCTACCGTACATATCAATAATTTGCGAATGTTGACTCAGGAGCTCAGGGAGAAAGGTTAAAATTATTCAGGAACACAGAGGTCAAAGTGTTAAGGAGAGAGGAAAAATAAAATAAAAGGAATTAAGAATGTAGGTAATAATAAAGACATTAAAAATAAATCAATATGCCTTTTTATTGAACTGGTTGACACCAGTAATGGGAAGGATGTGTTTGATGAGCAGTACCAAGGGCACTGATGTTTGGTTGAAAATTGGTGAATTCTAATACTATTTTATCTACTAACCCCCTTTTGTCAGTCTAGATATTTATCAACCCCTTTTTGTCAGGCCAGGCATTTATTGATTTCCTGGATAGTCCTGTTGACCCCCAGAGGTTGATATCAACTACTTTGATGACTCCCGGTATAGACAATCATTGCTACTGAACTGTTGCCCAAGTCAAATGTTTCTTTCACTCTGGAGCGGTATGTTTATCTACCAAGACGATATCTATACCACTCAATATGTTTTCAACAAAAAATGCAAAACAAAAGCAAATGCATAACAGGTTGAAACTTTATTCTTATTTTATTTCATAAAATAGGAATTTTTTTTACAATGTTGTTCACCCTGTACAAGGCCCAAGAGCCACTCGAACTAGAGGGTTACAGAGTAAGAGGTACAGTTTATGGGGATATGTAGGGGACATAGTTGACCCTGGACTTGAGCAGACCAAGATTGTAATGATCAGGGAAGCATCCTCTTGGGAGTCAGTTCCACAAAGCAGCTGTTGATGGGAAGAAGATACTTGAGTAGCATATATATTTCAGCAATAAAATATGAAAGGAATGAGGTTTGTTTGCTACAATGTGCATGATATGGCAGTTATTAGCTGTGAACTTGTGGAACTAAAGAATAAAAGTTTGGATGCAGAAAAGGTAGGCTCTTCATTAACAACAGAGTCGGAATTCAAATATCTCTATTTCTACACAAAGAAAAGTACAACTTGCTGACTATCTGAAGAGTGTGCTTCCTGTTAGGAAATGTTACCCTTTGCTTAGGTGAAGGAAAAGAGAAGAGTAAGTTTCTTTTTGAAGGCATGGCTTTTCTTTTTTTTTTGTGCTGGCATCAGTATGGCTACCAATCACCCTCTCTAGTGTAACGAGGGGTATGCCTCAGGCAGCTGTTCCTTGGGATCAGGCACCTCACAATATTTTTTCAGTTGCACTCTGCCCAAATGCAGAGACACAACTGGGAGATGATAACAGCATGAGCAGTACAAGTACTGCCAGAGTTTGCATCTTGCCAGAAAACGTGCCTGCTTTTATGGAGCTTAAAACTTTAATGGTTGGCTAGCAAAATGAATCATTTGTATAGCTAACACCATCCTGACTATCTCATGAGGAAGCTGGTAAACACTTTCTTTCTTCATAAGCAGACATCCCAGGGTTCACACCAGCTCTGTTCTGGCATAGCAGCCATGTGCTGTTTTTCTGCAGAGACAGCACACTAAACATTGTCTCTTTGACCAACAAGGGCAGATACCGGTTTCAGTTGCTATTGGCTGCTCTGCATTTCATTTCCACTACAGTATTTTTTCTACAGCCAATCATTTGTGCCATAGTAAAAACTCACTATAACTCAAAATCAGTTTAACTGCTGCCACTATATTTTCTACACATCTATGTGTAATGAGTGTAGATGTCTGCCATGCAGAAATATTTATTACACTTGATTGTGTTTCTTTTCAGTTTTCACAATTGCCTTAAACAGGACATTTATCCTTGAAACAGAGACATCTGTGTCATTTATTAAATAAAATTCAATAGTTTTATGATTAACCTCTCTGATCATGTCCACTTTTGCACATTTCTATATATTATATTTATTACTGAAAAATTATTCCATCAATTTTCAGTATCTGTCAACATTCCAACCACCTGAAGAAGGCTTGCGTGTACAACGGCGAAACATTGTAATAAATATGGCGACAAAGATGAGGACAATAGTCCAAATAATGTAAATAGTGTACATCAATTTTCACTTTTCAAAACTTGCTGTTATGAGTTTTTCATTTATTTTTTAGGAGGTTTCTACTGATAGAAACTTCCAGAGAGCTATGTCCAGAAAACACAAACTTTACAAGATTCCCGCCAAACAGCCTGCAATTATTCAACAAGTTACCAAATCTGGTTTCTTTGTGGATATAACATTTGAATTCTTGCAGCAGAATTGCCAGAATGAAGAAGATGGCAAGAAAGAAATGGACCAATTGCTTGGGCTTTGTTTGGGCAATCTTCATATAAGAAATGTTGGACAAATTGGTGATTGGTGCCCAAATTTACTGGTCTGCAGTTTGCCAAATAACCACTTGACAAACATCTCTGCCTTCTATAACTGTGTTAATCTGATCAAACTTGACATTCACGGAAATCAGGTGAGTTGCTCAAAGAACTAGAAGTGGTTTCTGTTCATATCTCTTCAGTTACTTTAAATTCTTGAGAATATATTACCAATGATAAACTTTGATGTAGTGACATTATGTGTATGAAGTAAACAAAAATAGGTTTAAGGATTTACTCTGGAAAAAGTAATGATTAGAAATTAAAAAAAAAATAGATTTATTTCATTACTAGATATAAAGAAAAAAAATTGTAACAACCTTTGCTTGTTAGGAATATATCATATTTCTGAAATGTGATATATAGAGAGACAGATAGATTTTTAGATTTAATAGGTTTGTGAGAAAAATTAGATAAAAAAAAAACAAAGAATATAATTTTTGTCATGTCAACGAACACTCATTGCCACTTTTGTAATGCCAACAAAAACTCATCATTTTTGTAATGCTCATTGTAGTAGAGACTTTGTAATCACAGATACAACTATAATATGCCATTGAACAATGCTGGTATCAGACGCCTTTGAATAATTTCACATTAATAGTACTTGCTTGATAATACTCACTCGAATACTAACCACTGGATTGATTGAGATAGAGAATAGTGTAGACAGTAGAGAATAGTGGTCTGTATAGTAATAGAGGATAGAGTAGAAATAGTGATCCATATAGTATAGAGGATAGACTAGAAAAAAAATCAATCTAGACATCACATGACTTTCTATATATGCATTTACTCTATAGTCACATGGTCTACTTAATTCAATAATGGGATCACCTGTGTTTGTTCACTGGCGATCTATGTTCAAACTCAAGTGTCAGCAGTGACATTTTATTCCTATATAACAATAATGTTGATAATAAAACTAATAATATTTATTGCATATTAGTAGGCCTTTTGACCAAATGGAAGCATGTATGTGAAATATTTTAAAATTGAAATTTTCAGACACACCTGTGTCTTTTATCAATGAGAAAAGAAATTAAAAAAATGAAAAGTGAAATTTACTTGTCTAGTAAATTTGTTTTGTTTTTTGGGGTTTTTTTTTCTCCATCTCTTCAGTATTATGGAGAAAAAAAAACAAATTCCCTAGAAAAGTAAATTCCACTTTTATTTTTTTTTCTTATTGAGGAAGGACACAGGGCTGTCTGAAAATTCCAATTTTAAAACCTTTTTTTAATTTTATTTCAGGCATGCTATAATGATTTTGAATCAATCAGCTTCAGATAATTTTAATGTATCTTTTGCACAATTTTTAACATTTCTAAATGTTTATACATTACAGTAGTCTACGGAACAGTAATTGTAATAAACAAACTGAAAAATCAGCTCTATATTCTGTGCAACAGGGCATTAATAATTATAAAAATTAAATTAAATTGTCTAATTAATTAATAATTATAAAAATTAAATTAAATTGTCTAATTAATTAATAATTATAAAAATTAAATTAAATTGTCTAATTAATTAATAATTATAAAAATTAAATTAATTAATAAAAAAAATTAAATTAAATTGTCTAATTAATTAAAAATAATTATAAAATTAATTAAAAAATTAAATTAATTAATTAATCTTAAAAATTAAATTAATAATTATAAAAATTCTCAGGAGAGTAGGTTGAAGAAATTTAAAAATGAAACATGCTAAAATTTATGTTTAGAAAAATTAAAATGAAATTAAGAACAGTTCAAAGGAGAATTGAACCCGGATTTAACTAAATAAGATTCAGTAAAATTGAGCAAAACCAAGATTTCCAACAATATGCTACCTGTAGAGAATGTCCATGTTCACAGAAAATAATGATCTAACCATCTGTTTCATGTTAAGCGTCAAGATTTCAAGATTTTTTTACATTGAGCGTCCAAGATTCCAATTATCTTTACAGAAAGATATCTAGAAATATTTTAAATATACAAAAGAAATGCCATATGGTTAATTAAGACAATCACCTAAGACTAAGATGTACCTTTTTCTGAGGCAATCATCTGCAATTATTATAATTACCATTATTTTGAATTTCTGGTGAAAAATCCTTTGCTGGTAAGAAAATCCAGCTGATCACTTTACAGGAATATCAAGATAATGAAATTTAGCATTGGGAATTGTCATTTTCTGGAGCTTGGCTAGATAAAGTGAAGTCATTAAACATTGTTATTGGAAAAGATTTCCTCCATATAAAGCATTTATATAAATAAAATTTCTCACTTAGCTGATTGGTGTTACCTTCAGCATCCCGGCTCTAAAGTTTGGTAGACAGGCCCTCCAACAATCACTCCATCCACTCTTCAGGGTATATCAGCAATATATATATATATATATATATAAACATAATATATTATTAAATAAAAAAGACAATGAATGTCTATTGTGTCTGATCATCAGCTGTTCTAATGTTTGTATGTTTGCTTTAATTTCTGGTGAAAATAAAGACAAAAATTGTCCAACATTTGAATATTTTTTTATTAAGTTAGTCCTACGCTTTCCTCTCGCATGAGCCATCCTCAGAGTTGTTATACAGACATGAAACAAAGATATCCACCGTCAAAGATAAGATTTTGTTATTTTGACAGATGATTGCTATGTGACGTTAACAGTCAGAGAATAGCAGATGCAGATCGTCAGTTCAAAATGAAGTTCTATAACGTTATACCATGCGATAGCATTACAACAGAACTAATGTCTAGATGCAATGTAATGTGTTGTGACTAGTTTGAAATGTAATTTTGTTGAGTGTGTAGATCTACATTAAAACGAAGCAACCCACACTCTTGTTTAATTTTTTATTATACTTTTCCAACTTTCAGATAAGATGTTGAGTATTATGTTTGAAGTTGCGGATAAACTGTCCAAAGTTCATATTTTGTTATTTTTGTTCAAGTACTTTTGATATTCCAGTCATTATCAAGAACTGATGTAGTGTCTGTGTGGTAGTTTTAACTCTTTTGTTTGTATCTTGGTTTTCATTAGGATGCTGGACACTTGAAGCAAACTAATGTGACATCATGTGTAACTGCTGTTGGGAACACAAAAATCCTAACTGCTGTTGGGAACACAAAAATCCTAACTGCATTATCAACAAACAAATAAAATTAGCCTTAAAGAAATTTAGAAAAAACGACATCCTCCTTGATACAAACAAAAATAGATACACCATTAACTTATTCTATCATAACGAAATTCTCCCTAATTATAAGCAGGATAAAAAAGCAATTAAAAACATAATTCCCTCTTACATATCACTCAACAATCCTAGCAAACACCTAAGATTTGTTCTCTATTATAAAAAGTTTAGATCTAACTTAATTATCACCAATAACACCAGGCTTCATAAATACCTTGGGATATAAAACTAATGTTGTCTATGAATTGTATCTCCAACACTAATAATCAAATAAACAACATTAAATACTTACATTGGGCACATATCTACCACACTCTCATGCAGATTAACCTGTCTCCTGTCAAAACTTAGAGCAATATTTGCACACAACAATCAATACATCATGAATGACCAAAATGACATTATCAACATGAGACATATATTAGTCGACAACACCAAAATATTCTATAGCACTATAGTTGCAAGGAAAAACTCAAAAGTCTAGAAGCTATTATTACACAAAATAAATAGCCCACATTAAATAAGATATCATTTACCAGAGGAGATGCTATCTTGAAGGGCATATGATATAATTGATGTGCACACATACTATATTAGTATAAAGAGTTAATAAATTTATTAATTGCTAAAATAAAATAAATAAATTGCATTCTTCTTGTACTGCCTTGTTCCCAGAAGCAATTATACATGACATCACGTAAGACCATTTTAAGTGTTCAGCGTCCGAATGAATACCAAGATGCAGACAAAGGAGTTAAAACTATAATGCAGACACCACATCGGTTCTTGAAAATCACTGGAAAGTTGAAAGTACTTGAAAAAAATATAACAAAACATGAACTTCAGACAGTTTATCCACAACTTCAAATATAATTCTCATCATCTTATTCAAAACTTAAAAAATATAATAAAAAAATTAAACAGACCAGTTCTTTTTTAATCAAACTTGTTTGTATATATATATATATATATATATATATATATATATATATATATATATATATATATATGTGTGTGTGTGTGTGTATAAAAATTTCAGATAGAGTTTATCTGTAAAAGGACTATGAAAAAAGACAAAAGGAAAACTTAGCAGACACATTTCGACTTCTGAGGGATTTTATCAAGGCAAATGTAAGCATTTTATTTTGTGACAAGTATTTATATACAAGACCAAAAATTTTAAGACATTGTTATGTTTATACATTCTTTTTTTATAGATACAAATATTTAAGTAAATGCTCTGTTTATAATAAACAGTATTAACAACATTTACTGGCCTGAATGT
>CAHIKZ030003164.1:1375000-1377500 GCA_903632075.3 Acanthosepion pharaonis | reverse complement strand
TAGGACACTAAAGTACTTTAAGAGAAGTCTCTTAATCTATGAGGAGATTGTCCCGCAGTCACTGTCAGGTAGCAGGACTGATATTACGTAACTGCTCAGTGCTTACAAATAAAAATGACTTCTAGTTGTAGCGGTAATTACCTATTTCCATAGAGGATGTAAGTAAACATCAAAACATCAGTAAAAACTAACACTGCTTTTATGTTTGATATTTTATATTAACCGAAGCTTAACTCCATGTGAAAAAGGCCCAGTGAAGGTCAATCTTGTTAGTTCCAGTTGTATATGGAATGACTGCAAAACATTTACCCCTCCCCAATTTATAGGAAGAAGTATACAAATGCATGCTGGGATTTCTTCCTAGCCAATAAGATAGGCCAATTCTCAGTTTCAGTCCTGGTCTGTGTTGTCAGAATACTATGTTCATTTGTCCGAATTTGCTCTTGTGTATCAACCCCAACTCTTAGTTTGTGAACTTTTTGCCATATTACTGTTGCTTTGATGTATTACTGTTAATTTCCCTTACATATATTGTTTATTAAAGATATTTTTATGTTTAACATTCTTTTTATAGATACAAGTATTTAAGTAAATGCTCTGTTTATAATAAACAGTATTAAATAACATTTACCAGCTTGAATGTCCGAGAAATTTTCATAGAAAATATTCGTCCTTTAACAGGATTCAAACCTGCATCCTATACAGAACCGTCATTTACGCTGACGTGCCTTAACCGACTCGGCCACAAAGGAGCGTTCAGTAGGCAAGGTCGAATTTACTGCTTATAAACTTCAATCTTCCATGAATCTCGTAAAGAACATATTGATAGCATATTTTTCATCAAACAACTCTAGAAAATTGCATACCACTCTAAGAGGAAATTGTATATCTGCTATGTGGACCTCACAGCAGCATATGACCACATCAATAAAGACTTAGTCTTTTTATTCAATAGAAACCACTAAGTTTTAAATCCACTAAATGCATTGATCTAATAGAGGTACTTAAGCAATCCATAAAATCTTATATATCTGGAAACATTTCAAACCTTATCAGGAGTATGACAAGGAAGAAATGAGAACCTCAGTCTATTTAATCTTTTTCTAGGCTCTGTTGTATACATATACAAGCACAGATATTAAGAGATGGGCACTAATCATTTAAGCATTCCATAATATATCCCAAACAAATCAACTAATAGAAGACAGCAAATCTTGTTTTCCCTCCCGAGGCCAATGTACTGATGATGAGAGTACGGATATGCTGATGATAAAAGTATTCATAGCTGGGATAAGAATAACAAAAAATCAACATCCTCCACCAAGAGTTCCAAGAAATAGATCTCAAGATAAACCTAAACTGCACTTAGATGTAATTTAGCCAAAAACTCAAGTCATGTTCTTAAATACCTTTGTCAGATCAAGACTTTCATATGGATGTCTAAGATAGCGCCAGATCTGTTCAGAAATATCTAAACTGTCAGCTGCATAAAACTGCTTTCTCAGATCAATGGTTAAAAATGGTTTCATTTAAGTATTCCATACTAGATCTAAAGCAAATCAACTAATAGAAGACAGTAAATCTTAAAGTAAATTAAAAATGGTTTCAAGCAAATGATTGCTGTGGGACTCAATAAAGACCATTCTTCAAACATTGTGGACTGGTGCTACAAAATCATAAAGAACTATGCCAAATAACAGAAACTACATCAGTTGAGGACTTTCAATAGTAGCAACAATTAAAATGGATATCACATGTAACCCAAAGAGAAAATAATGATTTAATGAAGATGTTGATGTGTGTGCTTCTTATGATATGTATATTTAATAGGCTGATTAATAAAATATAAAAAATAAAAAAAAAAAAACAGAATGATACCAATATTGGCAATAAAATTGATATTTATTATATATTAACCTTTTGACAAAATTGAAGAGAGTATAATTTCCACAGGGAGACGTCTAACCAACAACAACATTCCCCGGAAGAGTAAGTCCCACTTTGTTTATTTCATGTATCATTGAAAAAGAACACAGGCGTGTTTGAAAATTCTGACTTTAAAATCTTCCTCTTCATGCTTCAATTGAGTCAAAATTTTGATATATAATAAATATCAATTTGATTACCAATATTGTTATAATTTTGTTGTCTTTTTATTCTACAAATTTTATTAACTGGTCAATTAAATCTACATATTATAAGAAGCACATATTTGGACCATGTTTTTGTTTTAATCTAATATATATATATATATATATATATATATATATATATATATATATATATATAGATACACTTAGTGAGCCAGACAGTTGTATTGAGCTATTTTGTTAGTTAGTTGTTACTCAGATCGGTTTTTTTTCTTTTTGGGCTTCAGACCTGCATCTGTGCAATTTTTTTTGTCAGCAGAAGTCCATGTTTGTAGCTCTTTCTTTTTTAAAACCTTTTTTCCCTCGAGATTGATTTGATTAGCAAATCAAAATTCGAGGGTTTTTCGAAA
>CAHIKZ030003164.1:1360000-1370000 GCA_903632075.3 Acanthosepion pharaonis | reverse complement strand
CACGCTGGGGTCATCCCCTCTCCAGACCAATAAGACAGGTATATGGCCAAGTGGTTAGAATGTTCACTTTCTGATCATGAGACCCAAGTTCAAATCTCAACCTTGGTCGATTTGTCAGGAAGGAGACTTCCTAAGATCCTTTAGAACCTAATTTGTTCACGTTGGTGCTATTACACAAGCATGTGAACAAGAGACGCTGAAAATTCTAAATTTTAAATTATTTTATACTTTTTTTTATGTGATTTAGGTATAAAACAAGAAGTAAAATGAAATCGGCTAAATTATATACCAAAAACACATTAAAAAAATGAAAAATAATTTAAAATTTAGAATTCCCAGCATTGCTTGTTCATGTGCATATATAATTGTACAAACACACAAAACCTTTTTTTCCATATATATATATATATATATATATATATATATATATATATTTACTTATTGTACTGGGGCAGCAGATCATTATTTAAACATATATTGTTAAATATAACAGACAATGAGTGTCTATTATGTTTGATCATGAGCCATTCTAAACTTTGTATATTTGCATCATAATAGGATGGCATCAGTGTGGCAAGTCAGGGAAATTGCTAGGTTTTTCTAGGTTAATCATCAAATGGTTAATAATATTGTCAAGAAATTTAATGAAGAAGGCCATTGTCATGTGGAACAGTGTTCAGACAGGTTTATGTTTGGATAAATCAGAATGAGACTTGGAACACTGAATGTCTGCAGGTGACCATGAAACATGGAGGGATTGGAGTAATGGTGTGGGGCGCTGTCTGGTTTGGAGGGAAATCTGAGCTGATTCTTGTTGAAGAGCAGTTGAATTGTCCAAAATACTGTCAAATATTAGAGAAAGAACTACTCCCACTATTTGAAACCAATCAGATTGACAAGAATGTCTACCTTTTTCAAGAAGATGAAGCGCCATATCATATGAGCAAAGTAGAAATGGCCTGGAAGGAATCGCAAGGAATCAAGTCACTGCCATGAGTAGCCAAACGTTCTGACATGAATCCAATAGAGCACGTTTGGGAGCACCTTGACCAAAAACTGAGAGTGGGCAACCAAATTCACATCAAGGACAATCCTTAAAGAAACATTTCTAAAGGAGTGGCAAAATATGGATCAGATGATTGTTGATAACTTGATCAGAACCATGAAAAATTGAATACAGACACTGAAAATAGCAAATGGAGGACCTACTTCATACTAGTTCCAAATATTGTTTATTCATGTTGGGTTGGGATTATGTAATTAAATTTTGAAATTGGCTGTAGTTTATTTCTCCTGGCCAAAACCTTTTCTTAGCCCACTGTACATAATTCATCATGGTGATGCTAAAAGTGTGTAGGTGCATTTTTCATGAAATGAGAGAAAAATTTTGACTTTCTGATTTCTATTTCTGAGCTGTTATTAATGCACCAGCCATGCATCGAAGCTTACAGCATCAGGTATTTCCAAGTGGTCACCCATCTAGGTACTGACCAGCCTCAACATTGCTTAACTTCATTGATTGTGCAAGAACTAGTATAATGTTTAATAAATTAAGAAAAGCATAAATGACTAGCAGCATGGCCCAGCGTTGCCCGTGTTTGATTCAAAAATCGTACGACTCATACAGCAATTGACTTAAAATATTTTTGCCCTTCCTTGCCTTTAAAGGAGTGCTCTTTGCCGTGTTGATGTTGCTAAATGACTTACTTCTTGCCTATCTCACACTGCAAATTTTTTCTAAGCTCTATACTAAACATTAAATCTGTTACAAAAAAAGAACTAAACAAAATGAACACAAAACGATCAGCTTTAAAAAAGGACTTGTAACTGGAAAAACCGAATGAAAAAAGAATGTTAACAACAAATACTTTTTCACACCCAACCCAGTTCTGCAGAATCAGAATCAACATTGAGTTTAAGCAAGTGAATGAGCCAATTGGAGTAAAGTGCCATGCAGATTTAAATTTTTCCCACTTGTGACGAATGCAGCTTATCGATTTTTTTTGCATGCTAGCATGCTAGTTAACATTCATGTCAGTCAGCTGTTGGCTCTCATACTGGCCAATAGAATCTTCCTGATTATTCATGGCAGCCAACTATAGGCTCTCACTCTGGCCAGTAGAAAATGGCTGCAAACTACATGAAAACTGCCGTAGAAGCATGAAAAAATTGATTTTTTCCACTATCGATGGGAGTTGGGAAATGCAAAGTCGGTCTTGGCCTTCCTGCTAACTTAGAGCATGTGCATGTAAATGTTGGTGCAAATCCGTCGAAAATTGCAGCTGTGCATTCGTTACACACACACACGCACACATTCTGCTTTTTATAGATAGTGATTTATCCGGCTAGCCGACTCAAGAGTTTTGCATCAAAATACTCGTCAGGTCCAGATTTTTGATAAATTCATTTTAAATTTGATTTTTACTTGAACATTTCTTAATTTATTGAATAATAGCCAAATTACCCACACCTTGCTGCATGTCACACATCTTTTTTGTAAGAAAATGATGATTGATTTTAAATCATTGTTATAATTTGTGGAGAAAAATGATGCATTTCAATATTACTCAATGGTCTTGCTGATGTGACCTCCATCTTCTGGCTGTCTCCTTCTATATTTTGGATAGGAGTCATTCCCTTGTTCAAATTTAAATTTAAACCAAAGGGAAAAAATTTTCAGTGATGGAGGGTATGCAAAACAGCTTGATCTGACCCCTTTGATATGTATTTCATGCAATACTTGATTGAATGAATTGGTGAGCAGATTTCAACATTGATATGACAGTTGAATTGTCACAACAAATATGTATTCTAAGGCACTACCCACTGATTGGTGATTTCTTGCTCAACTTGACATCCATAATGTCTCATTTTGATCTTGCTGATGTGACCCCCATCTTCTGACTTTCTCCTTCTATATTTTGGATAGGAGTCATTCACTCATTCAAATTTAAATCAAAGGGAAACAAATTTTGATCAAAATGAAATATACTTATCCAAGTATCCAAATAATCATCATAATGAACTTGTCAATGTGACCTCCTTTGATTAAAATGATCTTGCTGATGTGACCTCCATCTTCTGACTTTCTCCTTCTATATTTTGGATAGGAGTCATTCCCTTGTTCAAATTTAAATTTAATTTAAATCAAAGGGGAAAAATTTTCAGTTTGGGGTGTGGGTTGTGCCTCCTCGGGGATACCCTTTGATCAAAATGAAATATACTTATCTAAGTACCCTGGGTAATGTAGTTTCAGAATATATATGATTATGGGTGGGTCTATCTCCAAAACCCTAGGAGGAGTTTGATAACAAACAGATAGAGGCTACAATTTTTTATATATATAGATATATTTTTATATTAAGACTAACAATACAAGAAGAGAAAAGAAATTTTTTTGTGTACACAGATAGGTGAAAAAGGAAACAAAACATTTAATGCTTGGCTGTTAGGAAATGTGTGTGTATGTGTGTGAATTAAAATCTAGTAGGTGTATGTGAGATGCACAACGTGGCTGGGTGACTAAGCCTCCTCGAAAGGGGAGACTCATGTTGACAATGTTACATTTCAGAGCAAAAGAGAGAAAGGGTTTTATTCTGCTGTCCTTTTATAAACAGTGCCATCTAGCAGATATCTTGGCAGACAAGCTGGGCAATCCCTACACATTCGCCATTTTCCAAATGTAAAGAGAAAGTTTCACTCACAGTTTTTTTTTTTTTTTCCCCAAGACTTGCAACTTTGTGGAATGACCTACCGCATGGATATGTCCCCAAGCACTATAATCTTAATCTCTTCAAGTCAAGGGTCAATTTTTATCTATCCTCCTTATCCTCATAATCTTTATTTCCTACCACCTCCTCTTTCACTCATATCACACCTCATTCATAATAATTTAATAATAGTTTTAACAGAAACCCTCTACCGAGAGCTTTGTATCCGATGTATTTTAGTATACAGAACAAAAATATGCTGTTACCCATTAAGCTACCCATTCCCATTGTATCCTGGATATACTTTAATCATACTTATAAAACCCAGGTTGTGTGTGTGGGTGGGTGTCTGTACGTTTATATATGTGATCGGATTTCCTACATTTTTCAACCGATTTCAACAAAACTTCACTTTTTTTTTTTTGGCAGGTAATGTTTTTTTTTTTTGGCAGGACTACGTAAAATTACCTTGCGGTGGTTCTGACAGTGCCAAAAATTGGAAAAATACAATTGTTTTTGCACGAAATCAATTTGAAAACACGATTAAGAGGCATTGCTGTCAAAAATGAAAGGGAGACAACTCATATCAAGTTATACATATCATAAAACCCAGGTTGCTTGTGAGTGTGTGTTTGTGTTCGTTTATATATGGGATCAGATTTCCTACATTTTTCATACGATTTCATCAAAACTTCACAGAACTACGTAAAATTACATTGCGGTGGTTCTGCCAGTGCCAAAAATTGGAAAAACACAATTGTTTTTGCACGAAATCAATTTTAAAACATGATTAAGAGGCATCGCTGTCTGAGAATGAAAGGTGGACAACTCATATCGAGTTATACTTATTATAAAACCCAGGTTGTTTGTGTGTGTGTTCGTTTATATACAGAATCGGATTTCCTACATTTTTCAACCGATTTCAACAAAACTTCACTTTTTTTTGGCAGATAGTGTTTCTTTTTTCTTTATTTTTACATTTAGAATGCTTTAAAAATTCCATTTACAAGACAATTGTTTATAACAAAATTCTATTCAATCGGTAGACTCATAACGATTGAAAACAATGCTTTTGTTTGAGTCTAGGTTTGACCAATTCGTAAAAAAAAAAAAAAAAAAAAAACTAATTAAGACATGCGTGTGCGTCAACCTTAAACAATAATCTTTGTCAATTTTATTTTCCAGTCTTTATGATGGTCGATACTTGATCTATCTCTTACTGTTACATCCCCAGGCAACGCCAGGCTCTACTGGTAGTATTTCGATATTTGGCAAAGTTTAACTTAGGACCAAGCAAAAAGAAAGTATGTCTAAAGGATGATTTTCACTCAACACCGCTATTAATGTACACTCCCTCGGTATTTTTTAACAAAACCCATACATATGAAATTGAATAATGAATTGAGTTCTTCTTGTAAAATTAAAACATTACAGCGAGAAAAAAAATGTATAGATTCAGTTTTATATTTTATGGTTTTATTAAAATTCTAAAAATAACATTTTAAAACAATAAAAATTACCTGTCTATATCTCTGAGATGACGTATTATGATTAATTAAATCTACCATGCCTCTAGCAGGTGTCTCAGTTATTTTCCTTTAATTCAACTCTCTATGGCCCAGTGGATAAAGACATTGGTTAGATACAGTGACTAGATCCAAAGAGTTGTGAGTTCAATACCAGGCCACAGCACAGATGTGAACCAGAGTTGAGTTAAAGGGAAAAAAACATCTGAAATAGGCATGGCACGTGGAACCAGAACAATCTACCCCGGTAGACAAAATAAAGGGTTCAGTTTGAAATTCCAATCACCTGAAGAAGGCCAGAGTATACAACAGCCAAAACATTGTGAATATGGCAATGAAGATGAGGATAACAGCTCAAGTAATCATAAAAATTACCATGGGAGGTATTTTTCAAAAAGGTCCAAAAATAAAACAAAAAATTTAATTTTCCTGTAATTATGGTTAATTACAGATTAATTATGGTTAATTACAGATTAATCTTCATAATCTTGTAAATAAACAATTGAATAAATCAATAAATATTGTTTAACATTTTTGTCTCATGAAAAAATGTTTACATTCAGTTTCATATTCTATGGTTTTATTAAAATTCTCAAAATAGATTTTTAAGACAATAAAAATTACCAAGGTGTCAATAGAAAAACATCTTTGTGGGTGGGGTCCTAAGTTAACCTTTGCAAGATTCTTTAGTTTTTTTTAGCTGGGATAAATGTCTAACTTGACTAACTTTCAAAAAAGAACAGTTTCATTTGCTTAATTGATGACAAGTAAAGAGATGGTAATAGATAATTAAATCTACTAGTAAGAAGTATTACCGCATTTCATTGCTTATAAGACACTCAGATGTATTAGAGACTCTCCCCCAAACATTGAAGGTAGAAATCCTTGAACTTCATAGCCCTTTGCACTAACCCTAATTTTACCCACTGAATAGTATATTTCAGCAAGAAAACCTGATTAACCATGACAAATTTTCAGTGTGTGGTTGCATTCATTCTACAGAGGGGCCTAAAATTAAAATTCCCTCAAGTCCTAGAATAACTGTATTTCCCTGTTTATATGATATTCCAATGCATTAGACACCCTGCAAAAAAATGTTGAAGAAAGGAATCAAAAACAAAGTTTTTTTTGTACTTCATAGCCCTCCACACCATCCCCAATTTTCCCCACTGAATGGCATACTTCAGCACGAAAACCTGACTAATCAAGACAAATTCATCACGGACCAAGAAGTGCAAAATTTATGGTAACTATTTAGAATATAACAATTAGAAGAGAAGTTAGAATGCATAATATGACTGAAACCTGACGTTATTGCAGCCTGAAATCTTCACTAATCATGACAAATTCATCACAAACCAGGATGGAGCACTAAGAAATGGTTAAGTTTGATTTATATGTTGGTTAAAAACATACGATAGTGCTTACCATACTGCTGAATTCTTATACTAGTATTATAGCTTGAAATCCGCATTATCGATAATCTTGACAAGTTTATTATAATTACTAAGTTTATGGTGTAAAATTTACTGAAAATAATGTTCTAATAAAATTAACTTTTTTTATTTTATTGTTTTCACCACATTTAAGTAAAGCCACTAAGACACAAGGTGTTACATGGTGTGGAAGAATTCAGAACAGAAACATTATTAATGAGTGGGAAGAGAAAGAGTAATCAGGAGGACAGTAGATAGTGATTGATATTGTATTTAAATTTTTTACATATTAAAGTTGGCTGGAAAGTATGGAGTCAGAAGAGAGTTCCACAAATGAAGAGTGTTAGAAAAGGAACTGTTGGCATAGAACTTATGGCTTCATCTCGCCAGTTCGATTGTAAATTGGTGAGGTCTTGATGCCAGTCTATTAATGCACTTAAATTCAAAAAGTCTAGGTACCATAGTGAAGAGCTAATAAACACAGAGAGGCAACATTATGGCAGAGAGAAAGTGAGTGAAGCCGAGTTCCAGATCAGGACCAATAATATTGCTGATTCTTCTTTGGATCTTATCAAGAAGCTCAAGGTAAATAACAGGGACACAAGACCATATGTGGCAACAATATTCTAATCATGGATGAATGGTAGCCTTATAGATAATGTATGATAGATTCAAAGAGAAAAATTGTCTTGCATGACAAAGTGAATTAACTTTCTTAGCAACTGACATAGTAATGGATTCAATATAGTCTTTCCTGGAGGTTAGCATCAGCCATGTTGACAGAAGACAGTGAGGGGTCCCTAAGATGATTAATGGACAGAAGTTTATTTTTGGAGGCATCCCGTCAGCAACCTTTGATTTAGAGGATGCAGGGTGGTCTTTGCAGTTATTTTATATGAAAAAATATGTCTTATAAGAAGCAAAATACGGTACTTATTGCAATTTTATTACTCTTGTGATTTGACTATTTTTTCCTTTTAAGATTTAATAAAACACCTACTCACTCCAAATGCAGCATAAGGCCATTTTACTATGAGCACCAACTGCGTACATATGATCAGAGTCCAAAAATAACCCTTTTTTCTTTCTTTTTCAGAAGTTAATATATTCTTTCCTTTTAATCTTTGTTTTAGGAATATCAAGTACAGTCAACAAACCCCAAATGCAGTACATCCCATTTGCAGCCAACACCATTCCAATCACTCAGTGATATGCTGAAACAGCAATATGGCGCTGGTGATGGAATGCACCTGCAGAAAACTTCTTCAAGACTTAACTCAGAAGAGGAAAGCAAAACTCTCCAGGAAAAGCACAGTAACTCTTCCAGAACTAAGAAAGGCAATAATTCCAGAAATAATTCACACTTAAAGACAGAAGAATGCTTCCAGTTAACTTTTACAGGAGATGCTATCCCTTTCTCTAACTTTTGTCTTCAAGGACTTAAAAAGTCAATTCTCTCAACAGATGCATTTTCTGAACTTATACTTAATCACCAAGACACAGGTGAAGCTGTCAGGGATGTCCATTCAAAGATTCACATGTCACCAAAATCCGAAGACGATGTGAGAAAATTTAGAGCAAGCAAAAACAGCAATTTAAATCAGCATTTCTATAAGCGGATTCTCAAACAAATGAACATGTCTTGCCTGTTTGCAGTACAGCAGGCTTATCAAGACCAACAGCTCATCCATTGCAGAAACAGAACAAGAGAACAGACCCAGCAGCGTAACACTGAGCGTCAGCTTGCTCAGGAGAAGCGTCAGATGTTACAGGAGGAGAAATGGTACGAGACCTTGCACGAGAAAGAGTTACTAAAACAGCAAATCCATGAAGGCATAAAACAGAATGCAAAGAAGAAGACAGAATATCTAGCAAAAAAAAAAGAGAATCGTGATAAGTCACGAATGGCATTCAGTAGAACAGAAGAAGACATAGAGTTTACGCAGGAGTTTGCCAAAAAACAGTTCTCGATATCCAGAGTGCTGTCAAAGCACGACAAGCAGCAGCTGGAGAAGGAGGTGACCCAGCAGAAAATGAAGTCAGTCAAAGAGTTGCAGGATCAGCTCCATTGGAGCCAGGATAAGATTAAAAACTTCCAGATGCAGAACATCCTGACACAGCAGATGAAGAACAACAAACAAAATGCCAAGATCCGCCAAAATTTTACGAAGCTCTCGATGGAAAAGTTGAAAGAATTACAGCAGAGAGTGACCCACCTGAAAGAAGGTGGAAATAAAGAGAGTGTTCCTTACAACCTCCCTTTAATCACAGTCAGCGAGCTAGTCAACGTTAAGAAGAACGAGCACCAGTGTGAAATTGTGAAACAATAGGAGATGAATTGGATAGAGAAGGAGTCTGCTTGAAATATTGTTTTATGCACACTGTGATCATATTTTGATAACTTAATAGAATGTTTGTGGATATAAACAGTGTGGATATAGGAATCAACACGGCATGCTGACTGCCATTTTCATGTTTCAATGTGATCTTCATACACTGAAAATGACAATTACCATGTAGAGTTGATTCTATCACCACATTACACACACACACACACACACACACACACACATATATATATGTTTATTTAGGGTGCCCAGTAAAAAAGTGGTAAATTCAAAAAGAAATATATTTAGCTGTCAAGATTCATCCACAAACTGACCAATCATCATAGATGTTTGAAATGTTTGCCTGAAAGTTCAACGCAAAGTTGTAAACATGGTAGTTGCTTTGCAGACAGTGTCAAGAGGAATTTCATACCAAGTTTCAGTTCAATAATGATTTCAGTTCATATATATATATATATATATATATATATATATATATATATATATATATATATATAATGCATGTACATGTATATATATATATATATACACATATATATATATACACACACACATATATATATATATAATATATATGTATATATATACACACATATATACATATACACATATATATATATATGTATATATATATATATATATACACACATAGTTATATGTACATGCATATATATACATATATATATATATATGTTCATGTGTATATATACATATGCATATATATGCATATGTACATGTATATATATATATATATATATACCCATATGCATATGTACATGTATATATATATATGCACACATATGCATATATATATTTACATATATATATATACACACATATATATATATTTTTTAATTTGTTTTAAAATTTTATATACATACATACATCATACACACACATACACATATATATATATATGCACACAGTAATAATAAATATGAACACAAATAAATGTAATAATAATGTAATCAATAATAATG
>CAHIKZ030003164.1:1345000-1355000 GCA_903632075.3 Acanthosepion pharaonis | reverse complement strand
CACCTTCCAACTTAGACTTCTAACCAAAAGCAATTTTTAATGAAGAATGACTTAGACTTACACCACCAAAGCAAGTTTTAATGAATATCGACTGAGATACTAAAAAGCAGTTTATTGAAAAAAAACTTCAGATATCAAGACTCACTTAAGAAACACAAAAGTGTCATGAATCCATAGAAGTGGGCTGGGAGAAAGACGAACTCCTGTATTCAGCAGACAGATATAAAGATACTTGTTATTTCTCAACACATTTGAACCTCCTGAGTTTGTTTCATTATTTTTCTTTTACATACACTTGTGCGGTATCACCTTTACCCCAGATTCAGCTTGCACTACGGCCCGACGCCTGATTGATTTCGTCTACCTAAGATCAAATCACAACGTGGGTAGGTTAGACTAGAGATCAAAGCAGTTACTTTGGTAACCAGATGTTGGAGGCAAGCTGAGAACGACAAAGCTGATATCGAATCTAACCAGACATTGAACGTAACCAAGACAACCAGAGGGGTTAGTGTCACAAATGGTTCCATGGTAAACCAGGTTTTCACCCAAACCAGCCAAGGGTTAGATCGTCACAAATGGTGCTGCAACCAGCCCAGGGTTAGAGTGTCACAATCCTCAAACCACCTATGTTGTGCAATTCCAATATGTCTTATGCAATTCCAATATGTCTTATGCACACAATCGATTTACTGACATCTAATTTTCTCCATTTAGACTATTTTACTTCCAAGTACCTCTCCAAATTAAATAATGACCACATTTTGGTACTTTTTAAGAACTGTGGTCCCAATATCCACAATCCATCAGGCTTGTGTGATTCCAAAGTCAATTTCTTCCAAACTTATACTCCATATCAAAATTTTTCCATCTGCACCTCTGACTTTAGACTATTCCGTTTCCAATTACCTCAACCAAATGAATTACTGACTGAATATCCTCACTCCATCAGTGTCGTGCAATACCAGAGTCTTATTGATGTCCAACCTTATGCAGACAATCAATTTATTGACATCTACTCTTCTCCATTTAGACTACTTCCAAGTACCTCTCCAAATTAATCAATCACCTCATTAGAGTACTTGTTAAGATTTGTGGTCCCAATATCCACATACCATCAAGCTTGTGCAATTCCAAAGAGTCATTTCGTTGTCCAAACTTATACCCAACATCAAATTTTTTCCATCAACCCCTCTCCCTTTAGACTACTCTGCTTCCAATTACCTCTCCGAATAAAACACTGATCTCATTTTGGAATTGTTAAGAATTGTGGCCCCAATATCCTCAATACATTGGTGTCGTGTATTTTCAATGTGTATTATTGTTGTCCAAATTTATGCCCAGAATCTATTTATTGACATCTACTCTTCTCCATTTCAACTATTTGCTTCCAAGTACATCTCCAAATTAAACAATGACCTCATTTTGATAATTATTAAGAATTGTGGTCCCAAAACCCAAAATCCGTCAGGCTCATGCAATTACAAAGAGTCATTTTTTGTCCAAACTTATACTCCACATCAAAATTTTTCCATATACAACTCTTCCTTTAGACTACTCTGCTCCAAATTACCTAAACCAAGTGTGCAATTCCAAAGAGTCATATTGTTGTCCAAAATTTTGGCCCTTTCAAATTTTTTCCATCTACACCTCTTCCTTTAAACAATTCTGCTTCACATTACTTCAACCAAATAAGTCACTGACCTCATTTTGCTAATTGTTAAGAATTCTGGTCCGAATATACTCAATCCACTAGTGTTGTACAACTCTATTGTCTTATTTTTATCTAAAATTATGCACACAAAAAATTTTGTTGGCATCTATTCTTCCCCTTTAGACAACTGACATTTTGGTACTTTTTAAGAATTGTGGTCCAAAAATCCCGATAACACCTGTCTTGTGCAATACCAATGTCATATTGTTGTCTAAACTTATGCACAAAATCAATTTATTGACATCTACTGTTCTCCATTTAGACTATGATTCCAGGTACCTCTCCAGATTAATCAATGTCCTCATTTTAGTACTTGTTAAGAGTTGTGGTCCCAATATCCTCAATCAACCGGTCGTGTAATTCCAATGTCATTGTTGTCTAAACTTATGCACATAAATTTTTTGACATCTATTCTTCTCCCTTTAGACTACCTTGCTTCCAAGCACCTCTCCAAATGAATTGTGGTCCCAATATCAACTCCATCAGGCTCATGCATTTACAAAGTGATTTTGTTGTCCAAACTCCACCTCAAATTTTTTCCATCTACACCTCTCCCTTTAGAATACTCTGCTTCCAATTGCCTCTCCAAGTGAATCACTGATCTCATTTTGGTACTTGTTCAGATTTGTGGTCCCAATACACCAGTCGTGTAATTCCAATGTCTTATTGTAGTCTAAAATGGTGCACACAATGAAATTTGCTGACATCTATTCTTCTCCAGTTTGATTACTTTGCTTCCAAGCACCTCTCCAAATGACAATGACCTCATTTTGGTACTTCTTAAGAACTGTGATCCCAATATCCAGGCTCGTGCGATTCCAGCCATTTTTGTGACCAAACTTATAGTCCACATCAAATTTTTTTCCATCTAGACCTCTCTGTTTAGACCATTTCGCTTCCAATTACCTCAACCAAATGAATCGCTGACCTCATTTTGGCACTTGTTCAGAATTGTGGTTCAAATACCTCAATCTATTGGAATCGTGTAATTTCTATGTGTTTATTGTTTTCATAACCAATGGACACAATCAATTTATTGTCACCTACTCTTCTCCTTTTAGACTGCTTTGCTTCCAAGTACCTTCAAATTAAACAAGGATCACATTTTGGTACTTGTTAAGAATTGTGGTCCCAATGTCAACCATGCTTAAATCTCGTGCAATTCCAAAGAATCATTTTGTGATCTAAACCTACACTCCACATCAAAGTTTTTCCATCTACACCTCTACCTTTAGACTACTATGCTTCCAGTTACCTCAACCAAATGAATCACTGACCACATTATGGTAGTTGTTAAGAATTGTGAAGCCAATATCCTAAATACATCCGTGTCGTGCAATACCAATGTGTCTTTTTTTGTCCAAACTTATGCATACAATTAATTATTGACATCTACTCTTCTACCTTTAGACTACTATGATTCCAGGTACCTCGCCAAATTAATCAATTTAACTACCTCATTTTGGTACTTGTTAAGAATTATGGTCCCAATGTCCTCCAACCGTTCGTGTAATTCCAATATGTCTTATTGTTGTCTAAACTTATGCACATAATAAATTTGTTGACATCTATTCTTCTCCATTTAGACTACGTTACTTCCAGTACCTCTCCAAATTAAACAATCTCACTGGTACTTTTTATGAATTGTGGTCCCAGTATACATGGTCCATCAGTCTCGTACAATTCCAAAGTGTCATTTTATTGTCCAAAATTATACACATGAAAGTTTTTCCATCTACACCTCTACTTTTAGACAATTCTGCTTCAAATTACCCCATCCAAATGAATCAGTGACCTCATTTTGGTACTTGTTAAGAATTGTGGTCCCAATATCCTCAAACCACCTGTGCAATTCGATTATGTCTTATGCACACAATCACCTTATTGACATCTACTCTTCTCCATTTAGACTACTTTGCTTCCAATTACCTCTCCAATAATTAACAAGTACCAAAAAGAGGTCATTGTTTAATCTCTTTTTGGTACTTGTTAAGAATTGTGGTCCCAATGTCAACCATTCCCAGGGAATCATTTTCTTGTCCAAACCTATACTCCACATCAAAATTTTTCCATCTATGCCTCAACCTTTACACTAGTCTGCTTCTAATTACATCAAATAAATAAATCACTGACTACATTTTGGAAGTTGTTAAGAATTGTGGTCCCATTATCCCTAAACCGCTGTGCAATACCAATCTCTCTTATGCACACAATAAATTTGACATCTACTCTTCTTCCTTGTATAGTTTGCATCCAAGTACATGTCCAAATTAAAATAAATGACCTCATTTTGGTACTTGTTAAGAATTGTGGTGCCAATATCCATAAATCCATCAGGCTCATGCAATTCCAAAATCATGTACAATATTCCACATCAAATTTTTTTCCATCTAGACCTCTCGCTTTAGAGAAATCTCCAAATTACCTCTCCAAATGAATCATTATCATTTTGGTACTTGTTAAGAATTGTGGTCCCAATATCCGCAAACCTGATGTCATGCAATTCCAATATGTCTTATTGTTGTATAAACTTATGCACACAATCGATTTACTGACATCAAATGTCATTCCTTTAGACTACTTTGCATCCAAGTACCTATGCAAAGTAAACAATTACATCATTTCAGTACTTGTTAAGAATTGTGGTTCCAATATCCACAATCTATCAATCTCATGAAATTCCAAAGCGTCATTTTGTTGTCCAAAGTTATAGTCTACATCAAATTTTTTCCATCTACCCCTCCCTTTGGACTATGCTTCTCCCAATTATCTCAAGCAAATGAATTACTGACCTCATTTTGATACTTGTTAAAAATTGTGAGCCCAATATCCTCAATCCATCGGTGTCGTGCAATTCAAATGTGCCTTCTTGTTGTCCAAACTAATGAACACATTCAATTTATTGACATCTACTCTCCTGCCTTTAGACTATTATGCTTCCAAGTACTTCTCCAAATTAATCAATGACCTCATTTTGGTACTTTTTAAGAATTGTGGTTCCAATATCCACCATCTTTCCGGCTTGGCAATTCAAAAGTGTCATTTTGTTGTCCAGAATTTTAGTCCACATCAATTTTTTTTCCATCTATACCTCTCCCATTAGACTACACTGCTTCCAATTCCTCTCCAAATTAATCACTGACCTCATTTTTGTACATTTTAAGAATTGTGGTCCCTATATCCTCAATGTACTTGAGTCGTGCAATCGCAGTCGGTCTTAATGTTGTCCAAACTTGTACTCCACATCAAATTATTGCCATTTACTCTTCTCCCTTTAGATTTATCTGCTTCCAATTACCTCTGCAAATGAATCATTGATCTCATTTTAGTACTTGTTAAGAATTGTGCTCCCAATATCTTCAATCCATCAGTGTGAAACAATTCCAATGTGTCTTACTGCTGTCCAGACTGATAATCCTAATCAAATTATTGTCATCTACTCTTCTCACTTTAGACTACTTCCTTTCCAATTACCTCTCCAAATGAATCAATGACCTCATTTTGGTATTTGTAAAGACTTGTCGTCTGAATATCTTAAATCCATTCGGGTCATGCCTTTCCAATGAGTCTTATTGTTCTCCAAACATATACACAAAATCAAATTATTGCCGTCTACTCTTCTCCCATTAGACTACTTTGCTTCCAATTACCTCTCCAAATGAATCACTGAATGCATTTTGTTAAGAATTGTGGTTGCAATATTTTCAAGCCATCTGGATTGTGCACTTCCAATGGTCATTGTTGTTCAAACCTATAATCACAATTAAATTATTGTCATCTACACTTCTTCCTTTAGACTAACTCTGCTGCCAATTACCTCTCCATATGAATCACTCACTTAATTTTTGTACTTGTTAAGAATTGTGGTCGCAATATACTCAATACATCAGGGTTGTGCAATTCCATATATTTGGACATCAATAAAACTCTTTGGAATTGACCCTGATAAATTATGGATATTGGGACCACAATTTTTAACAAATACCAAAATGAGGTCAGTGATTCGTTTTGAGATATATGTGGAAGCAAGAAGAGTAGATGGCAATATTTTGATTGTGTGCATAAGTTTGGACAACAATAAGACTCATTGGAATTGCATGACCGCAATGGATGAATAATTGCACAACTACTATAGATTGTTATTACTTGGACCACAATTCTTAACAAGTATAAAACACAATCAGTGATTCATTTGGAGAGGTAATTGGAAACAGAGTAGTTTAAATGGAGAAGTGTAGAAGGCAATATTTTGATTAGGAGCATAAATTTGTACAACAATATGTCTCATTGAAATTGCACAACCTTGATGGAAGCCAAGACTCATTGGCAGCCCAGATTGAAACCACAGTTCTCACATAGAAGAGGAGAGGTTGCTGATTCACTGGGAACCAAATTTGGACAACATTTCTTCTGCCGAGGCAAGTGTAGAGGCTAGATTGATTGGAAGCTCAAATTGGGACCACAATTCTTCTATGTCAAGAGCATCTGTTACTGATTCATTTGGACCCCATTTGGGACTACAACACCTCCCTTGACTAAAAGTGAGAATACTGATTCATTAGGATCTAAATTTGGGACCAAAATTATTCTCCCAGGACAAGAGTAGCTGGGACCACATTTTTCTCCCATGATAAGAGCAGATTGGGACCATAAGTTTTCTCCATTGAGTATACCAGATGTTAATGGTTCATTTTGTGAACAATTTGTGTCAACAATTCTACCATGACTATTCCCAGGTTAATGGTTCTTTGTGGGTACAAATTGGGACCACAGTTCTTTTCCTGGGACAAGACCAGTAAATGATTCCTCGTATGCAAAAATAGAGAACACAATTCTTCTCGCTGGACAAGACCAGAGGTTAATGGTTCATTATTTGAATAAATTGGCGCCACATTTCTCCCAGTGCAAAACCTGAGATTCCTTGTGTGCACTAATTGGGATCACAATTCTTTTACCAGGACATGGCCAGGAGGTAATATTTCACTGTTCGCTTACATTGAGACCATTCCTCTTTTAGAAAAAGGCCAGTTGTCACTCGAACTTTGTGTACCAGATTTTGCCTACTCTTCATGTCTCTTGAACGCCAGAAAATTATGGTTCATATACTATACAAATTTTGACCACAATTCTCGCAGTAGAAGACAAGATATTAATGGTTCATATTCTGCGCAAATTGCGAACGCAATTTTTCTCTCAGGACAAAAAGAGAGTTTAATTGCATTGCTTCACTGTGTACACAAATTGTAACAACAATTCTTCTCTCAGAAGAGAGCCATGAATTACTGGTGAAAGGCTACCATTATTCTGAAGACCAGAAGTTGTGCCATTATGCACAAAATCGCAGGTAAAATCGCAGATAAAATATCTGGACAAGAACAGATGAATTAGGTGGACAAAGTTTCACCACTATTCTTCTCATAACCAGATAATGTTGATGTGTAAACATTTCTCTTAGGAAAAGACCTAAGGTTGGTTCATTGTGCGCACAAATTGACAAGGCCCTCTGTTAATGGTGGATTTCATACAGTGGAACCAAAATTCTGCTCCCAAGACAAAACTAGATTGAACATTGTCCACAAAGTCGGACCACATTTCTAGTCTCAGAAGAGTACCAGATGTTAATGAAGCATTGTGTATCGAAGCAAACGACAGCTTCTCTCCGGAAAATAAACTGTTACTTTCTGTAGAATTGGGGACCACCATTCTTTTGTTTAGATAAAATCATACCTTAATGGGCTGTTTACAATGCAGGACCACCATTTTTCCCTGTACACATTTAGTCTCTAATGGAGCAATGTACACGGTATTTACCATTAATATATAAAGTTTCATTTAATGTTTGTACTTGACGTGTTTATTTTCATAAAGATATATCTTAAACAAAAATTTCAATTCTTGTAAAATATAATGGCTTGAATTCTATTATAAAGCTTAAGTAAGAGTTCTTGACTTAGTTTTGAATTCAATAAATTAACAAGTAGAATTGTCAGACAACTGATTAAGTCAGCTTGAATTCTCTCCTGAGGTCATCGTTCATGTAGTGACAAGTTTGTTTTTGTCAGCCATGCACAGTAAACGTAGTGTGGTGTCCAGTGACACAGGACACTGCACACATATAAGAAAAGCCCGGCTTTGCTCTGTTGGACAACCACCCTTGGAGTGGGAGTCTGTTAAGACAGACATACCATTTATCATGGTAAATTAGTGGTGTTTATTTCTACTAACGGATTCTAATAACTTTAGAGAGGTTGAGTGTAATCCGACTCCAAGGAATGTTTTCTTTTACCTATTTCATGTTTGAACGCAATCTTTAGATTGAAGATTGCCTTCAACCATGAAGCAGACTGTCTCCATTCAGTGTTGAACTCTGTCCACTCTGCTTATATTTATCTGGGCTTTGTTCTGAATATTGAATTCTTTTACCTTATAAATATCTCATACTTTAAAACTATATTTTATCACGCACACACACATATATTTATAAATGTATATCTGGACAGCAATCCCTCTTTTATACAAGTTTCATTTAAAAAAATAAGTATTTTTATTCAATGTTTCTTGTTTTCGTATTAGTGTTTTTTCCTTAAGGACACATGGCACAGTGGATAAAGGCATTAATTAGATCCAGTGACAGGACCGAAAGAGTGTGAGTTCAATACCCGGTTAAGGCGGCGGAGAACTGGGAGAGGGGAATTAACAGAAGATAACTGATAACTGACATCCATTAGACATGACACGTCGAACCAGAACAGTCTAGCTCAGCGAGCGAAATAAAGGGTTCAGTTCGACATTCCAACCACCTGAAGAGCGTACAACGGCCGAAACGTTGTGATAAATATGGCAACAAAGATGAGGATGATAGTCCGAACAATGTAAATATATATATATGTATATATATATATATATATATATATATATATATATATATATATATATATGTGTGTGTGTGTGTGTGTGTGTGTGTGTGTGTGTGTGTGCAGGCATGTTGTGTTTAATTGTGAAAGCTAAAAAAAAAACAGTCGAAAAACTAATACAGAATTTATTCTTCAATGTTTCATTCAGTCGAAAGGCATGAGACAGGAATCAGGAGAAGGTGGAAGGTAATTCTCTTAAAGGGAAGAAGTTTTATAAAATTAAACCCGAATATTAACCTTATGATATTAATATGGGGTTATATAAGGAATAAAATATTAATTTAAAACTAAAAGAGGCATAAAAAGTGGTTTAAAAATAACTTTAAAATATATATAGATAAAAGGATGTGGGGGGGGGTTAAAGGAAAGAACGTTGGGGAGATTTTAGAGTAGAAGAAAGTTTATCAATTTTAATTAATGTAGTGTAAAGAGAGGCGGGGGGGAATATAGAGGTTAGAATTAGTTATACATTCGACATTTGAAGAGTGAGAGAGGAGTGAAGAATATGGAAATTTCGTAGATTATTAAGTTAAACTTTAAATCCAAATGTCGAATGTAATAAACTATAAACTAATCATACTTATTATAAAACCCACGTTGGGTGTGTGTGTGTGTGTGTGTGTGTGTGTGTGTGTGTGTGTGTACGTTTATATATTGGATCCGATTTCCTACATTTTTCAACCGATTTCAACAAAACTTCACAGAATCCTACATTGTGTGTGTGTGTGTGTGTGTGTGTGTTCGTTTATATATGGGATCGGATTTCCTATATTTTTCAACCGATTTCAACAAAACTTCACAGGACTACATAAAATTACCTTGCGGTTGTTCTGACTGCACCAAAATTTTGAAAAACACAATTGTTTTTGCACGAAATCAATTGGAAAACACGATTAAGAGGTATCGCTGTCGAGAATGAAAGGGGGACAACTCATATAACTTATTATAAAACCCAGGTTGTGTGTGTGTGTGTGTGTGTGTGTGTGTGTGTGTGTGTGTGTGTGTGTGTGTGTGTGTTTTTATATATGGGATCGATTTCCTATATTTTTCAACCGATTTCAACAAAACTTCACTTTGGGGGGGCAGGTAGTGTTTCTTATTGTCTTGCACACTTTTTTCTTTATTTTTACATTCAGAATGCTTTAAAAATTCCATTTACAAGACAATTGTTTATAATAAAATTCTATTCAATCGGTAGACTCATAACAATTGAAAACAATGTTTTTGTTTGAGTTTGGGTTTGACCAATTCATAAAAAAAAAACAAAAAAAAAACTAATTAAGACATGCGTGTCCGTCAACCTTATTTTTCAGTCTTTATGATGGTCGATACTTGATCTATCTCTTACTGTTACATCCCCGGGCAACTCCGG
>CAHIKZ030003164.1:1332500-1340000 GCA_903632075.3 Acanthosepion pharaonis | reverse complement strand
ATAGGGAGACATTTTAGGTCTGACATGTAAGGGCTTGCACTGAGGAAGCACAAAGGAGGTGCTCACAAAAATGTTTTATTTATGAAATGGTCTGTTTGTAAAGCACGGGAGGATCTATATAAAGGTAACAGTTTGTAACCTTTTTTCAAGGCTCATACCTTTTCAACATTTCAAAATCTTTCTTATATAGCTTGATATTTAATTGGTATGGATATTTACCAGAAAGGCATCTATCCCAACTAAAAAGTTGACACTGCTGCAACATTCTTGCAATATATAAACGTTTTTTTTGTAGACTACTTACAAGATGTCTACAATGTTACCTTGTAACATTACAAAAACATTACCTTGTAATGTTACATTAACAGAAAATGAAAGATAAATTATAAGATAGTGGAACGTCCATTTATCATCATTTTTTTTAGGCTTACGCCCACACTACGTTGAAACACTGGTCCATCTACAACCATTAAAATTAAGCAATGTCTAGCTTGGTCTGTACCTAGATGGGTGACCTTTTGAGAATACCAGGGGCTGTAAGCTTTTATGTGCGTGTAGTGTAATGGGAAATGACTCGGAATTGTTAATCGGAGAGCCAAGTTCCAATTCCTGTTGGGTTCATTGCATTCACTTACATGTAAATAACCTTGGGAAAGGTATGAATCCACCTGTTCTCTCCTCCAGCTATGGGTTAATTAGTAAAACGTGTATCACCAAACCATTATTATCTAAAAAAAAGACTCTTACAATCTAAATATATATTCTGGCTTTAGAAAACCTGCAAAGGATTGATAAGGTGTAGAAAATGAATCAATTCATCAAAAAGAAATTTTATACCTTATTATTTCAGCGGTTACTACTGATTGTCGCTGGCCTTGTTTTGACGGTAAGGCGTTTACTGTTCATCTCCTTTAGAATAAAGGGAAGGTGATGTTGTAGCCAAAGTTAAACCAGAAAAAAACAAGAAAAAAAGAAGGAAAGACCAAGCTGTGCTTTGTATCTTTGCTTTTTTTCTATTTACATTTATATAAATTAAAAATTCTACTAAGCGCAACTATTAAAGGATGAAAAATTTTCACGGACTTTGTCTTTTTTTTTTTTTTCGTTCAAATCTGTGAATTTGTTTTGTTCATGCTGAGTCTTGAAAAAAAAAACACTTTATAAAATTCACTATTTTTTACCCATGATGTTGAACGTGTTAAATTATTCAACTTTTTAAGAATAAAAAATTTCAAGTGATTAGTAAAAACTGCTGCAAAAACATTGTTCATTTATTTAAGATGGAATGATCTATGATGACATGTGTTGTTATTTAGATACATTGTATTTATTTTCAATTTTTCTAGTTGAATTGTTCATTGATATGACATATTATTGTACCTAATTAGGTTACAGTAAAATTTGCATTTTATTGGAATACTTTGAGATGTCGTAGATTTACATGTAGTGACATTTCTTTCATTTGGTCTTGCCACATAAATTCATTAAAGTAGGTCGCACTTACATATTTTGATAATTTTTGTCATTTTTTTATAAATTTTGAATCAGTTCTTAACTCGGTATCTCTGCCGATGACGCAATCATTTATTCCTGTCTTCATAGTAAGTTTGATTGGTTCAATAAGGTCAAATTGTCAACTGATCCAAAAATATAACCTACAATCTGTTGTTAAATGGGACAAAGGTTGACTTCTTACTCTTAATGCCTCCTAAATGAAACTACTCTTTCTTTATCGTCTGCGAGAACCCATTTTACCTTCCATCTGCTAACCTCCAGGAGAGTAATTAATTACAACTTTACAGAATAACGTTTTACACTGATATTAAGTGGAAAGACTATATTGAATCAGTTGTTAAGTCTGCTGCTAGGAAAGTTGGTTCATTGTGTCAAGCTAGACATTTTTCTCGTCAGAATCTATCTTACATATTTATAACTCTACTATTCTTCCATACTTCGAATATTACTGCCAAACATGATTTGAAGTCCCTGCTATATATTTTGAGATCCTTGAAAAAATCCAAAGAATCTGCAATGTTATTGATTCTGACCTGTCATCTCGACTTCAGTCACTAACGTAATATAGCTTCCCTCTGGGTTTTCTATAAATACTTCCATCGTAATTATTTTGATGAACTTTCCTCTATGATACCAAGACACTACGGATTTAAACACATAACTAGATTGGCGGCAAGATTTCATTATTTTGCCGTTGAAATGACTAGATATAACCGTAAGTTCTAAGCTAAAAACATTTCTCGTACTTCTTGCTTGTGGAACTCTCTTCCATCTTTTTGCTTTCCAGTCAAGTTTGATGTCCAAAAGTGTCAACTCCTCTCACCTAAAATTCTATTCTTTTATTGTTCTCTCGCCTGTTTTTTTTTTTTTTTTAATATTCTTTCATACTCAGTAACCCCTTGTGTGTGTTAGTGGTTCTGTTACTTTGCTTGGTTTGAATTGATTTAAAAATAAATAAAAATATTTTCAAATTTTTTTCTTTATAAAATGATAAATAATTTAACTAATAAATCTTTAAATAAATAATGAATATCACATTGTACTTGGTACACGCCATATTTTTTAATGTCTTTTAAATAGAAATTGCCGAAGGAGTCAAAAAAATATGCAGCAGTGTCAAGGGGAACAACCGTCTTTTTGACACATTGTTTTTTTTTTTTTTTTGCAGGCACCAAGGGTTAAACATTGCTATGTGCATCTTTCAAGCCTCTATTTATATGGCCATTTCTTATTTTATGGTTATACATTTTCAGTGTATATTTTCTATTCTTTTATTGAGATTTTGATATAACAAAAATCATTCTAAATTATTCGTAGCGAATTTTGTTGAAAGCCTTCGTATCGATTAAATAAATTATTTACAGTAAAATGGCTTCAGTCATGCGTGCCAAGACACAAAAGATCCTTTTTGAAATGTTTATTTAATATCTAAATAAGAATCCGAGGCAATGGATTATGTTTATAACAATTCCCAAACTGTGACAAGAGCATTGTCTTCTTTGTAGTCCAGCCATTGTTTACTACTAAAAAGGTATAATCAAGCATGGGCTTGGTGGTCTAAACTTTGGGTGACCTTTGCATAAGATTATGCTGACTGATTAATTCACACCTTTTACTGGTAAGGGATACTTTTCCAGATTATAGTATTGTTTTATGTTTAAAAATGAGCACTGGCACTTTATATATGGTCTACAGGTACAACTATACTTTTATTTTTTAATTATTTCACTCCAAGCAAGGCGATAATGCCACTAAGATGCAAGGGGTTACTGAGAGTGAAAGAAAATATGGAAGCGTTAGTGAAGAGAAAGGACAATAAAAGAACAGTAAGCAGGAAGACAGAAGATGGCGATTGTTGTTGCATTTAAAAACTTTTTGAAGACCGTAATTGACAGGAAATCAAGAAATCTGAAAAGAATGAGAAATATGAGAGAAGAATCTGTCAGAATAGAACTTGCAGTTATTTCTAGCTTTTCAATAATAAAATGATGAGACCTAATTGACAATCTAGTACTATGCCTAAATTCATGAGTTTTGGGTATCAAAAAGGAGAATTCATTAGAATAATTGCCATGAAACAAAAAATTATAGAAAAGACAGAGGGAGGAAATTGACAGAAGCCGAGGTGCCAGTTCAGGACCGATAACTTTACAGACCCTACTTTGGATTTTGTCAAGAATATGAAAATATATAGCAATTTACTAAGCGTAGCTTAGATGTGGCACAAAGTAGAAAGTATGGAGCATCCAGTAAGGATCGAACTCACTACTCTGTCATAATAGATCTAGCGGGAAAATCTTGCTAATCATTGCATCACGTTGAAGTGACCAAAACTCGAAATTGCTATATCAGATATAGCAGCAATGTTCAATACATGGACGAATGCTAGATTTATAAATGTGCAAGATGGATACTGGTATATATATATATATATATATATATATATATATATATATATATATATATATATATATATATATATTTAAATAGGTTTGAAACGGTACAAAAGCGTATTAAGGCATTAAAAACTAGAAATGTTGTATTGTAGGCCATGATAAGTTTCCTTCCCTCTCCATTCATTCATGTCACCCATGACAGACTTTTTTCTTTTTTTTTTTTTTTTTTTTTCCTCATAATTTAAATTCCCCGTTAACAGTTCTGACGAGAGGGGACGAAACCGGTCGACTGTGTGTGTTTTATTTTAAACTTATCATGGCCTACAATACAACATTTCTAGTTTTTAATGCCTTAATATATATATATATATATATATATATATATAAGATTAGTAATGCAAAGCAGACGAAAATTTTCACATATACATCGGCAGTATTTAAATTTAGATCATATCGTTTTTTATTGTGCGTAGTGCCACCACAAATGTATACACACGTTTCCGGTGTCTGTTTTTTAATTTTAAGTTTAGGTCAGCGAATCGGTAGTGATTGATGCATCTGAAAATAATTCATATTTATCTGTATCTCCCTCATTTAAACCGTTATTTAACTCCTTTCTTTAAAACTTCTCTCTGTTAAATTTTAATCCCCACCTTCACCTTTAAGCCTTCCTGTTCTTCTTTCTTCTATTACACCCTCTCTCTAGAGCTTTCATACATTTCCCTCTCACCCTTGTTTCCCACTCCCACACATACACTCACACTAAAATTTTGTTTTTTATACCCGGAGTTATATTTTCTGATTTCTTTTTGAATTTGTAGATCTGATGAATTGGATCGTGATTACGATTCCAATGTAATAAATTATAGCCATGGAATATTAGTGTTTCAGCCTTTTATATATATATATATATATATATATATATATATATATATATATATATATATATATCACAGCTGATCAGTCTGATAGACATCCCATCGTTTCAGGCCGGACCGAAACCCGACGAATTTGCTATTAGTCGGAGATTCTAACCCCTAGGCCATCGACGCCTGGCAGAGAGAGAAAAGGGAATTTTTGCGTATTTATTTTTTCATATACACACCAATCACTCAGAGAACTCAATCGCTAGGAGTGTCTTGCATTATCAGCAGTAATAGTGACTGTTTACAAATTCGTTACTCCCCACAGTGCTCGACCGAAGAAATGATTTTATCGGGAGTTAATATCGCCATCCACAGACAGACTGTTTCGCTGTATCACAGCTCATCAGTGTGGCTAGACATTCGATCGCTTCAGGCCGGGACCAAAATCCGACTGATTTGGTATCAGTCGGAGATTCTAACCCCGAGGCCATAAAAGGAACAAATCCGTTGGTATATAATCCAAGTAGCCCCTTAAAACTGATCCACTACAAGAGCTCAATGTATTTATTATTACAGAGCAAAAATTAATCATACTTATTATAAAACCCAGGTTGTGTGTGTGTCTGTTCGTTTATATATTGGATCGGATTTTCTACATTTTTCAACCGATTTCAACAAAACTTCACAGGACTACGTTAAATTACCTTGCGGTGGTTCTGACAGCGCCAAAATTTGGAAAAACACTTTTGTTTTTGCACGGAATCAATTTGAAAACACGATTAAGAGGCATCACTGCCGCCAGAATGAAAGGGGGACAACTCATATCGAGTTATACTTATTATAAAAACCTAGGTTGTGTGTGTGTGTGTGTGTGTGTGTGTGTGTGTGTGTGTGTGTGTGTGTGTGTGTTCGTTTATATATGGGATCAGATTTCCTACATCTTTCAATCGATTTCAACAAAACTTCACTTTTTTTGGCAGGTAGTGTTTCTTATTGCCTTGCACACTTTTTCTTTTTATTTTTACATTCAGAATGCTTTAAAAATTCCATTTACAAGGCAATTGTTTATAATAAAATTCTATACAATCGGTAGACTCATAACGATTGAAAACAATGTTTTTGTTTGAGTTTGGGTTTGATCAATTCTTAAAAAAAAAAAAAAAAAAAAAACTAATTAAGACATGCGTTTCCGTCAACCTTAAACAATAATCTTTGTCAATTTTATTTTTCAGTCTTTATGATGGTCGATACTTGATCTATCTCTTACTGTTACATCCCCGGGCAACGCCGGGGTCTACTGCTAGTACACAATAAAATCCAAAGTCACCTCATATGGGGAATAAACTTATTTCAACAGACGAAAATATAATTCATCAAAGTTCACACAAAATTCATACACAAAGTTAGGAATAAGTTTTATAATGCTACATACTTGCTACCTTGTATATATATATATATACCTAGTATTGCATATATGTGTTAAGAATGACTGCGTGTAATCATCTGTTTCTCTAGCTAGTAAGTATGTAGCATTATAAAACTTATTCCTAACTTTGTGCAGTGAGAAGGTAGGCATCATATATATATATATATATATATATATATATATATATATATATATATATATATATATATATATATATATATGTAAGCAAATATATGGATATAGATCCGACAGTATGAAGAAACATATATGGAAAAACAAAAATCCGAATATGCAGATATGCTTTTTTAATTTTGTTTCAGTGACGACGTCAGACATTGAAACAACATTAAAGCAGCATATTTGCATATTCGGATTTTTGTTTTTCGATATATTTTTCTTCATATATATATATATATATATATATACAATTTTTATATATTTTATTTATATGTTATATGTGCGCGGTATTTATTGGAAAGCGCTTAATATAAGCGAAAGAACTAAAATATTTAGTTGCATTGATATTTGTTTGACAATCACAAAGGGCCTGAAACCCAGGGTCACAAACTCATATCAACGCAACTATATATATATATATATATATATATATATATATATATATATATATATATATATATATATATATATATATATGCAACATATCTTCGTTCAAATATGTTTCATTGAATATTATAGACATATTATGTCTATTTATTTTTATAATAATCCTTTCTAGTTTCTAGTTCAATTTCTTGATGTTCAGATGAAATTCATCAAGGAAGGCGCCATAGTCTTTTCCTATCCAAGTACTTTCGATCTTCTCCTTCATATATATATATATATATATATATATATATATATATATATATATAAAAGGATTAATTGTTTTATTTTTAATCCGATATTTTTATTACTTCAAACAATATTTTTAGTGGAAACCGGTGTTTGAAAAAGACGTCCAGTTTTTATTTTAAACGGTGTATATTATATCTATCATCTATGGCCTGAGTGCTCAAGAAATTTTAATTAAGAAAACTCCTAACCTCACATTGATACTGTTTCAATGCAATGGAGACGGAGAAAATTTAATTAAAATACAGTCAGTTTTAAAATAATCCAAGAATGGAAATTTGCCAAAATTACAAGTGGATAACTCTTGACTCTCTCCGAAATTCAAAGAACAATGATGTTCACTCTGGCCCAAGAGACGCCAGAGGTAGAGGGTTACAGAACAGGAGGCACTGTTTATAGGGATATTCGGGGAAGATAACAGTTAATCCTAGACTTCAATAGGTTA
>CAHIKZ030003164.1:1120000-1327500 GCA_903632075.3 Acanthosepion pharaonis | reverse complement strand
TGTGTGTATGTGTGTGTGTATATATTTATATATATAAATTTATATATATATATGTGTGTGTGTGTGTGTGTGTATTTTTCTTTAATAAGATTTCTCGTTTATTCAGGTTGATAGACGAAAATAAAAATATATACTGTTTACTAAATAAACTAAATAATTAAAATATTTACGTAATTATATATATATAATAATAAAAACTAAGAGAGACAGATAATTAAATATATATATATATATATATATATATATATATATATATATATATATATATATATGTATGAATATGGACATAATGTTTGTGCATATATGTCTCAGTGTGTTTGAGTATATAAAGGGATGTGTTTAAATAATATTTCTACATGCATGCACATGCAATATATATATATATATATATATATATGTGGACACTGAGTTCAACTTATATGTTTACACACACCCTATCCCAGATATTGACCACTTTTATCCATAAATATAGCATACCTTAAAAATATCATTTATCATACACACACACACACACACACACACACACACACACACACACACACACACACACATATATATATATATATATATATATATATGTATACACGTATGGAGAGAGAAATGGGTGGTTAAATGGATACATACATAAATATGTATATACGGATGAGTACATATATATATATATATATATGTGTGTGTGTGTGTGTGCGTGAGCGCACGTGTGTGTGTGTTTGTGTGGTGTGTATAGATAAATATATATCTAAAATTATCTCTCTGTATATGTATGCACACACAATCATTTGTGTGTGCGTATACATGGGTTCATACTTACGCTAAGCTAGAATAGATTCCCAAAGAAATTGTGATCTTTGGTTACTTGGTTAAATTGACCTTATATATATATATATATATATATATATATATATATATATATATATATATATATATATGCATAGAAGAAAAGGATATATCAATTTTTATATATCAGAACAATGTTTGCTATTTTTCTCGCTTCTGTTTTCAAATTCCCTCCCGCCAAATAATCCCTTGTGTCTTAGTTTCTTTATTGCCTTGCATTGGTGAATTCGATTAAAAATAAAATTTTGTCCTTTACGACTTCATCGGTCTGGAGTAATATTGATGTTGATATATGTGTATGAAGGAGAGGAGGGATAGAAAAATGAAAACTCTTTGTTATAATTATGCATAGATAGGAAACACTAAAAATGTTGAAATTTTAAACTTTTAAATTTAATTTTTTTGGTATCTGTCTATATTTCTGAGATGAGGTATTATGTACATTATTTACATTATTCGGACTACTGTCCTCATCTTTGTTGCCGTGGCACAGTGGATAAAGGCGGTAGTTAGATCCAGCGGCAGGGCCCAAAGAGTGTGAGTTCAATACCCGGTTAAGTCAGTGGACAACTTTCAGAGGGGAATTAACAGAAGATAACTGACATCCATTAAACATGGCACGTGGAACTAGAACAGTCTACCCCAGTGAGCGACATAAAGGGTTCAGTTCAACATTTCAACCACCTGAAGAAGGCCCGAGCGTACAACGGCTGAAACGTTGTAATAAATATGGCAACAAAGGTGAGGACAATAGTCTGAATAATGTATTTTTTTTCCTTTTTTAGATGTGTCAAACCAACTTCTTTTACTTCTTTTATGTTTTGGTTTTGTTTTTATCACTTTTAAGTGTTAAACACTGAGATAATAGATCTGCTAAGAAAGGTGAACCACACACACACACATACACACACACACACATACACATACATATATATGAATAAAGGCAAAGGAAAACTAATCTTAGCCGACGCGTTTCGTCCTCTTGGCGGAGTTTGCTCCTCCTTAATTCCCTAATTGTCACTAGGGGTCATTCTCCCTATACTATAAATACTGGGCGACTTCTCGCCTCGTCCTCTTTTTCCTTCAGGCCTCATGCCACATCCCACATCGCGTGGAGGTAAGGTAAATCATTTTTTTATTTCTTCATTTAAGCGACTACAATGTAAGCTCTTTTAGAAAATCTGCGTCCTCCCATTTGTGGAAGACGCCGTGAACATTATACACAAATACACGTACGTACGAACATTCACCAAAATACGAACATTCACCAAAGAACAGACACACATGTTCACACGAACACGCTAATGTTATTGTCTGTGTCCATTGTAAAATTGTTTTGTTTAATACATATATTTGTTTATATATATGAAAAGCCATTTAAATCAGTAGGAAACTTGGGAAGTTTCAAATTATTTCAAGAGGATCTTTTAAGGAAAAATATATTTAAAAGTTATCATGAATATATAATTGGTTTAATTCGATTATAAACATTCAATGCAACAAAATGATAGTCTTTCATCTAAGCTATTTACAGAAGGCCTTCAAGGTATCTTATGAAAATAATATGTGAAAAGATACTATTACACATAAACAGAGTATATTTAAAGCATCTATTAAAAGAATTTTATTAATGAAGATAATGAAATCAAACAAGAAATAGGCTTCGCTCGGGATAATTTCTCAAAAACCGTTGAAATGCTACAAAACGTTAACATAAAATCGCGAAATTGTCGTAAATAGTTTTATTAGATGGAATATTTAAATATGGCTGCTAATCCTGTTCTGAAATATCTAAACTCTGAGCTCTTTACGAGCGACTTTTCAGATCAATGCTTATAACTTTTTGAGCCCTGACCACCGCTTTACCAGTGGTAGAGAAAAATGACGTAATGCCCAGCCACCAAGTTGAACAGTGGTAGAAAAATTAAGAAAACGTAATTCTTTATATATTATTAGCTAGTCGATCTTGTTTATTTGTCTTCTTTATCTTCAGTTGGACTTAACTTGAGTCCAGCAATTTTATTGTAGTTGGACCTTTTAATATTCTACACACGTGTTTCTAATACAACAACACGTAAATACACACACGGTCTTCTACACTCTGTCAAGGCATATGTAAGGATTTTATTTTGTGACAAGTATTTATGTATAAGAATAAAAAATTTATTGGGTTGTCAAAACTTTTAGTATAGGGGTGCTCATGTATATTCAACAGATTAGCGGAAAAGTCGCGCAAGTACATAGACGTGAAAGCGAGTAGGACTTTTTGTTTTTATGTACAGGGTGTGATGGTAAATTGTCGTCTAAATTACGCAAAAATGAAAATAACACTGATATTTTATTTTAACAGATATATTTACCAAAATTACCCAAACATATGAAATATTAAAGAGTAAATTTATTCAATAAAATCTCCTTTGGTTTTAACGACAGCCTCCAGACGACTTCGGAATCTCCTGCAACTCTTCTGGATGGTCTCCTTTTTTAAGCTGGTGAATGCTGCTATAATACTTGTCTTCATCTTGTGATTGCCGGAATTGTCTGATTGCCATAACTGATTTCTCCTGTTTGTGTGGCATGGTGCAGAGTCCTGTTGCCCGACATAGGGTCTTCCAATAGCCACCCTCATGCCCCAGGGTAGCACTGCCTCCTCAAGGCACTTGATGTAGGACTTCGTGTTGAGTCTGGGTCCTGTAGAAAGATGAATGGAGGCATAACATCACCATCGCCGGTGATCACTCCAAACACTATAATTCTGATTGGATATATCATCCAACTCTTTCCGAATCTTCAGCACTCTCCTCAGATTGACACCCAAACACTCTGAAATGTTTATATTGGAGCTACCGGCGTATATGCCAAGCAGTACAGCATGGCGTTTTCAAATTTCTGGTGAAGTGAATTGCATCATAGTGTTGTTTTTCTCACAGATGGTGCCCAACTGACCCTACTATACTGTGCATTCGACAAAAGCAAAAACAAACAAGATTAAAAATATAAAATGACAATTTACCCTCGCATCATATATATATATATATATATATATATATATATATATATATATATATATTTTAGTTTATGAAAACTTAGGTAATCCATATGGGTAGACCCGAGGAGGATGATATCCAGAGAGCTCAATGTAAAATTCAGAGCAGATATGTTTAAATAAAAAACAGACCACGTTAAGATTCCATGTAATAAGCTATTTCACCATAACTCCTTTAACAGGGTTCTGGATCATCAGATTTTACTTCCAAAAGCATATATATATATATATACAGGTTTAACCATACGGATTACCTAGTTTTTCATAAACTATATATATATATATATATATATATATATATATATATATATATATATATATATATATTTATCTTTTATTAGGCATTGAACTGTGCCATCCTACATTTTGTCTTTTTTCATATTGTCCTTATACTGATATCCTGTATCTGAAATTTGTGTGTGTGTGTGTGTGTGTGTGTGTGTGTGTGTGTGTGTGTGTGTGTGTGTGTGTTAATAAATATACATATTATCCTTCCCCGCAAGCATGATTCTGAGTTTCTTGCACGACGCAATCTTCAGGTGCTGAGTATAGACTGACCATGACGCAGTTTGAATTCTAGTATACCAGGTTATCATAATGTTAGCGTAATTACATATTATGCTGGGATTACAGTTCTTTAATTTTAAAATTATATTTGGCAATTAAAATAAACGGGAATTATATATATATATGTAAAAAAAGAACAAAATTATAAAATTAAAAATTATTCATTTTCAAATTTTTTTTAATTAAAGGGAAATTACTTATTCTTATTCAGATTAATTTTTTTTTAATTTTAATTCTTAATCTAAATTACGATTTTTTAAATGTAAATAAGCATTTATTTTGAATATAAATACTTAAATCAATTTTTTTAAAATGAGAACAAGTAATCAACCTTTAATTAAAAAAAATTAAAAAATGAATATTTTTCTTTTTTTTTTTACATATATATATTTTCCGTTTATTTTAGTTGCCAAATATAATTTTAAAATTAAAAAAACTGTAATCCCAGAATAATATATAACTACGCCAACATTGTCATAACCAGATATATTATAATTCAAATTGCGTAAAACAGTCAGTCTATACTCAGCACCTGAAGATTGCGTCCTACATGAAACTCTGAGTCGTGCTAGCGGTAAAGGATAATATGTATATTTATTAATATATACTTAATAGCTCTGTTATATTACATCAAGCACTGTTTTATTAACAGCAGCACTATATGTGCGATATATATATATATATATATATATATATATATATATATATATATATATATATATATATATATATATATATATATATATAAAAATAAAAAAAAGAACAGTAAGATATATAATCCGGTGTTCTTATAGGTATTTTTATTTTTACAAAATAGTGATCGATGTAAATTTACAGAGCATTAATATTATAAATTAATTGATTCAAAATATGTTTTTTACGCTACACAGTTCTAACCATGTTTCAAAATGGAAGCTAAAGCCACGAATTTAATTTTTGCAATTAAATTAAAGACATTAGTTCCACTTCATCCTCAAGCGAATTTTGGAGTAACTTTTAAATTACTGGGTTTTAAAGACACAGCTAAGATCAGGTTTCCATGGTTACAGATAAATCTACTTCAACTGGACAAGGGTATCTGGGTTTTCCTTATGTCTGCATCATATATATATATATATATATATATATATATATATATATATATATATATATATATTATATATATATATATATATACAGGGTGTCCATAAAGTTCGTGTGCATTTATAACTTTTATTTGTATTTACGATAGAAAAAATTTGTAAAAAGGATTATAAAGAAGTACATCTATATTTTTTAATGTTTTATTGATATTTTATCTAAGTTTCTACATGTCCTCCATCATTAGCAATACAAAGGGTAATACGATTTTGCAGTTCATGGAAAATATTTGCCAACTGATTTACAGTAATGCCTGAAATCACATTAGTTATTTTAAATATACTTAAATCTAGGTACAGTAAACTTTATAACATTTTTTACAGATTATTTTTATCGCAAATACAAATAAAGTTATACATATAACATATATATATATATATGAGTTTGTAACCCTGGGTTTAACGCTTTTTGCAATCATCAGACAAAAGCGTAAATCCCAGGTTTACAAACTCATATATATATATATATATATATGTTAGCTCTATTGATATTGAGCTCTTTCCAATAAGTACTGTGTATATATAATATATATAGAAATATATATATATATATATATATATATATATATATATATATATATATATATATATATATATATATATATATATATATATATATATATCTTTATATATGCATGTGTGTGTGTTAGCAAAACATACATACACATCTTTAAAATCACAAGAGATAATTGTTTAATTTATGCGTATATTGTATATTTTTTAAGCACACACATAAAAATATATATAGATATATTTCTAAAGAATTAATGCATTTTATTTATTAAACCTGCATATGTTAATTACTTCAAACGTTATTTTTAGTTAGGTAACTATATTTTAGCAGACGCCTTGTTCAATTTAAATAATATTTTATTTCATCTACCGGCCTGCATTTTCTTTAATACGATTTCTCAAATGTTCAGGCCGGTAGACCGAAATAAAATACTGTTTAAATTAAACGGAGTGTCTACTCAAATATAGGTACCCACTAATAATAACATTTGAAGTAATATATATATATATATATATATATATATATATATATATATATATATATAGTTAAACCTAGAGAGCCAGACAACCTACCCCAGTTTCACCATAGCGGATCGTCAGGGAAAGCTGTTTTTTTTTCATTGGGCTTTGGACGTGCATGCTAGACGATTATTTTCGACTAACGTACATGTTCTTGGTTCTTTCTTTTTTTTTATACCTTTTTTTCCCTTTGGTATTGGTTTGATTATTTGCAAATCAAGACACCGATGGTTTTCCGGACGAGTATAGTTTCTTATACTTATAAGATTTCTACTACTACTACTAATATATATATATATATAATAGACACACACATAACTATAGATAATTTTAGGGAAAATAGATAATTTAGAACATAATTTTAAGTATAAAAACATAGACTATAATTATATAAGCATACATCATCATAGAGCTATTGCCAGTACCGGATATACATATGGATTAGTATGGCCCCTCTAGACTTGCACCCCTGATAGAATTTAAAAAATAAAGATATAGTACGAGAAGGAATTTGTTTATTTTTAGATTTAATGGGGCACCTTTGAAATAATTGGAAACAAATTAGAGTATTTGAGCCCCTTTAGCTGGAGTGTGTCTTTTAAATTCAATGGGACCCATTGAAGTTTTCATTACAATGTGATACAATCTAAGAATCTATTATTTTTTTTTGTCTCATCTCCATGATTTAGAATTATGAGCTTGGTTATTTGAAGTTGACAATTTTGACAATAAATATGATTAAATTCTTTTCATCTATTGTGATCTTGGATCGTAAATCTGTAGAAAATCAGAATTTTCCATTTCCATCATATTTATGTTTTCTTTAGAATGCTTTGGCAGTGAATTTCAAAAACTAGAATTTTCATTGTATGTAATACAGGCCGCCATTCATTCTAGAAACATTTCTGGATTATGTAAAGTTCAGATAAAAAAATATCATGAAGTTGCTCATGAAATAAATTGGATGAGTTTCAAAATTATTAAAAGTTTTAATTGAAGTATTTCATGTTTTATACCAAAAAAAGCATCTTCTAAAAATATATCTTCTTTTTCGGCGTACATTTGTAAGGGATCTCCAAATTCTATTTGCCCAATGGCCTCAGGGCCTAAATCTGGCCTGGTTACTGGCTTCTACTAGGTAATAATATATAAAGAATTACGTTTTCTTAAAAAAGAATAAAACCTTGTAATTTTTTCTACCACTGTTCAACTGGTGGCTGGGCATTACGTCATTTTTCTCTAACACTGATAAAGCGGTGGTCAGGGCTCAAAAAGTTATAAGCATTGATCTGAAAAGTTGCTTGTAAAGAGCTCAGAGTTTAGATATTTCAGAACAGGATTAGCAGCCATATTTAAATATTCCATCTAATAAAACTATTTACGACAATTTCGCGGTTTTATGTTAACGTTTTGTAGCATTTCAACGGTTTTTGAGAAATTATCCCGAGCGAAGCCTATTTCTTGTTTGATTTCATTATCTTCATTAATAAAATTCTTTTAATAGATGCTTTAAATATACTCTGTTTATGTGTAATAGTATCTTTTCACATATTATTTTCCATAAGATGCCTTGAAGGCCTTCTGTAAATAGCTTAGATGAAAGACTATCATTTTGTTGCATTGCATATTTATATAATCGAATTAAACCAATTATATATTTATAATAACTTTAAAATATATTTTTTCTTAAAAGATCCTCTTGAAATAATTTAAAACTTCCCAAGTTTTCGTACTGATTTAAATGGCTTTTCATATTCACGAAAAGCTATATATATATATATATATATATATATATATATATATAGTGTGATGGTTTCTCTCATAATAATTATTTTTGCTAAAAGATTATAATTGTAAAAAACGCTTGATTCCATTTGCAATTTGAATTAAAAACATTAAAAACTTGTAATTCCAACGGATAATTTATTGTTAAAAGAGATATATTTCGAAAGCTTTTTCAATCCTTGATCATTCTTGAGAAATAAATGAAACAGTGATCAAGGATTGCAAAAGCTTTCCGAAATATATCTGTTTTAACAATAAATTCTCCGTTGGAATTACAAGTTTTTATTCTCTTTAATTCAACTTCACCAATGGAATCAAACGTTTTTGCAATTGTGTTTTCTGTTTGAAAGTCGATTGCTAATTAGAGAGAGAGAGAGAGAGAGAGAGAGAGAGAGAGAGAGAGAGAGAGAGTGTGTGTGTGTGTGTGTGTGTGTGTGTGTGTGTGTACGTGTGAAATGGATAAATTCTGTATCAATTATTCATCGGCTGTCACAGTTAAATTTCTAATTCCGACACCAACTCAGTTCATACACTGGGGTTGAATAAGACTGACGAAGTTTTTTTTTCGTCGGTTAAAATAGATCTATTCACATATGAGGTAATTTTGGGATTTTGTTATGTAATACTATATATATATATATATATATATATATATATGATATCAACGGACTAATAGCGGGGGTCCGTTAAAGTCGATTGTCCGTAGATGGGAAGGAATTATTTTTGATTATAAAACCACTATAGTAAGTACCAGTAGTTATGATCATAATGTAAATATATAGACATGTATATATGTCATAAATAAATATATACATATTATAGATATATCAATCAAAATAACAAAAATAATAGATTTCTCACGACTATTTTCTCACGCACTCGCTAATGTATCGTACTTTATATACTGTACACCCGTCTTTGTTTACAATTGAAAGGCCCGCCATCGCCGCCAAACGGTCACTTTGAGAACTAATACGACTCGTTCCGCTAAGCCCGTTAAATTTTGAAATACATGGCAGACGATTTGGAAGTTTTTTATTCCTGCATAACATTTTTTTCTGTTTTGCCTGCAGAATTTGTCCGTTGCATCCGAAGTCCGTTCATGAGGGTGGGGGATCCGTAGATGGGAGGTTTGTCTGTATACTGAATGGGGTTTTATCTGGTATTATTTCTCGTTACTCTAAATGCTATATTTTAGTGGATACTTGTATTTGAATTGCTATCCGTGTTTTTCTTAATCAAAATTTTAAAAAATTCTTTAATTTCTTAAGAAGCGGTTTCCCTGATGGAAAATGGGACACAGATTCATTTCTTGTTGAAGGTACAATCTTTCTTTAGTAGTAATTTCTAGGCTGATTTTCTTTATTTAGGAAAATAAAATAAAAAATAAAACCGGGTTAGCAACTAAAATACGTGTAGCCAATAAAATGAACGTTTACAGTAATAAGAAATAATGTCAGATTGAAAAAAATACATTAAAACATTCCCTTTCTTTACATTTTCGACTATAAAACTGAAACTAGCAGATATAGATTCATAGAACTCCCAAGAAACGTGCCTTCGTTATATAGGTAATTCCAAGCTTGCCATGTCATACTGGCCTTTTTCCCCACAGGGGGAGGGCTTCGAACAGGCAGTACCTCTCCTTCGTGAGGGAGCTGGCTTTATTGTCCGGCACCTGAGACGTCTCCAAAAGAGTAAATGCCAAGGGTCTTGGGCAATTTTTCCACAGTATTGTCGTTAAACCCACTTTAAAACTTTGACCTTGTGTCACATTCGGTAACGACGTGGACGCGCTGAAAAATACCTCATATTGGCCGAACTGGTAGAGGTACATTTTGGTTCCAATTGTGGCTTCACTGACGGAAAAACGGGATGCTGTTTCGATTCCTGACAGAGGCACATTATTTTATTTTGTCGGACTTGTCAATTTCGCACGGTTCATTTCACTGTTTAATAAAATCAAATCAAAACAAATAGGGATAACACCTCAAATACAGTGATAATTACGGTGGTAATGAATGATTATAAATATATTTTTGTTTTACTTTCTAAACTGTTTTTTTGAAAAAAAAGCCTCTTAGAGAGTGTTTTACAATTAGAGAGTGTTTTACAATTTTTGAAACAAAATGATCGGGAACAAATCAAGGACCACAAATAATAAAATTACATGGGAATTACATTTATTGAAAGATAAAAGGATAAAATTTTAGTCTCAAATATGAACCAAAAATGTTAAGAGGAGCCCTAGGGTACATGCACCAGAGGTCCACCGTTCAGTTGAAGGTAGTACTTTTCGAGGGCGAACCTTATTAAACAGTATTTGCTGCCTAAATACACACACACTAACACACACACACACACACAACACACACACATATATATATATATATATATATATATATATATATATATATATATATATATATATATATATATATATATATATATATATATATATATATATATATATATATATATATATATATATATGTGTGTGTGTGTGTGTGTGTGTGTGTAATGGATATCGGCTTGATTGAGGAATCGCAGAGCCGAGTTCGAATCCAGGTTGAATCCATTACATTCACTTACGTGCTAATACCCTTGGGAAATGTGTGAATCTTCAACTTCTCCCTCCAGCTATGGGTAAAATAGCAGGACAGACTGGGTTCTATAGCCTTGGATGGCAACTGGTCTGGGAGAAGAACAACTCTGAATTCAAAACCTGCGGAAGGTCGTTTGGGAAGCTTGTGGCATTCGGTGCACCAGGTCTCTCTATTCGTCCCTTCAAAAGGTGTGGATGGTCCTGCACGAAGCCTTCACCACTATAATCAAATCTCATGTGACTGTGTCGGGCTGTCGGTTTCCTGGAAACTGATCTATATATATATATAGGGTTTCAGTCCCGGCTTGAGGCGGTTGGATGTCTAGCCACACGGATGAGCTGTTATACTGCGAAACATTCTGTCTGTGTGGATGACGATATATATATATATATATGTGTGTGTGTGTGTGTGTGTGTGTGTGTGTTTTTCTTTAATAGGATTTCTCGTTTATTCAGGCTTGTAGACGAAAAATAAAAATATATACTGTTTACTAAATAAACTAAATAACTAAAAATAATATTTACGTCATAATATATATATATATAATAATAAAAACAAAGAGATAGATAATTATATATATATATATATATATATATATATATATATATATATATATATATATATACACAAAATTTCTAAAACAAAATGATCAGGCACAAATCAAGGACCACAAATGATAGAGTAATGGGTATTATATTTATTAAAAGGTAAAAAAAGTTAACATTTTAAGATCTGCAACCATTTAGTCGCAAATATGAACCAAAAATGTCAAGAGGAGCCTTACAGTGACATGCACCAGATGTCTGCCGTTCAATTGAAGTACTGTTGAATATAAAGTTGTTGATAAACGCGTGCACATTCCTCCTAGATGATCGCTTGAATCTTTTAAGTGATGACTGCCTTCAATGCGACAATGGTGCGAGAATTGTCCTGTTAGATGTCGTCCTTAAGGAAGCCCCAGAGGAAAAATCTGGCGGTGTGGGTTTTTAGGTCTCATATCAGGCGAATGAAGTGCTCATTCCATTTCAGCTTTGCGGCTGATGAGACGCTCCGCAAACTTTTCACAGGGCCATGCAATGGAGACATTAGGAGTGTGAGGAGGAGCAACATTCTACTGGAACCATGTTCCCCCTCATTAAGGTCCTCACGCTCCTCGAGCTCTGAAGGTGGGGGATTATAGGTCCTTGCTAGTTTAGATAATCGTTATATTTATTTTTTATATGTTTATATTTGATTTGTAACCTGTAGTCGATATTAATTTTGTCAAATTTTCTTAATTACACAGCGGCCCTTTGAGTAAATGTCCTTCAGTTTTAGTTCCCCGCCCCTATCTCCCCCCACCCCTTTTTCTTTTCTTTTCCTCTCCCTCCCTCTTCTTCTGATCTTTAAGATTAGATCGTCTATTGTGTGTGTGTATGTCACCACAAAATGTATCATTTCCGGTTATATCTTTAATGTATTAGACATCCGACAACATTCATATTTCTCTCACTTAAACCGTCTTTGACTCCCCTCTCTAAAACTTCTCTCTGTTGAGTTTTAATATCCCACCTTCTCTCGTCTGTTACCCCTCTCTTTAGCTTTAACATTCGTCCCACACTCTCATACTTACACTCTCTCTAAATTTTATTTTTTATTCCCGGAGTTGTTTTTTCTGTTTTCTTTTTGAATTTGTAGGTCTGATGAATTGGATCGTATTTACGATTCCAATAGAATAAATTATGACCATGGAATATTAGTGTTTAAGCCTTTTTATTATATTTTATATATATATATATATATATATATATATATATATATATATATATATATATATATATATGCATTTTTTAATATCATATTAAAAGTCTTCCTAATCATTACCATTAGTCCCATAACTCATTAGGGTCAAAGGGGTACCACACGTACTGCAGCTGCAGTGGCATTGGTGTTTCCTGGACAAGATAGCCTAACGGAGCGCAACTCTCACCAGGTTGGTTTGAATTCAGAGTTTTCCTTTTCATAGACTGGTTACCAGCCAAGACTATAGGGTCCAGTTTGTGTTGCTATTTACTTATAGCTGGGGGAGAAGAAATTGATTGATACCTTTGCCAAGGTTATTTGCACACAAGTGAATAAAACAAACTCGACTTGGATTCGAACTCGGCTTTCCGATTTCTTATTCCAAGCCGTTTTACATTACACCAACACACACCCATTTAAAGTCATACGTTCATTAAAATTGCATACACATCCTTATTCTTTTTCTTTTTTTTTTAATCATTTCACCCCAAGCAAAGCGGAATGCCACTAGTACGCAGTGGGGGGTTTACAGGGCGTGAAAGTGAGAGAAAAGATTGCGTCTAGGTTGGGGGGGGATGAGGAAAGGATAAAAGATGAACGCGATTCAAGAAGACAGAAGATGGCAATTGACGTTGCTTTTAAATTTTTGAGGACTGTAGTTATCACGGAAGCAAATAAACGGGATGGAGTTCCACAGGCAGGAAGTGCGAGAAAAGAAACTGTTGGGGTAGAAGTTACATTTAACTATTAAAACAATAAAAGGGTGGGACCTAATTGCCAATCTAGTAGCACTCTTAAATTCATGTAGACGGGGCATCAGGGAAAAAAGCTCGTCAGAGAAGTTGCCATGAAAATATTTGTAAAAAAAAGACAGAGAGAAGCCACTTTTCGTCGGTGAGAAAGTGAGTGAAGTCGAGATACCAAGATAAAATAATGCAAATCTATTATTCATATATGCATGCAAAAAAAAAACAGACATACACGATATGTATATGACGGTTGTTCACGCAGATAGGAAGATAACCATGGTTCTGCCATGATTCTTAGAGAGACTTTTAAAAGTTCCATTATATTGCTGGTAAACAAATTTATTTGAGATGTTTGCCCTGTGTTTTTATAATTGATACCTTCCAATACCCAGTGAGAGTAGTCTTGTTCTTGAATTACTTATATCACAAGGTAAAAATCAAATCTTCCTGCCGACAGTAAAATTTATATTCAATCTGATGTCCCTACACCTGACTCCTATTTAGAAATTGTAGCGGTGCCTATTTTAAGACGAGCCATAGAGTCAGAATGTCCGTACTGTTGAATATATAGTTGTTGATCTCTGGGTTCCTGAACCATTTTAACCCTTCTGCCTGAGCTCCTGAGTCAAAATTCGTGAATAATTTGGTATGCAATGTTTTATGGTAGATATAAAAAATAGTTACAAGTGTTTACCCACCGTTCAACCGGTAGCTGAGCATTTAGTCATTTTTCTCTACCACTGTTCAACCGGTGGCTGGGCATTACGTCATTTTTCTCTACCACCGTTCAACCGGTAGCTGAGCATTTAGTCATTTTTCTCTACCACTGTTCATTTTCATTTTTCTTTACCACCGTTCAACCGGTAGCTGAGCATTTAGTCATTTTTCTCTCTTCAACCATTCAACCGGTAGCTGAGCATTTAGTCATTTTTTTCTTTACAAACTGTTCAACCGGTTTTGAGTCTTTTTCTACCACCATTCAACCGGTGGCTGAGCATTTTTTCTCGTCATTTTTTCTCTACCACCGGTAAAGCGGTGATCAGGGCACAAAGGGTTAATTGGAGGTGGGCGCTGATTAAAAAATCGGCAAATATGGATAAACGCGCTTGCAATACGACGGAGTGTCAAAACTCAAAAAGACGTTTTTTCCCCCTCATAACATCGCTTTTTTTAACTACCTTCACTCATCGATAATGTTTATTGTTTTAAAAAACAATGATCAGAATTGTAATAGAACCTAAATATATAAAAGTGAATTTATACATCGTTGTTCGTGAGAATTTACAACAAGAATAATGTTTATTAGATTGTGAGAACAGCTGAAAGATTTGTCATTGATATAAAGGATATGCAACAAAACTGAAATGAAAACCTTTACAGTTTGTTAAATCGCAGTAAATACTATAAACATTTTCTCTTATTCTTTAGTCACACCAAAATGAAACCATGTATATTGCCACACCCCGCCCACTTTAAGTTGATATAAGCAAATTTTATATCTATTTGGAAAGTGGTGCTTCTTTGAAATTAAAAAGATAGATTTTTTTCATTATTATAGGGAGGAACTTATTCTACATGGGAAGTGCTTACTTAAAAAAATTCTTCTTGATGGAGGAGTGCTTATTCAAGGGTTAGAATTTACTCAAGGAAATATGGTATATAGCATCACACGTCATAGTGTATTGGCTAACAAGCTTCCCTTACTCAGTGGGTTCTCCATCTCTCTCTCTCTCTCTCCATATATATAAATGCTACTTTCTGTGAATCTTATTAAAAACGTAAGAAACGTGTAACTATTAATATGAAACTTTCGATGATGTCAGGTTTTTAATAAGATCTGAAAAACGTAATATTCACACCATATGATACTGAACACTGTATTCAAAAAATCAAAAATAGCTTACATTTGATTGGCATTATATTTCAATGAAGTACATTTTATATAAAATTGATATATATATATATATATATATATATATATATATATATATATATATATAAGTACATATATATGAAGTACATTTTATATAAAACTGATATATATATATATATATATATATATATATATATATATATATATATATATATATATAAGTATATATATGAAGTACATTTTATATAAAACTGATATATATATATATATATATGTGTGTGTGTGTGTGTGTGTGTGTGTGTGTTAGACAATGTGGAAAAAAAGTTTACTTGTAAGGACTTCATCGGACTAAATTTGTTATGTTGGTGGGACTACACATGCGCACGACAGAGGAGTGTTGGGAATTTTACAATTTTTTTTTATCTATCTGAATTCATAAAGGTACTCTCTAGACATGTCGTAGTGAATTATTTTCCCCTTTAGTCAGAGTAGCGTTTTTTTTTAATGTCAAAATTTTAGTCAGTTTCGTTATGGTGCTCAACCAACGCATTTGACGTATTATTTAGTTAAATGTCTCTTTTGTGTTCATATAATCTTTTATTTAGATTCCTTGAGGTTTCTCCGATGTATTGTTTGTGGCAAGTATTACAGGCGATGGAGTAAACTCCTTCAGGTTTTAGCTTATTGTTTTTTATAATATTGGCTAAGTCTTTTTTGGATGAAGTAATAACAAATTTTATATTGAGTTTAGATAGATTCTATTCGCTTGTAAATGTTATAGAGTTAATAGGCAGGATAATGTATATTTTTTAATTCATTGGATTTCTCAGGAGGGGCCGTTTTTCCACTTTGTCATACAATTTTCTCAATACTTCACTTGATATATAAAATATATATCGTCATCTTATTTCTCTCTCTCTCTCTCTCTCTCTCTCTCTCTCTCTCTATCTATCTATCTATCTATATATATATATATATATATATATATATATATATATATATATATATATATGTACAGAGTGAGATGGCAAGGTGTTTGGAGTGATCACTAGTGATGGCAACGTTATTCTTCTATCCATCTTCCCACAGGGCCTTAGACTGAACACGAGGACCTACATCAAGTGTCTTGTGGAGGGAGTGCTGCCCTGGGTCAAGAGGGTGGCTACTTGAAGACCTTATGTTTGGCCACAGAACTCTACACCATACCACACAAGCAGAACTCAGTCATGGCTCTCAGATAATTTCCATGACAACATCATCCCCTCCCCACCATCTGGCCACCTAACTCCCCAGACTTCAAACTCCTTGATTATTATAGAGAAAATTATTATGCACGCTTTAAAAAAAATGAGACATTAATTTTTATTAGAAATTTTATTATGACAAAAAGAAAAAAAGCATTTTTAATTTAGATTAAATTTTGCTCTCGTCAAATTCGGCACGAATTTTTTGCAAAAGTTTCTCGAGGTATAAGTTTGATAATTGATTCCATATTAAGTACAAAACAACTAGTTTTGGGGCCAATTAAAAAAATTACCAGGGATGGCCTCAAATGTTTGATCAGTAGTGCGTGTGTATATATATATATATATATATATATATATATATATATAGAGAGAGAGAGAGAGAGAAAGAGAGGATGTATATTTAACACAACTATTTACTCCCTTTAAATAGCAAGTCCTACAGATCCGATAAAGTAAACCTGACAACTACTCTTGAAAAGGATCTCCAATCAGTGGTTAACTGGGGCAAGAAATGGCTTGTAAATTTTAACACCTATAACTCTGGATATATATATATAATTTTAATTAATCACAACAGAGAACATTTTCTGCCTGACATTAGTATGTCTGATGCTAAAAACTGCAGGAGAGCAACACTTTGCACCTTCTTTCTTGGCCTCGCGTTTTCCACTGACATGAAGTGGACCGACTATATTGAATTAATTGCTATATCTACCGCTAGGAGAGTTGGTTCACGGTGTTGTGCCAAAATTCTCGTCCCCAGAATCAATCTTTCGCGTTCGTCCGTGAATTGGATATTGCTGCCTTCTTCTCTTCTTGCGGCCGAGATTGAACTCACTACACCTATCTGTCATAGCTAATACTTTGATTGGTGTAGTTCATAATCTTGTCAAATAGCTGAATTCTTGATGCTTCGCTAGGGCTATCAAGGGTGTTTTTATCGGGACACCATCACTAAATGGATTGCCAACCAAGGCTCAGAGAAACTCCCTCCGCAGGTTTTGAATTCAGAGTTTTCCTTCTCCTAGACCAGTTGCCATCCAAAGCAGTCTGTCTAGCTGGAGGGAGAAGAAGAGGACTCACACCTTTCCCAAGGGTATTAGCACGTAAGTGAATATAATGGGTTCGACTGGAACTCGAACTCGGCTTTCCGATTCCTCAATTCAAGCTGCTATCCATTACTCCACCGAATGTAATGGATTCGACTGGATATATATAGTGATTTTCTAAGCCCGGCCTGGATGTGGCACAAGGCCGAAAGTATGGGGCACCCAGCGAGGATCGAACTCACTACTCAGTCGTAATATGTTCTAGCAAGACAAGCTTGCTAACCATTACACCACGCTGAGGTGCCCAACTGGATATAGAATGTACAATTGCACATTCTGTTTGAACGTTAAACAAGTTAGATTTACAATTCTATGACATTTATATATGAAGCCATATATTCAAACAGAATTATTCACAGAATGTAAAAGAGGACACCATAAGTAGCAATGCGATATTCAACTAAACCGACTTAACAATATAGTGATTTTCCAAGCGTAGCTCAGATATGGCACAAGGCCGAAAGAATGGAGTACCTAGTGAGGATCGAACTCACTACTCAGTCATAATTGTGCTAGCAAGACAAGCTTGCTAACCATTACACCACCTCGAGGTGCCCAACCGACTTTACAATATAAATTAGAATACTAAATAAGTTTTAAACTAAATATTCACGCCGCGTTACCGTTTAAATTTGAATTCTCTGATTCAACGGAATTTCATTGGTTGAATCCGTTGCTTCTCTATTTCCCTTGCCTTTTTCCTCTTTTTTGTCTTAAACTGAATTTCATTGATTTATTTCGTATCAACATCTTTCTATCTTTTATCTCCTTGACTTTCCTCTTCTTACGAATCGGGGTAATTTGGAATACTTGTATATTTCTCCCATCTCTCCTTTTTGTCTTTTCTATTGAATTAATTTAATTTCCATACATTTTCTCCTGACTTTCTTTTCTTTTTCTGTTTCTTTTTTCTCTTCTTTTTCTTTGTGTTTTCATTTTTTTCTTTCCTTTTCATTAATTTCTTATCTTCTTTCCTTTCTCTTGATATAAATCTTATTTTTCATGGAAATTTTCCAAAGACATAAAGTGAAGCAGTGTTTTATTAATCGTAATTCTGAATACAATTGTCTAGTACCATCCTTGTTTGCCACCTCAAGGAACGTACAATTTTGTAGTGGATATTTAAATGTGCTAATGTAACAGTGCATAATAAATATTTATTGCTCTACTTTTGTATTGAGGCCTTTTTTAAACTAATATTTTGAACGTTGAAATTTTATTCTTTCTACTGTTACATTATATATATATATATATATATATATATATATATATATATATATATTATATATATATATATATATAATATAAAAACAATAAGAAAAAAATTAGAAATCATTAGACACTGGGTTGTAGATTAATATTCTTTCGTTTTTTATTATTATTATTCCATTTAGATTCCTCGACTAGTTTCGACCGAAATGGCTATCATCGGGAGAAAATATTTCTGCTTGCTGTTGGCAGGGAACTACAGAAATGAATGTCTTTTGTTGGAGAAAATCACTTTTTGTCTGTAGTTTTCATTTGTTTTTTTATTTTTTATCTTTTTCACATGAATCTTTTAACATTCCTTGTGTTGGTCAAACAGTCTCTTTTAAGTTGTTATTTGAGATAAGAACTGGATAGATACATTTTATCCTGAATTCTCTGGTCAGTTTGACAGTTTTATTGGACCTGGTGAGGGGATATATATATATATACCTTTCCCTTTTCCCATATCATTTCCGTTGAGTTAACAGATTAGATAGCTCAATGTATGAACCTTACCCGACCTTCCTCAATATTAAATATTATAATAAAAAGAAATATAAAAATACATTTTAAAACTCTACCTTCCCTCTCTAAACTCAACCATGTCTCTCATACCATCCCTCACCACCCTCTATGTCCACTTATATCAGCTTAATACCGCCGGTCAAAAGTGTAAATTTTAAATTCATTTTTCATTTCACCTTTTGAAAGGGAAGTCTGAAGATCGAAAGAAAAATAAAATTCTCTGGTGAAATAAATTATTACAAATGGAGCCTTAAAGTGGTCTGTTTTTTTAAATTTTATATATATATATATTATATATATATATATATATATATATATATATATAAGTATATATTTTTGCTGACGGTAAAGAACTCAGATACATTTTAAATGAAATATAGTCTAAAAAAACTAATAATGAAAATATTTTAAAGTTGTAATTAAAATTGTAGTTAATTAAAATGAATTCTAAAGTAAACTTCTTTTAAATTGTTATTAAATAAATGAATAAAGTTTACTAAAATAGAGAAATGAAGTAGCTATTTTTGCCGTAAAGATAAAAAAAATTTTTACCTAAAAAATATTTAAATATAAAAAAAAAAATTTTTTTTTAAAATCGTAATATAAATATACTTGATATAGAAAAATAATTTTACTGATGGTAAGTAACATTTTACTTCTATTAATTGAAATATAGGCTATAAAAACTAATAATGAAAATATTTTAAAGTTGTAATTAAAACTGTAGTTAATTAAAATGTATTCTAACCTAAACTTCTTTTAATTTGTAATTAAATAAATAAATAAAGTTTACTAAATCGAAGTAATGAAAAATTTTACTTTAGAAATATTTAAATATAAAATTTTAAAAAATCATAATATACTTTAAATATACGAAAAAAAAAAATGCCATAAGAATTTTAGCCGTTAACAATATAATTTTAAAAAATCTAGACGACAGGCTTTAACGGAAGTTAGATTTCATTGAAAAAATACATCCCTTCCCACGACCCAAACGTAGCAATAACTGATATATTAAATTATAGACATATTGAAAACCCAGCCACCCCTGTCTAGAAAAATAGATTTATCTGTAACCTTGGAAACATGAATTTTGTTTTAGCTGTGTATTTAAAACCCAGTAATTTTAAAAAGTTACTCCAAAATTCGCTTGAGGATGAAATGGAACTAATGTCTTTAATTTAATCACAAAAATTAAATTCGTGGCTTTTAGCTTCCATTTTTGAAACATGGTTAGAACTGTGTAGCGAAAAAAAATATTTTAAATCAATTAATATATATATATATATATATATATATATATATATATATATATATATATGGACTCTCCTGTCGGTTTCGACGTATGAGTATCTCACAGCTTAGTTGATTCAGTTATGAAATTTTGTGCGATAATCTTAAGTGGCATTTAAGACCCGCTAGTGATTTAAAAGGAGGCCATATATGGAGCAAGAGTGAGGTGTGTGAGATGAGATCACTGTTAGATTGGCTGACCTTTTAGATCTTGCTCTCGCTTCTTGAAGATGATTCACACAAGCATATTGGAAACTGCTGAGTCCACTAAAACACGTTGATCTTCATTCTACCCGCTCCAAGGCTAAGCGCTCACGGGTGTTATTGACAGCTGACAAGTTGCTTTACAGCTTGTCTTTGTATCTTAGCCATGGGCATCCTACATTCCTGTAGCCCTGATCAAACTGGCTGTACATTAGGATCTTGGGTATCCTGACATCAGACATTCTCAAGACATGACCAGTCCACCGTAACTGAGACTGTATGAGAAAAATCTCGATTCCTCCAATATTACACCTGTTAAACAGGCCTACGTTAGATGTCCTATCTTGAAGGTTAACTCCACAGATTACACGCAGACAGTTTTTATGGAAAACATCTAGCTGGCGTATATGGTACCTGTATGGAGTCCACGACTCTGAGCTGTACAAAAGGATGGCAAGTACAACAGCTCTGTTAAACCGAGCTGTTGTATTTGCCATCCTTTATATATATTAATATTTTTAATATTTTGATATTTTGAAATCATCTTCGAATACGTTTTCACAACATCGCCCACGTGACGACGACGTGATCATATTTAAACGGAACGCTGATCTTATATAAAAATTTCAGTTATCTGTTTGGATTAGTTGTGCTCTTATGTCCATCGTCTTTTCATGTTGAATTTTATATGTTCTAATGTTAATTATGTTTAATGAATATGTCCTGATGATGGTCTTAAATAGACCGAAACGTCCGACGTTGACTTTATATTAACTTTAATACAGCATAATTGCATATTAAGATTTTTGTTTGTTTTTTCTGTATATTTTTCTTCATATATATATATATATATATATATATATATATATATATGTTTGTTTTTAATAAAGTTCCGTTTTTTTATTATATTTTACGCATTTCTAATTTTAGAATGAATTATTACATATATTGATCATGTTTTTGTTCTATTCTTGTTTGAATACTTTTAGCCGTTTTGGTCATTAATTTGAACTAAATATTGTTGTAAAGCTTTGTTAACTACATTCTGACATTTTTGAAACATTAGTGACACCGGGTATAGAACAAGTAAACTTTGTTGATTGAATTTAATAAAAACATCCATTAAAATGAATTCTTGCTGCCTAAACAATACATTATAATGGATAGGACTGCAGACGCCTGCTCAGGTACATTTGTGTTTGTTCAACAGCTATTTTGTCTTTGTTCAACAGTCATACAGTAAATATGCTGAGCAGACTTTAGTTATAGTACATAATCTGTCCTGATCAGTAGTTTGAACAATGACTAATGATTTGTACAACCATTGACGCCTTCCACACACATGCGCACACATACACACACATTTATACGGGATGTATAAGTTATTTGTGGACACATTGAGGACCGTAAGAAAAACAACATCTTACAAACAACTAAATTTATTGATTCAAAACGTAGTACACAGATGCAGTAATGGCTGGATTACATGTTTATTTGATGAAACCACTTTCAACCATAATAATGGATTAAATATCAGAATTGTTAATATACACGCATCACACGATCTGTATTGAGATTGAACATTTCTCGGCTAATGGTAACTTTCACGAAATCAGTCATATTGTGTGGATGTTCACTAATCTCCCATTCTACAATGCACCGTGTAGATTTAAGTCTGGTGAGTTACATATATATATATATATATATATATATATATATATATATATATATATATAGGACAACTCTAAATTCAAAATCTGCTTAGGGTCGTTTGGGGATCTTGTAGCTCGTAGTGCACCAGGTCTCTTTAAAAAAGTGTGGTTGGTTCTGCACAAAGCGTTCACCACTATAATCAAATCATATGTGCTGGTGTCTGGGCTGTCGGTTCTTACAAACTGAGCTGCTTGACCCTCATACGTTGAATACGACGGGGGAGTCCACACACACACACACACACACACACACACATATATATATATATATATATATATATATATATATATCTACTGCTAATTTATAAAACTGTAACACTTGAAATCATTGCTGATTAGTTTTAAGTACATGTATATATATATATATATATATATATATATATATATATATATATATTATACTACCCATCAATTTCTAATCCCATTTTTCCTTTCATTTCGTTGTTGGAAGTGTTACCTGATGATCCGGAGTCCTTTAAAAAGGATTTTGGTGAAATAAATTATTGCAATGGTACCTTAAAGTGGTCTGTTTTTTCATTAAATATTAGCTCTGTATTCACATTGAGCTCTCAGGATTTCATCCTCCTTGGAATTACCCATTCGGTTTACCAAGTTCTTCGTAGCTGAGGATGATTGTGCTAGCATGAAGTCACTAGTCATCGTGACCGAGTGTTTGAGCATACTGGCCTTATTAAAAAAAGTTTATATATTGTAAATGGGTAGCTATTTGGATGAATTATAATTTACAATTCATATATATATATATATATATATATATATATATAAAGGAATATAATCTTAAGATGTGCTATATTTATGGGATAAAGTGCTCAATATCAGAGATAGAGCGATAGAGCGTGTATGTATATATATATATATATATATATATATATATATATATAAATTATCTGAAATTAAGGGAATTTGAAAAAAAATAACATCTATTCCTGAGCATGGTAAATGATTTATCGAAAGTACTTGCAATATGGACTTAACATCAAATCCATACAATAATTAATAAAAATAAGGATCGTGTTGTCCAGCGAGTAGTCAGTGAGTTAATGCCTTATTTAATGTGTTAGCGAAGTAAATTCGCCATTAATCACATTAACTTTATTGATTTATTCTTTGAATGACTACTTTACAATATATATATTTATATATGTGTATGTTTGTGTGTGCGCGCGCGCTTTAACATGTAAAATTAATAAATAATTTTTAAAACTTTAATAAACTTTCTCTTTATTTTTTTTTTTTATTTTCAGGAATTACAGATGCAAAATAAAAAGCAAAAAAAAACAAGATTTTTAAAGATGGAAATAACCCAACGAAATTGCATTTCTAATATTCTTCTTTTTCTCATGCGAATGACATCATGAAGGACCAGGACTATCTGACTCATTTTTAAGAAAACACACACACAAAATCTCTGAAATAGATTTAAAACAATATGTCCAGCTACCAAAATGGGAAAGGATCCTCTGCAAAGATTCCTAATGTAAACCAAACCCAAAGCATGCCGAAATATTCCGGCGTTACCAAAGAAAAATCCCAGTTTTCAATTTTGAAAGCTAATGAAATATTTCTTGATGCTTGGTCCCAAATTCCTGACCAATCTCTTCCAGTATGTCAACTGACCTCTCAACATTTTGCAAACAAAACATGGTATCGAGAAAACAGTGTCCCAACTACAGGACCAGCATGCTTAGCGCCAGCTTCTTCTATTCCAAAACAATCTTATAGTAAGCAGAAGAAATCAAAGTCTCCACATTTATCACTCCAAGAAGAGAAGACGAAAGCCGACAGTTCCAAAATTGAAATTGATGAGGAAACTTTGGCAAAACCCGCTGTTCATCCCAAAATACCTGAATATTCCAATGCTATACACTTTCCAAATGACGGATTCATTTCTCGCCAAGAACGTGCAAAATGCACTCTGGAAAAAATTATGCGGAAAAGGATTTTTGAAAGTGAAAGACATAAGAATGTTGGCATAAGTTCCACCATCTCTGAAAATCTCTGGGATTGCAAAACAAACTTCATTATGGCAAACATCCAACCCATTACTTTTCGGGGTCAAAGGCCAAGAAACAACAAACCAGCAAGGATGAACTTCCAGGAAAGGTTGTTATTAGGAAAAACAAGAGTTAAATTGAACCTTCCGAAAACAATGACATGTTTGGCGAATTTTGAAGAGCATCAACCAAGTTGTGTCACTTATAAGGACTTGAAAATTTTACCACTGCCCTCAACGAAACAAAGCTGCGCAATGGCAGATTCACATTTTGCACAGAGAATATTGGGTCCAGGAAGATTTATTGTTAAAAATCATTGGAAACCTGGTTTGTCACATATGAAAATCACTTGACAAGAGAGAAAAAAAGTTGTTTTTTTTTATTTTTAATTTCTTGCAATGAATACTATGGATCCAGACTTTTTTTCTTTTTATTAAATATTCAACCAATACAAGCCCCAAAAGCCACTCAACGTAGAGGATTACTAGATAAGGTTTTTGTATAGACGTAGGAAGGGAAGGCGGGAATAAGTGCAAATTATGAGGATACATATGATAGATAACGGTTGACTCTAGACATGAAGAGTTTAAGATTGAAGTGTTCGAAAAAGTATCCGATAGGGAGACTGTTCCATAAAGCAGCATATCTTGGGAAGAAGCCGTTCAAATTGAACATCCTTCTTACCGAAGGAATACGAAGGGAAGGTGGATGGTTTGCTGCTGTATACGTGGCATGCCGGGTCATGTAAAGGTCTGAACTGGTGGCATCAGAACGTTTTCCATGGAAATAGTGATTGAGTAGCAAGGGGCTTGTGATGTTGCCTCCATGGGAGAAGGGTGGTAGGGTGGAAAATAAGTCATCACCTACAAGACCGCGTAAAGGCTTTTTAACTCTCTCGGGGCTGAAAAGAGAGAACTGGGCAGCTCAGACCAGATTTGGCAGCAATACGCCATTTTTAGTCTGTGAATCTTTTAAAAATAGAGTATAGAAAGTGGAGCCAGGTTCTTTCTGGAGTGGTATAAGAACCTTACTATTTTCCAGTGTCTTTAGAGATGTATTATATATATATATATATATATATATATATATATATATATATATATATATATATATCAATGTATATATATATATATATATATATATATATGAAAATATACTCTTAAGGTGTGCTATATTTATGTGATAAAGTGCTCAATATCAGAGGTAGAGCGTGTGTAAATATAAAAGTGAACATTGAAGTCAACACTTAGAGGCGACAGGCTGTTTCATGCTAGACGCAATCGACGCAATATATATATATATATATATATATATATATATATATATATATAATATATTATATATAAAATTCCAAGAGGATAGAATCCAAGTAGAAGTCAATGTCCAGGACAGAGTAAGTAGGTCTGATGAATTGGATCGTGATTACGATTCCAATGTAATAATTTATAACCATGGAATATTAGTATTTGAGTCTTTTATATTATATATATATATATATATATATATATATATATATATATATATATATATATTCAACTGGAAGTCTGGAGTGAACATAAGTGCCTAAAGATTCTTTTGGACCTTGTGGAAGAACGTATGAAATATTGGAATAAATATTAGATCATTGCATACCTAATATTACATCATTAAATATTAGATTAAATATTAAGTCCTTAATATTAGATCATTGTAAAACTAATATTAGATCATTAAATATTATATTAAATATTAAGTCTCTAATATTAGATCACTGCAAATCTAATATTACATCATTAAATATTAGATTAAATATTAAGTCTCTAATATTAGATCACTGCAAACCTAATATTACATCATTAAATATTAGATTAAATATTAAGTCCCTAATATTAGATTACTGCAAAAGTTCGTACCCGATTAAAAAAAAAATTTTTAAATTTAAAAAAAAAAATTAAACATGCTCAAAAAAAAAAACATTTATTAGTCAAGTACATAATCTCCATTATTTTTAACAACTGTCTCCCATCGTTCTACAAGCTTGTTGATGCCATTTTCGTAGAAACTTTCGACTTACTCTACACTGAAGTATTTTGTCATTTAAATTGTTCTGTAGAGACCAGACCAAAAGAAAATCCAAAAGGGACCAAGTCAGGAGAATATGGTGAGTGCTGGCCATTTTCTCATTTCAACACTTTAAGCTTCTGTAACATCTATTTTGCAACATGCAGTCTTGTGTTGTCGTAGTGGAAAATGACACCTTTTCGACTTGCCAAATTCGGCTGTTTTTCTTGAACCCAAGTCTCTTCAAATGGAGAAAGGCATTTGGGATATCGATTTTCAAACTCTTAGAAATTGAAATCCTCGGTTTATTCTCCACGATGACGAGCAGAGCGTCTTCATCGATGAAGGACGCCCCTCCCCCAGAACGTACTTGATCGCTTAAAGTTAAAATCACCCTGACAAAATCTGCCAAACCATTTTTTGACCATCTGAAGAGCTGGAATAAACCTTCTGAATGTTTCTGTCACAGTTCCAACGCTTAATCCTTTCCAAGTTTCGTAGAGCATAATATGGCGAAAGTGTAGTTTTTCATCGTCCATCATTAAGGCATTCATCTGTAGAGAAAACGTCAACATTCAACAAAGTCTGACTAGCAACTAAACGATGCAAGGTTTCAATCTAGGACATAACAGAATTCGGCAACAAGACTCACACCAGCGTTAAATTGCAGTCATTTTATATTAACAATGATTAAAAATCATTCACAAAATTTTGCAATGATCTGATAGCTAGTTGTATAAAAAAACTGTATCTAAAAAAAGATAGCAAACAACTTGGAATATTGTTGTTTATTCACTTGATATGAGAAATGAAAAGTAACGAGTGATAATCTTAACATTAAATCATTTGCTTAATTTTCACTAGTCTTTTAGTGCGAAAGTGGAATACATTCTTGAAGAATATTTTTAATGTATAGCAGACATTGGTATGTTTTCTTCATAAGGCAGAATGCACTAATTCAAGGTAATTTTTTGTGAAAGATACCTCAGCCGTTTTCACAACAAAGACCGCATGCATAACCATCTGCTTTAGACATAAAAAAATGTTGTCATTTTTTTTCTTTGAAGAAAATTTCTTTCAATAATTAAAAAATTGAAACTTTGGTATAAAATTGCCAATGATGGCAGTGTGAGTAACACACAACTGTGTGTGATTTGTCTTTAATTTATTTATTTGACTATACAAAAAATAGTTTTAAAAGAAAAATATCTTCCTTGAAAAAAATATTATGAATGTTTCCTGTTTCTAAAGCAAAAGATGTTTGCATGTATGACCTTCCATAGTGAAAATTACCAATCGCTTAAAATGCTGAAAACACTACCTTCAATGAAAGGTTAAAAATTTCAAGAGACATTGTACTTAATCATTGTTTATATATGTGGTTGTGTACGAAACACTGTGAGTGAACAAGTGAGAATGAAACGAAATTAAATTTTAATAACATTATTTATCTCGTGAAATTAAGAATACTAACCAGACAAGCAAATGGATCACATGCAGCCCGTGGTTCAAATTTGACTGTTCCATTGAAATGTGTTTCTATTCATTTTAAATAAAGTTTGAAATAAAATTGAAGAATAATTTTTTTTTTTTTACCAATGATTGAATTTTAACTTACTGTGGAGAGAATTTTTTCGTTTGCAATTTTTTAATACCATTATTATATCCAGATTAATATCCTCATTTTTGTTGTTATTATCACACCATTTTGGCCATTGGATCCTCCAACCTTCTTCAGTCTTGGTTATGACCATAAACTACATCTGGTAGCAAGCCCTCTGATCGGGTAATTGAAGGTTTTGAGGAGCGTGCAACCACCTTTTAATTGCTGTTGTATCCAGTTTGCACCTGTTATCGTCTCAGCTGTGGCCGAATAATAAACCTCCAAACAAAAAGAAAACACTATGAAAGTAAAAAAAAATACATTTTTATAGTAAAATACCAGCAATACATTTTTATATAAAAAATTACTAAGAATACTAATTTCTAGTAAAATGACCAACAGTACAGTTTTATAGCAAAATAACCAACAACACATTTTATAGCAAAATGACCAGCAATAAATTTTATAGAAAAATGACCAACGATACATTTTATAGCAAAATGACCAACGATACATTTTATAGCAAAATGACCAGTAATACATTTTATAGCAAAATGACCAGCAATACATTTTATAGCAAAATGACCAACAATACATTTTACGGTAGAATTACCAGCAATACATTTTATAGCAAAATGACCAGCAATACATTTTACGGTAGAATTACCAGCAATACATTTTATAGCAAAATGACCAACAATACATTTTATAGCAAAATGACCAGCAATACATTTTACAGCAAAATGACCAACAATACATTTTATCTGTAGTTAAAGTCGTACAATTGCGTTCAAAATATAATTAAGCACTTGGCACATTTTAAATAGAACAGATGCGTGTTTAGTGGATCTGATATTAGCACAGACAGTAGAATGGGAAAGATGAGTTCAGACTCACTTTTGCACAATAACCTTTTCAACTACACTTATAGATTAAATAACAGTGTAAACTGGGCTCTTTAGCTTTGAATGGCAACCAATCTAAGAGAATGAATGCTCTGAATTCCAAAACATGGATCAGGCATCGGGAAACCACTCCACTATCTTTCCCCCAAAAATCATGATAATTTACATATATTAAAGAAAAAGAAATTGTGGAAAGCCATGATCACTTATGTCCTGAAGTTTAAAATTCTTTTACCAAAAATAGAATAATATCAAGAGGGTTTGAACAAATTAGACAAGAATTTTAAGAATAATTCTTGAATTCCACAAGGATTTATTTTTAATAAAATTGTTCTTAATAACATTCCTGATTATAACAATGACAATATAAGTCTTAAGTGACTATGGAATTGTCATTTAATAAGATTAAGGAAAATACATCACAAGAGTCAAATGAATGGCGGTTATATTGAACAGGATTCAAATGAGACCAGTTGTTACTAAAGAAACTTAATAGGGAGACATTGAATGTCTTGTCATAGAATAATTATTATCAAACTGATTTTCATGATCACTATTTTCTTGCGTCCTGGGTATGACGATAAACTACATCCACGTCCTGGGTAAGACGATAAACTACGTCCAGCAGCAAGGCCTCTGATAATACGTTTTTGAAAAAATAATGTTACCAGTTGTACGTTTAAAATATTACCAGCTATACGTTTTTGAAAAAAATAATTTTACCAGCTATACGTTTTTGAGAAAAAAAATATTAACAAAAATGGATTTTTGACAAAACAAAAAATTTCCAGTTAAAAATTAGTTGTCGGCATTAAATGACCCACTGAGGTTGATATGCGTCATTTGTTTACATCTGGATACGAATTGAGTAGATATTAATGTATGAGAGAAAATCATGGAGAATTGTGCTTAAATACAGTAAAATCGACCTTGCTAACAGAACGCTCCTCTGTGGCCCAATCGGTAAAGGCACGTCAGGCTATAATCGAGAAAACTAAGGAAGCCCCACATCCCACAAAACTCTTTATTTCATCCACGGGGAGTAGATTGTTCTCTTCCGGGAGAGGCATGGCACGTAGAACTAGAACAATCTACCCCGGTAGATGAAATACAGGGTTCAATTTGAAATTCCAATCACCTGAAGAAGGCCAGAGCGTACAAGGACTGTAAATATAGCAATGAAGATGAGGATAACAGGCCGAATAAGTAAATAAGGCAAGTAATCATAATACCTCATCTCAGAGATATAGACAGATATTGAAGAATAATTTTATATTTACAACATTCTAAAAACTAATTTCTATTAAAACTAATGCAATGCAATATTTACTTTTTATCAATTTATGAAGAAATAAAAATATGAAAAAATATTTTATTCATAAATTTATAAACTTTTATTAAATTATTAAAATGTGTGAACCAACTATAAGAAAATCCTTATAATTTAGCATTTTATAAAGTTTGAATCTATTGGCAATTAGCAGATGTTTTGCCAACCATTCCAATAAACAATCTAATAAATAAATAGTGTTTATTATTTTTGTTACCAATTCTCAAGAACAAAGAAAATGTATAAATTCACTTTCATAGGTTTAAGTTTTATTCTAATTCTAATCATCGCTTTTTAAAACAATAAACATTCCTAAGGAGTAAAGGTAGTTAAAATAATAGTTTTTTTTTTTTGTTTTTGTTTTTTTCTATATTTGGCCATTTTTGATTTATTTCTTTTTCTATTTTTTTGTGCGGGGTTATAAAAAACTAAAAGAACTCAATTCGAGACAGAAGAAACAGTTTTACTTTCATTTTAAATCATTCGATGCGAAAGAAAAAAGAATTCACAAAGAAAAATGTCCTTTTCAGTGTCCTTTTCAGTGTCCTTTTCAACTGTAACAATATTTAGAAATATTTTTGTCTGCAAAGTTTGTGTGTGTGTGTGTGTGTGTGTGTGTGTGTGTGTGTGTTCTGCTCTCTTGCACAAATTTTACAGACAATTTCTAATCACTCAGCTATAAACCCAACTATTGTAGACTTTGTGACTCCCATCTATTATAGAATAAGGTATTTTGCAGTGCCCACCTCCACCTGCTCTTTGTTGCTAAGACACAAACATTTTTAAGTTGATCAGCTAGTCAGCCACTTGTTGACAGTAATATAAAATACCACTAAATAAAGCTCAACAATCTCTTGCTGCTCTCTAGGAGATGTTGATGAGGCAGGGGAATGGGGGTGATGTTGATGGGGAGTGGGAGTAGCTCATTAAGTAAAGCAAAGCATTGGTAAATATATTATATTATGATGACATATATATATATATATATATATATATATATATATATATATTCAAACAGGTTTGGTTAAATAATTTAGACATATGTCGATTAGTTTTCGTTGTGATCCTTTCAAGTTCACGCTCAGATGAAATTGAAAGTACTTGGGAAAATAAAAACTATTCACAAGAAAATTTTGGTGTTTTTCTATCTCAATTTTCTAAACAAAAAACAAAAAATGAATCAGTGAATTTGAAAGAATCACAACGAAAACTAATCGACATGATATGTCTAAATTATATAACCAAACCTGTTTGAATGAAAATATTCTGCCTAAATATACAATATATATATATATATATATATATATATATATATATATATATATATTAGCGATAAATGTACATTATTTGACTATCTGAATTTCATGCCCAATGCAATCATCAGGTGCTGATTCAAAAATGACCATTACATAATTTAAATATTGATATTTATATTGTACTGTGATTATAGTGGAGCAGTCCATTTATTCATGGGGTTTGGGTAATAAAAAGACAATGATGTTGATGATAATGATAAGAAGAAGGTAGTGACATATATGCAGTGGAAAATATGCAAGAAGCACAAAATCGAAACCACTGAGATGGTATGAGCATCAACCAGTTGCAGTTACCCAAAATAACGATGTAACTATCTTCTGAGATGTGCCATTTTAAACTGACAGGGAAATGAAAGCCAACAGACCTGATATTATCATAAAAGACAAGAAATTGAAATAGCGGTACCATCTGAGAGGAACACCTCCATGAAAATTATTGAGAAATTGTCCAAATACAAGGACCTGGAGATCCAGATGAACAGGATGTGGGGAATGAAAACTGAGACTGTACCAATAATAATTGGAGCTCTGGACCTCATAAAAAAGGAATGGACAATTTTATTGACAATCTCCCAGGTAACATCAATATACAAGTTTCCCCAGAAGATTGCCGTACTAGGAACATCTGATACACTAAAAAAAGTGGTATCAAATAAATGACAATTCTCCTATAGGGCCTAAGGACCACAGTTTAGACCCAGATCTACAGGATACTAAACAAGAAATATAACATACACAAATGATAGTAATAATAATAATAATAATAATAATAATAATAATAATAATATATATATATATATATATATATATATATATATATATAAATGCAAGGAAAAAATGTACATTTATGTTTATGTTTCATTGAAGTATGCATATATATATATATATATATATATATATATATATATATATATATATATATATACATATGCACTGCAGGACCACCCTGCATTTCTTTAAAAAAACATCTTAAAATGAGTTATTTTTGTATTTTTTTAAGTAAGAGTTAAAAATTCAGTAACTACATTGTATTTGCTTTTATTTTTCAGTCTACATGCTCCTCTTACTAGCAAAAGTTCAAATTTGAATTTGTTTATTCACAATGTATTTTGCTGAATTATGACAAAAGCTCAACAATAACTCATTTATATTTCTATGCCACTGCATTTAGCAAAAAAAAACACGAAAAACAAAAAATCAATTTCATCACAAATTTTAAACTAAAAACTCCCTCAATTTTCAAGCAATTTAATACAAACTTCACTCAGTTGTAGCCAACAATAAGTTGATTTTTTAACAGTCATTTAACTTGATAATTGAGTCCACTCATATAGTGAAAACCCATATAAATAACAAAAAATGGTGGTTTTTACTGGTTTCTTTCTTATTTTTCGTTGATCTTTCAACCAATTTTTATCCAACTTAACAATTGCTTTACAAATGTACCCTCTTTTACATCCCTGGTAGCACAATGACAAACTGAATTTCAAAAACTCCAAAATAATTGTAGTCTGAAGTTAGTCTTCATGTTGCCTGTTTTACCTCTTTATGTCCTCGGCTAACTTTGATTGAATAAATACAGATTACTTCTGTTATATCAGTAACTGCATTAATTCAAAATGTTTTTAATGAAAGTACTTTAAAGTAATTGAACAAGATAGACTCTGTTACATCTAAACATGATGCTGTTTTTGCTCGATTTTAATTGAACACTTTTTCTGATCGACCAGCTGGGTATGGCTGCTAGTAATTATTTAATATCAGTAAATCGACAATTTCAATAAAGACAAAAGGTTGTTGAATCCTTTTAGAATGTAATTAATATTTATATTATTTTAGTTGGAGATGAATTTTTATATTATATATTTTAAATAATAGAAGGTTTTGAATTTAACGATTTTCTTTTAATTTTAAAATTAAAAAAAAATTCAATAATATTTGCTTACTTTTGTTTATTAGATATTAAATTACATCACTTAGCATCTTCCATAATTTACCTTGATTTTCTGTTTAGCCTGATGTATATTTATGAGCATTCCTGTCCACCAGAAATAACATTTGAGTGATAAAATATATTTATGTATAAAAACTTTTCTTAGTTGACACATTTCGTCCTCTAATGAACTTTATCAAGGCAAACAAGGAATTTATTTTATAACAAATATTTATAAACTGAAGTAAAGGTGTCTTTAAATTTTCAGAATTTTTAAACTTAAGAATGCTCATAAATATGCTTCAAGGCAAATTATGGTAGATGCTAAGTGATATAATTTAATGTCTAATAAACGAAAGTGAGTAAATATTATCAATGTTGTTGAATTGTTTTTTATAATATATATATATATATTGTTGCGGGGCCGAGTAGGATGTCGCCCCCGCAAGGTTTTTTTAGTATACGATAAATGTGAACAGCCAAGACAATGACGGGACAAAGGCAAAGGTTTTTGTTATGAACAAAGGTGTCGTTTTTATTCACACATTTACATCGGTGTGGTCCGAAAACTGGTTAATCGACGAACGTAGCTGGTTCGGTCGATTGTAGCTGGTCTGGTCCGGTAGTTGGTCTGGCCCGGTAGTTTAGGTTTGGTAGGCGAACGTAGTTGGTTCGGTAGAATGTAGCTGGTCCGGTCGAATGTAGTTGGTCTGGCCTGGTAGTTTAGGATTGGTAGGTGAGCGTAGCTGGTCTGGTCGAAAGTAGCTGGTCTGGCCCGGTAGTTTAGGATTGGTCGGCGAACGTAGTTGGTTCGGCCGAAATGCGAAGACGGAGTCCCTAAACAGGGCCAAGGCAGACTAGTGATGCTACTTCACAGGGCGGATCGACCGCGGGAACGGGATCGCGCCAAAGTGTATCACCAGGCGAAGATGGAGTCCCTAAACAGGGCCAAGGCAGACCAGTGATGCTACTTCACTGGGCGGATCGACCGCGGGAACGGGATCGCGCCAAAGTGTATCACCAGGCGAAGACGGAGTCCCTAAACAGGGCCAAGGCAGACCAGTGATGCTACTTCACGGGGCGGATCGACCGCGGGAACGGGATCGCGCCAAAGTGTATCACCAGGCGAAGACGGAGTCCCTAAACAGGGCCAAGGCAGACCAGTGATACAACTCCACAGGGCGGATCAACCGCGGAAACGGGATCGCGCCAGAGTGTATCACCAGGCGAGGTAGGTCAGAGAGGTGTTACACCTTCCAGGGCGGATCGACCGTGGAGACGGGATCGCGCCGAAGAGTAACACTCTCGACAAAAGCACCGGAAGTTCACAAAGGTAGTTTACTACACTTTGATCCAGGCCTCCGCCGAGCTGCCTAGTTTGGGGGAAAAAAAGTGTCTAAGGATATTTGCAAAGATTTGTTCAAGTACTCCCTGGCTAGAGGAGTAGAAGGCCGTAGATAATAAATTATAGTCTATGGTTGCCGATGTTTAGAATGGCTCAGCATAGTCAGATGCGTACTAGGTATGGTTTGACATCAACGATATTGGACTAGCCGTCCGGTTTCTGGCCTGTTGCTTGACCTAGATCTGCGAGATCGAGAGTTGTGAAGGTCAAGGTCGGCTTTGTAAGGAGCGGATAATCGGCGACCGCGACAAGGCCCTTCCCCTAGAAAATTGTCAGGAATAGTCGTGTCTCTGGATCGTCGTTGATATGCGAAAGCCTGGTATAATTCGCCAATGCAGCCTTCGCTGTATGGAATGCGTGCAGAGCATCTCCCTCCAAAGAGATGTCCTTGTTTCTTCTCTGCAGCAGGTTCGTCAGTGGCTGGAGGATGGTAGCGCAATTTGGCATGAACCGACGATAAAAATTGAGCATGCCGAGGAAACGTCGCAATTGCTTCATGGACGTCGGTGTAGGAAAGTCCCGGATCGAGCTGATCTTGTCTGGCAGAGGTGCTATGCCGTCTGCGTCGGTGCGGTGCCCGAGAAAGTCAACGCTGGGCGCCCCGAAAACGCACTTGTCCAGGTTCAACTTCAGGCCGTAGTGCGAGAGTCGCTGGAAGACTTCTCGCAGGTGTTGTCTGTGAGAATCGGCGTCTGTACTGGCCACCAAGATGTCGTCGATATAGGCGTATACATGCAGAAGTCCGCGCAGGACTTCGTCTATGAGCCGTTGAAGGTCGGCCAACGCCCGTTCCGTTTTACTAGGCTCGTAGCGTTCGTGCTTCGCTATGTCGGGGGCGCGAACAGCGTTAACGCTGTGGTCGAACTGTGCAAAAACAAGATCAGCAGATTCTGCCAAATCATCCAGAGGCGTGGCTCTCGTCATTGGTGCGATGATTTGTGCAACAGATTTAGGCAAATGCTCCAGCCATAAACCTCGAAGAACCTTTTCTGATACGTTGTGCTTTCCCAGCTGGTTCCTCATATATCTGAGAAGCTGGGATGGCGTTTGTCGCCTCTAGTGACGTTCCGCAGCATCTCTTGGATCATATCTTCCTCGGAACGTCCGGTTCGCTTGAGGATTGCTTCCTTTGGCGATCGTACGGTTCATGCTCGCGCAAATCGGAGAGGACATCAGAAATTTCGTCCATCATATCAGATGGGAGTTTCTGCATTACATTCGCGAATCTGGCTCGCTGTGAAGTAATGCGTAGCATTGAAAAGATGGATTCCACCTGCAAGAACCAGTTCTTGGCATTATGGTGGTATGCAGGCAGAGGTATGATCGCAGCCGTCATGTCCAAAGAATCACTTTTAGCCGACTCCATCATCGCTTAGCTGTCTCACGTCGGGAAGTCACCACTTGTTGCGGGGCCGAGTAGGATGTCGCCCCCGCAAGGTTTTTAAGTATACGGTAAATGTGAACAGCCAAGACAATGACGGGACAAAGGCAAAGGTTTTTGTTATGAACAAAGGTGTCGTTTTTATTCACACATTTACATCGGTGTGGTCCGAAAACTGGTTAATCGACGAACGTAGCTGGTTCGGTCGATTGTAGCTGGTCTGGTCCGGTAGTTGGTCTGGCCCGGTAGTTTAGGTTTGGTAGGCGAACGTAGTTGGTTCGGTAGAATGTAGCTGGTCCGGTCGAATGTAGTTGGTCTGGCCTGGTAGTTTAGGATTGGTAGGTGAGCGTAGCTGGTCTGGTCGAAAGTAGCTGGTCTGGCCCGGTAGTTTAGGATTGGTCGGCGAACGTAGTTGGTTCGGCCGAAATGCGAAGACGGAGTCCCTAAACAGGGCCAAGGCAGACTAGTGATGCTACTTCACAGGGCGGATCGACCGCGGGAACGGGATCGCGCCAAAGTGTATCACCAGGCGAAGATGGAGTCCCAAACAGGGCCAAGGCAGACCAGTGATGCTACTTCACTGGGCGGATCGACCGCGGAACGGGATCGCGCCAAAGTGTATCACCAGGCGAAGACGGAGTCCCTAAACAGGGCCAAGGCAGACTAGTGATGCTACTTCACAGGGCGGATCGACCGCGGGAACGGGATCGCGCCAAAGTGTATCACCAGGCGAAGACGGAGTCCCTAAACAGGGCCAAGGCAGACCAGTGATACAACTCCACAGGGCGGATCAACCGCGAAACGGGATCGCGCCAGAGTGTATCACCAGGCGAGGTAGGTCAGAGAGGTGTTACACCTTCCAGGGCGGATCGACCGTGGAGACGGGATCGCGCCGAAGAGTAACACTCTCGACAAAAGCACCGGAAGTTCACAAAGGTAGTTTACTACACTTTGATCCAGGCCTCCGGGCCGAGCTGCCTAGTTTGGGGGAAAAAAAAAGTGTCTAAGGATATTTGCAAAGATTTGTTCAAGTACTCCCGGCTAGAGGAGTAGAAGGCCGTAGATAATAAATTATAGTCTATGGTTGCCGATGTTTAGAATGGCTCAGCATAGTCAGATGCGTACTAGGTATGGTTTGACATCAACGATATTGGACTAGCCGTCCGGTTTCTGGCCTGTTGCTTGACCTAGATCTGCGAGATCGAGAGTTGTGAAGGTCAAGGTCGGCTTTGTAAGGAGCGGATAATCGGCGACCGCGACAAGGCCCTTCCCCTAGAAAATTGATCGTATCAATTAATAATAATAATATTTACGAAGGTCTTTAGGGAAAGTGACCCTCCTACCGGATCGGGTCTGCCGCACAGGAGTCGCTGGGGTGTCGTTTGATGTCTGCGGTGCTGCGTCTGATGGGTGCGCTGGAATAGCATTAGGGGCCGCAGAGCCGGGTTTGCGTCATACTGTCGCTTCTCCAGAAAAGCAGGCTTGGTCCGATCGATTGCGATGGTGTCGGTCGAGTTGGCGCGCTTGATCGTAAGGTGCTTGTCGGTGCGTCGAAGAACCTGAAAAGGACCTTGGTATGCCGGCGTGAGTGGTCGTCTCACGGCGTCGTTCCGTACGAAAACGAATTTGGTAATCTCGCAAGTGTTGAGGGATGTACGAATTCACCGGTTGCTGTCGTGGAGTTGCATATTTAAGCCGGGCCATTTTGTGGCGGAGTTCCTCGACGAAAGGAGATGTTGGTTTTGAAAACGTCTGAAGGGAGTCGTCGAAGTATTCGCCGGGTAGCGCAAGAGGTGTACCGAAAACCAGTTCGGCGGGTGAACAACCTAAATCCTCCTTTTTACGGTGTTCCTCAATGCTGGGAGAATTAAAGGTAGGTCGTCCACCCAATTGATAGTGTCAGGTCTAGTGGCCAGGGAGGTTTTAAGGGACCGATGAAACCTCTCAACTAAGCCGTTGGCGCACGGATGATAAGCGGTAGTCTTTATGTGCTTGGCGCCAAGTAGGTTGGTAAACTCCCGAAAAGGGACGACTGAACTGTGACCCCTGTCGGTCGTGATAACGTGGGGCGTGCCGAAAGTTCCAATCCACTTTTCAGGATGGTCCTAGAGACTGTGTTAGCAGAAGTGTCTTTTATAGGTATGGCGGTCGGCCACCGCGAAAAACGATCCACAACCGTCAAAAGATACTGGTAATCCTGACACATCGGAAGCGGTCCCACTAAGTCGACATGTATGTGTGAGAACCGTGCATCGGGACTGCTGAAGGTGCCGACGGGGATTTAGTGTGTCGGTGGACCTTACACTTCTGGCACTCCATGCACGTGGAAACCCATTCTCGAATGTCCGCATTCATATTGGGCCAAACGAATCGGTCGGTAATAAGTTTGACCGTAGCTCGCTTACTTGGATGAGACAGCCCGTGGAAATGTTGGAATACCTGTCTCCGAAGTGTCGGTGGGATGTAGGGCCTAGGGCTTGCTAGGCTGGTGTCACAGTACAGGGTGTCGTCGCTGAAGGATGCAGGGAACTCCCCGAAGCTTTAAAGAAGTATTCGAAAGGACGTCTTGCAGCGTGGGGTCGGATTTTTGTTCAGCGGCTATGGAATCTTGACCCAAGACGCCGGTCTGAAGAGATTGAATTTCCGCTCGCGATAATGTGTCTGCGACGGCGTTGTCCTTCCCCTTTATGTGACGAATATCGGTCGAGAACTGTGACAGGTAGTCGAGATGCCGGATCTCGCGAGCTGTATACTTGTCAGAGTTGTTACTCATCGCGGTTGTCAACGGTTTATGGTCGGTATAGATGGTAAAATCTCGACCTTCCAGTAAGTGCCTGAAATGCCTGACGGCCAGATAAATGGCCAGCAGCTCTCGGGAGAAGGTGCTATATTTTCTCTGGGCTGGCGAAAGCTTGGCTGAAAAGAATGCGATGGGTTCGCGTTGTGAGTTGAACTCTTGCTCAACCACCGCGCCCACACCAGCGTCGGATGCGTCGGTTGTCAGGAATAGTCGTGTCTCTGGATCGTCGTTGATATGCGAAAGCCTGGTATAATTCGCCAATGCAGCCTTCGCTGTATGGAATGCGTGCAGAGCATCTCCCCCTCCAAAGAGATGTCCTTGTTTCTTCTCTGCAGCAGGTTCGTCAGTGGCTGGAGGATGGTAGCGCAATTTGGCATGAACCGACGATAAAAAATGAGCATGCCGAGGAAACGTCGCAATTGCTTCATGGACGTCGGTGTAGGAAAGTCCCGGATCGAGCTGATCTTGTCTGGCAGAGGTGCTATGCCGTCTGCGTCGGTGCGGTGCCCGAGAAAGTCAACGCTGGGCGCCCCGAAAACGCACTTGTCCAGGTTCAACTTCAGGCCGTAGTGCGAGAGTCGCTGGAAGACTTCTCGCAGGTGTTGTCTGTGAGAATCGGCGTCTGTACTGGCCACCAAGATGTCGTCGATATAGGCGTATACATGCAGAAGTCCGCGCAGGACTTCGTCTATGAGCCGTTGAAGGTCGGCCAACGCCCGTTCCGTTTTACTAGGCTCGTAGCGTTCGTGCTTCGCTATGTCGGGGCGCGAACAGCGTTAACGCTGTGGTCGAACTGTGCAAAAACAAGATCAGCAGATTCTGCCAAATCATCCAGAGGCGTGGCTCTCGTCATTGGTGCGATGATTTGTGCAACAGATTTAGGCAAATGCTCCAGCCATAAACCTCGAAGAACCTTTTTCTGATACGTTGTGCTTTCCCAGCTGGTTCCTCATATATCTGAGAAGCTGGGATGGCGTTTTGTCGCCTCTAGTGACGTTCCGCAGTATCTCTTGGATCATATCTTCCTCGGAACGTCCGGTTCGCTTGAGGATTGCTTCCTTTAAGTGATCGTACGGTTCATGCTCGCGCAAATCGGAGAGGACATCAGAAATTTCGTCCATCATATCAGATGGGAGTTTCTGCATTACATTCGCGAATCTGGCTCGCTGTGAAGTAATGCGTAGCATTGAAAAGATGGATTCCACCTGCAAGAACCAGTTCTTGGCATTATGGTGGTATGCAGGCAGAGGTATGATCGCAGCCGTCATGTCCAAAGAATCACTTTTTAGCCGACTCCATCATCGCTTAGCTGTCTCACGTCGGGAAGTCACCACTTGTTGCGGGGCCGAGTAGGATGTCGCCCCGCAAGGTTTTTAAGTATACGGTAAATGTGAACAGCCAAGACAATGACGGGACAAAGGCAAAGGTTTTTTGTTATGAACAAAGGTGTCGTTTTTATTCAAACATTTACATCGGTGGTCCGAAAACTGGTTAATCGACGAACGTAGCTGGTTCGGTCGATTGTAGCTGGTCTGGTCCGGTAGTTGGTCTGGCCCGGTAGTTTAGGTTTGGTAGGCAAACGTAGTTGGTTCGGTAGAATGTAGCTGGTCCGGTCGAATGTAGTTGGTCTGGCCTGGTAGTTTAGGATTGGTAGGTGAGCGTAGCTGGTCTGGTCGAAAGTAGCTGGTCTGGCCCGGTAGTTTAGGATTGGTCGGCGAACGTAGTTGGTTCGGCCGAAATGCGAAGACGGAGTCCCTAAACAGGGCCAAGGCAGACTAGTGATGCTACTTCACAGGGCGGATCGACCGCGGGAACGGGATCGCGCCAAAGTGTATCACCAGGCGAAGATGGAGTCCCTAAACAGGGCCAAGGCAGACCAGTGATGCTACTTCACTGGGCGGATCGACCGCAGGAACGGGATCGCGCCAAAGTGTATCACCAGGCGAAGACGGAGTCCCTAAACAGGGCCAAGGCAGACCAGTGATGCTACTTCACGGGGCGGATCGACTGCGGAACGGGATCGCGCCAAAGTGTATCACCAGGCGAAGACGGAGTCCCTAAACAGGGCCAAAGGCAGACCAGTGATACAACTCCACAGGGCGGATCAACCGCGGAAACGGGATCGCGCCAGAGTGTATCACCAGGCGAGGTAGGTCAGAGAGGTGTTACACCTTCCAGGGCGGATCGACCGTGGAGACGGGATCGCGCCGAAGAGTAACACTCTCGACAAAAGCACCGGAAGTTCACAAAGGTAGTTTACTACACTTTGATCCAGGCCTCCGGGCCGAGCTGCCTAGTTTGGGGAAAAAAGTGTCTAAGGATATTTGCAAAGATTTGTTCAAGTACTCCCTGGCTAGAGGAGTAGAAGGCCGTAGATAATAAATTATAGTCTATGGTTGCCGATGTTTAGAATGGCTCAGCATAGTCAGATGCGTACTAGGTATGGTTTGACATCAACGATATTGGACTAGCCGTCCGGTTTCTGGCCTGTTGCTTGACCTAGATCTGCGAGATCGAGAGTTGTGAAGGTCAAGGTCGGCTTTGTAAGGAGCGGATAATCGGCGACCGCGACAATATATATATATATATATATATATATATATGAGATATTAATATCATAAGGGACATTAAGAAAATGAACAAGTCCTGCATTGATTAGTAACAATCAGTAAAATCAGTTGATCAAACAATCCATCAAAAGAATTAAATGAACAAATGATCCCCTTAAGAATTGAAAAGAGTTAGAAGAATCTGGAACCCAGACAGAAGACAAGAATATGAACCTGAACTGCAATGTTGGGATTTTTCCTGCTTACATGTCTGTTTGTTCTTGGCAGTGTGAATGGAATGAAGAAAAAAACCCAAAGCTTGTAAATAACTGTTCAACAGCTTTTATTTCTGGTTGAAAATAAAGTGCAAAATAGTAGTATTTTCATAAAAAAAAATAGGGATTCCTAGTTAAATAAGTTCTTGAGTATATTAGTTGTTTTTGTTTTGGAGACATTTCTCTGCTAGAAACGAGAAATCCGAGTGTGAAACTGCTAGAACAAGCCTTGTCTTTTGCAGACTAGCTTGTATGTAGTTTTCCTTTGGTGGGTGTTTCAAAGGGAGCTTTCTCCACTGGTTCCTGCAGGAGAAAACTTGTGTGAAAACGGTTGTGTAGCTCTTCAGGCTGGGCCTGAAGGTTGCAACCACTGAAAGTGCGAAATGGAAAATAGGGCACAGTCAAGGCTTTTATAACCTCAAGGACTTCCAGTTATATATCATTTCCATTGCAGCAAAGTCGAATCAAGCAAAGTAAGGAAGCCCCTACATGGCACAATAGCCAACAAGTGTAATTTATAGTTTTGTCATTGTTTTTTTTTTTTTAATAATTTGAATGGAGTATTGTTGTTTTTAATATTTTTATGCTCTTGGTATAAAAATTATGACAAAACATGAATTACAGAAATTACTTACAGAATAATCTCTGAAGAGAAAATTGCAATCTTTATGCATGGATTGTGATCCATATGTAATTTTTTATCAATCAGCCACTTATAGTTTAAGCTTATGTTCTTGTTCTTTTATCTCTTGTTATTCTCTTCATATTTGATTTGTGTTGGTTATTGATATAGTCGTGCAGTTTTATACTGCACTCAAAGATCTTAATGCCTTAGCAATTCAGGAAACAGGTTATATTGAGATTATAACTTTCTTTTTATAACCTATTCATAGCTTGATGGTTAGAGTAGTGTCTTGTAAAACAAAGAGTTTGAATTTATTTTTTAGTCAGTCAGTGAAGTGCAATACATGATACATGCTTTGGCAAGCGTGTCTCTTTCAATTCATGACTGACTCCCACAATAGGTTGCCATTTTTATCTGTGGTAGACTGGATATCAACCAAGGATATTGAACCCATAGGAGGAGAAAAGATGAGTTTGTACCTTTCCCAGGGTTATTTGCATGTAAGTGACTGTAACAAACCTGATTGAGTTTCTGTCTATATTTCTGAGATGAGGTATTATGTACATTATTTACATTATTAGAACTAGTGTCCTCATCTTTGTCCCCATAATTATCACAACATTTCAGCTGTTGTACGCTCTGGCCTTCTTCAGTATCTGTCTATATTTCTGAGATGAGGTATTATGTACATTATTTACATTATTCAAACTATTGTCCTCATCTTTGTCGTCATATTTATTACAACATTTGTATGCTCCAGCTTTCTTCAGTATCTGTCTATATTTCTGAGATGAGATATTATGTACATTATTTACATTATTTGGACTATTGTCCTCATCTTTGTCGTCATATTTATTATAATGTTTCGGCCGTTGTACGCTCTGGCCTTCTTCAGTATCTCTCTAATTTTCTGAGATGAGATATTATGTACATTATTTACATTATTCGGAATATTGTCCTCATCTTTGTCACTATATTTATCACAACGTTTCGGCCGTTGTATGCTCCAGCCTTCTACAGGTGGTTGGAATGTCGAACTGAACCCTTTATTTCGCTCACTGTGGTAGACTAGTTTCACGTGCCATGTTTAATGGATATCAGTTATCAGTTATCTCCTGTTAATTTGCCTCTCCAAGTTCTCCACCGCCTTAACCGAGTATTGAACTCACACTCTTTGGGTCCTGTCACTGGATCTAACTAACGCCTTTATCCACTATGCCATGTGTCCTTGAGGATAACTGATAACTGACATCCATTAAACATGGCACATGGAACTAGAACAGTCTACCCCAGTGAGCGAAATAAAGGGTTCAGTTCAACATTCCAACCACCTGAAGAAGGCTGGAGCGTACAGCGGCCGAAACATAATAAATATGGTGACAAAGAGGAGGACAATAGTCTGACTGATTTTATGCATTATATTTTTTCTTGAGAATGATAACAAAAATGTTAAACACTATGCATTAAAATTTATTTACAAAAATAGTGTCTAATACTTTTGTTGAAATGGTGTCGAAGTCTACAAGAGAGACTACAGAGTTAATAAACTTTGGAGGACATTTTTTTATATATTCATACCATTTGACTACTTCTAAAATATGTCATATTCAGAGCAATGACTAATAAAAATAAATATTTTCAAGCTTTAGAGTGATAAAATGATGAGGCAATAGTTTCAATGCAAATGGCAGTTCCAATTTTAAGGAGATTTTCTTCTGTGGTCCAATGCACTAACGAGAGGTGAATTTCAGATCATTTTAATGCTATTTTGAAGAGTGACAGGTATTATGTAAGAGGTGAATTTCAGAAATTTATAAACATTTTTAAGACAGGCAGTTATAACTGTCCTAAATTATTGCAATTTTAGCACATCATTCAGTCAGTTATGTGCCATGCATCATACACACTTAGGCGATCATGTATCTTTCAATACATGACTGACAAGGCAGTTTTTTTTTCCTGCATTAGGTTGCTATTTCTTTCTGCGGTAGACCAGTTGCAACCCAAGGCTATAGAACCCTGTCTGTCCTGCTATTTACCCATAGCTGGGGAGCGAAGAGGAGGATTTATACCTTTCCCAAGGGTATCAGCATGTAAGTGAATGTAATGGATTCAACTAGAATTTGAACTTGGCTCTCTGATTCCTCAATCCGAGCCGCTATCCATTACTCCACCATGCCTCCCAAGCACATTATTACTATACATCTAATGAACTGACCAGTCAACTTTTGTTATTTCAGTTTGAAGTAGATGGCTATAACAGCTCTTTGAACACACCCTACTAGACACTGCTTGTCACATCTGACTAGTTTGCAGAATGCCCTCAGAAGATGAAGAAAATTTAGAAGCTCACTATGCAATAAAGTTTTGCGTTGACAGAGATAGACATCGAAACTGACCCTCACCCTCCTTACAGTCCTTCCTACAGTCCTTGCCCCCTGTGACTTTTGGTTGTTTCCCAAACTGAAGGAGAACCTGGGGAGGGGCAGTCATTTTGAAGACACTGAGAAGATGTAGGAGGCTGTGACAAAGATCTTGTACATCTTCACTTTGGATAACTTCCATGGGACTTTCACAAAATGGCTGGAGTGTTACAAGTGAAATGAAGTCAGAGGATCCCACTTTGAAAGAGATTAGAGTTTTTATCCTTCTTTGAAATTAATAAATGTCTCTCTTAAAAAAAAATTTCCAAACTTCTAGAATGCACTTTGTACAGAAGAAAGCATCTGGTATTTTTTCCATGCGGCCTTTAAGATATGGCTGGAGTGTTACAACAAGTGCATTGAAGTCAGAGGATCCTACTTTGAAGGAGATTAGGATATATTAATAAATGCCTCCCCTGAAAAAATCTCAAAACTTCTAGAATGCACCTCATAAGTGTCATGTCAGTAACTCACTGCCCTTAGTCATAGGCCAGTAAATTATTGATCACCTACTTCAGCTAAGCTAATCTAACTTCTTCTTTGTTGTTTGGGAGCTTGAAGATGGTTACCAGGCAACAAATTGCTAAATCCATCCAGTTACTCACGCTTAACACCTGCATACATACATAATTCCCTCCGAACAGAAGACTTGCAATTAGAATATTTAATATTATATAGCTCAAATTTTTAATGCTTTTTTCTTATTCCTATCAATAACTGATGTTTTCTTCTTCTTTTACTAATTTAGAATAGCTTAAAAGCCAAGCATAAATATTTTAACTGATTATATTTTGGCAATAATTGTTCTTGCAAATATGTCTTACTAAAAAGAATAGACATTTTATATCTACTAAACTTATTGATCATTTTTTTCTAATATGCAAATAACTTCCAGAAAATGTGGCTGTTGTATAATTTCTGGTCAAATTTCTGGGATAAGAAGTTATTATTTACTTTATTTACATGCAGACTATTGTCTTCATCTTTGTTGTTATTATCCCCTGATCACCTTCTGTCCAAATTTCTGTGATGAGAAGTTATGATTATTTACACTATTTGCATGTGGACTATTGTCCTCACCTTTGTTATTATTATCACAATGTTTCTGCTGTTATTTCCTCTAGTTTTCATCAGGTGTATATCAATCCAGGTAACCTACAGGAAATTCCAAACTGAACCCTTTATTTAATCTATGGGGGTAGACTGTTCTCATTCCACTGCCCATGTCTATGGATACTAAATAAGAACAAGACATGATATCTCTCCCTAGACATGGGCAGTGGACCAAGAACAGTCTATCCCTGTAGATTAAATAAAGGGTTTAGTTTGGAATTCCCTGTAGGTTACTTGGATTGGCATACACCTGATGAAGTCCTGAGAGTACAACTGTCGAAATATTGTGATAACAACAATAAAGATGAGGACAGTAGTTCATAGGTAAATAGTGTAATTAGTGGCTGTTATAGATGTAAAAAATAGCAATAATTTGTATTAAGTCTAAGCTTTCAACACATGGGTGTTGTCGTTAGGGGTGAGAGTAAAAAGATAAAAAGAAAGAAATCAAATTTATTTTAAAAGTGTCATTATTTTTTGTTTGTTTGAAAGGTGAATCTAATGTACTAGGACAAAGAAAGTCATGTCAATAATGAGTAACAATAACTTGTACTAGTAACGTGTGCCAGTAACGTCTAATGAGGCATCATTTCTTTTTCTTTTGTTTTTATGCATTCAAGATTACATGTGGTTTGGGACTTTCATTAATTTTATTAATAGATGCTTGCTTTTGTTGAACGTAAATGTTAAGACATGAATTGCTATGACTTTTTGGCTAATAGACTCGATTGATTTTCCGTTGCCTTCTTTCAGTGGTTTTGAGTCCAGACTAATTCTTCACCTAAACTAACTGCCAATCAGAGCTAGAAAACCCAATATACCTTGCTATTTAACCCAAAACTGGTAGGGAAAAGATGATCTCATGCCTTTTCCATAGGAATTAGTGTGAAGAGAGTGCTTAAGATTAGGCCATAATTTGAACTTAGCTCGCTGAATTCAATTTCCACTCAGATAACTATATTTCTCTACTACTTCTGCTGTAATATGCCTTTAATAACAAACATAGATACAGACACATGCTCAAATATATATATATATATATATATATATATATAATATTAAAAAGATATGGATATGTTACATTTATTAAGCATTTTTCTTGTATGCAAACAGCTTTTTGCAAATGTGCCTGTTGTAAATGTCAAAATAGACAACATTTTTATTAAACCCAACCTTTCGACTAACATGAATCATCATCAGGAGTGGGAAAAAGTAAAGAGAAGGAAAGAAAATCAAATGTATTTTAAGTAGAAGATTGCTTTAAACATGTCATTATTTTTTCGTTTGTTTCTTTGAAAGCCAAACACAGAAAGTCATGGCAAAAAGTAACAAAAACATGTGCCAGTAAAGTGTAATAACATGTAATTTCTTTTCTTTGTGCTTTTATGCATTCAAGAATACAGGGTTTGAAACTTTCGTTATTTTTATTAATCAATATTTTTATTGAATGCAAATGGCTTCAATAATGTTTAGTCTTTTCTTTTCAATTTGATGGAGTACTGTTAGATATTGTAATATGCAACAAATAATTTGTGCCAAATGAAATATCTGGAGTCACTTGGAATAAATATTGCATGAGATTCTTGAATTCAGCATCATTAAAATTTAACAATCTCGCTCTCACCCTTTCACTGTCGAAACTGTTAAATGTAGCCATCTCTTCTACTCCAATAGCTTCATGTCTCACACCTCTCACCTGTGGAACTCCCTCCCCTTTTCCAGTTTCCCTGATAGCTATAATCTCCAACTTCAATCGACGTCTCCAGATGCCTTGATCTATCCCCTATCCTTCTCTTCATCCTTTCCTCTATCACTCCTCTTTGCTCTCACTCCAACTCTCTGTAACTCCATGCGTGCTAGTGGCTTCCCGCCTTGCTTGGGGTGAAACACTTAAAAAATTAAAAAATATGAAACATTATTTTTATTATTTAATGGTAATTGTAAACTTGATGGTAATGGTAAGATTAGCCATTTCCACGCAGGAAACTTTTGATATTCACTGATTGAATTGACTGCAATTCCAGTCTGTAGAGTTCTACACTAAACACCTCCGTAATTTCATCAAACTATGGTAAAGGTGTGCAACTCTGTGTGGAAGAACTGTGAAGGCTTAATCAATGTTTGCTTCTCTCCATCCACTGGAAATGGATCAGGATAAATTTTTAATGAAAATTTCTCATAAATTCTTTAATAATTAATATTTTAAAATGTAAACATATTTACATTGAAGTTGATGTTTACTGAGATCTTATAAATAAAGAGAGAAGTTTTTTCACTTTTTTATAAATGGAACATTTTTTTTTATACAGTAAAATTTCAATGAATAAATAACAGAAAGTAACCTTTTTATAATTTCAATAAATAACCAAAAATAAACTTTTCATAAAATCAATGAATAAATAGACAAAATAACCTTTTTTTATAAATTCAATGTATAAATAGCAAAAAGCAAACTTTACAAAAATTCAATGAAGCAAATGTTTTATTTCATTAATTACATGAATTTCAGTAGGTTTTTAAAATATGTGACACTAAAACTTATTTTCTATGTGTTTTGTGCAAATGTCAACACAAATTTCTAAAACAACTGAAAATCATTTTCATCTTTTTAATGATAAAAATTTATAAGATTTGATTAAACTTTTAAAAATAGCTAATTTTCTGATAATTTCAGTTTTCTGGAATTATGATAAACGATTTGGTTTCTGTATATACAAAATATGGCATAGCAACAGACCTTTTGAAAGTTGGAAGAAAAAGATTCAACAGATTTTTATTAGCACAACTATTTACCCACTGCATATAAAGAAGAAATATACTTTGAAGCTTCAGGCTTGGAATTGTAATCTTAGTTTATGAAAAAAAGAGATAATAAATATTTTGCTAAACAATACTACCAAATATATACAAATTATTCCCTAAAGTACTTGCAAATAAGCTACCAAAAACCCTAGACAAAAAAAATAGCTATGGGGACAGGCAAGCTTTAGGAGTGGCTACTCAACAACTGAACATTAAAAACAATTGATCAGCTGATCAAGATATAACAGATTATAACAAAGCATTTTGCTTTATTTGACTGTGAAAAGGCATTTGACTCTGATAGAACATGCAGCAATATTTCTATCACTCTGAAAATAGAGTATTAACAAAAACTATACAAAGTTATTGAGAACAATAACAGTATTATTTTGTTCAGAATACAAGTACTGACAGGATTAAATTATTTCCTTCAATTTTCAACCCTACTCCAGTAAGGTGCTTATTTTTGTTATAACGTATGTATGGTAGCACGAAAGGACAAATAAAATGACAAAGTACTGCTACTGAGATGGAAAGAATTGAAGACAAGAATTGTTAAAATAAATATTCTTTGTATTGCCAATATAGAGGATCAAGGTGGAATGCTTCTTTGTGGGTGAGAGAAACAACCTAGAGGATGGGGAGAGTCAGTAGGGTCTGGAGTTGATACTTGTGTCTGGTTGGTTGACTGAGGTCACTGGTGGTCACTCTGACATGACTCTCTTTATTGATATTAAATATAAGCCCCCATCCTAAAATTATTATTTCATTTCATTCATTTTTCTTTCTATTTCTTAAAAATTTGGCCTTGACTGCCTTTGAATTGGCTCAATGGCTGAATTGTTAATTTCATATGTAGCTTTCAACGATTGCTAATTTCATGTGTAGTGTTCAAGGATTGGACGTGTTCCTACACTAACTAGTCAGCAAGATGATAGCTGCTGTATTGAGAAGACATGAAAAAGTTTATTTCTTTCTCTGTGAGCTGGCTCTCACATAAGTTCGTCTCCTGAACTTCCAGAGATGGAAAGTTAAAATCTTCCGGGATAATCATGAACTCCAGAGCCAGGATAACCTATATCTTCCGTGAATAAAAGCAAAGTGCTTTCAGGATAATAACCAAAGCAATTAACCACGTTGAATGACTGAAATACTTCTACATATGAAGGGAAACATCCCAACCTAGACAAGACAAGATCTATCTACCCTGAACTAGTCATAAAAGTAAAGCAAAAAAGAAGTAATGATCAACATAATCGTTGATAATATGATTTGATAGATAAGTAACCATTGAACATTTCTCTCATGACAATTTTTAAATATTTCCTTTCCTTTCTCCTTTTCTTTGTTTATTGTTTTCTTCTTCTCACACTTTATACCTTTATTACATTAAATTAAATATAGCTTTACATCTTCTGTTTGCTTTCTATACATTGTCTGCGTATATTTGTCCCTAATTGAGTAGAAAATCAGATTTTTTTCTTTTAAGCGAACCACGTTCGCAGCCATATGTTTGATTTGTGTCAAAAGATAAAATTCGTAACATGATGTTTACAGTTTGCCTGCTCAATGAGACTGCTGACAGTTTTGTGAGTGGTGTCCTTAAAAGTAGATAGGGTGGATCATGACTCAGTGTTTTTTGTTGTGCTTTTGCTCTAGTGGTAATGTTTGTTATTGGTTTCTTTTATATTGTTTTATTGATTATTTTTGGAAGGGGTTTATTTTGTGAGGTAGGTGTGATATTCCTATCCCCTGCACAGGGGGTGAGTTTTTTTTTGTTTTTTGTTTTTTAGTTTTAGTTTTACTTTCTTAACATTCATATTCTGCTGACAAGTTTTGATGTACATAGAGGGAATCAGAAAGAGCAGAGTATAACAATTTGAAGCAACGTATAACATTTTGTTACAACAATTATTATTATTATTCAAATAATTTATTCTGCATCACACTTATTTTGTTCTACGTTCATTAAACTTATAAAAATTTATAAAAATTCCCACAGACATGACTATTCCAGATGACAATTGTATTTAGTAAAAAAACAGATTACTGCTATAATTTGATTACACAGAGGCAAAAATAAGCATTGGAAAAAAAGTGTGAGACAAGGAGATACAGTTTCACAGAAACAGAGCATTGAAAGTATTTTCTGGAAAAACGAACTAAGAAAAGATTAGAATAAACATAAAATTTATTTAAACGACATATGTTTTGATAATGTTATTTTAATCATATCAGAATCATTGGATAATTGTCAAGTAGAATATTGGTTAGCTTGCAAGTAGACTGGTGTAGCCACCAAATTAAAACAATATTTATTTCTGTAAAAAATACAGAAAATGTGGCACAAGGCCTAAAAAGGGGGTGGGGAAAAGGACGGTCATCATCTGTCTTTATTTTAAAACTTAGCTAGCCACAACCACTGACCCAATCATATAAAACAATATTCCCACCACCAAAACAACACATTCATATTTACCTTACTTACTACATCCACCAAAATACCTCATTGTCTCAATGAAATTCCTAAATAGTTCAAAATGTACAAATCGTTGTCTGTGTGGGAGGGGAATAAAAACAACAAGTTAAAAATGATTATATACAATATGGTTATAAACTAACCCTGAGTCATTTAATATATGGGTGAATAGAGACCACTCATGCAAATATGTTGGGCAGGTCCATTTGTTATGGGAGTGTTCATTGTGCATATATCTTTTGTATTATTAATGATTCAAGAAAACAACAAAACTCCAAATGTGTATCAACAAGTATATATTGAAATAACATACAAGAACAAAATATACAATAATTTGCATTCAATGTATAGATTAAGGGAAAATAAGTTGCTTCCCTTTTACTGTATTTTGATTTGTAATTGTTTGAAAGAAAGTTCTCTTGAGAGAGAAATGTTCAGGAATCAATGTTAGAACAGGTCTGCTGTTAGAATAGATAACACAAGAATACACTTGATCAGAAAGTGTGTTGTGTTAGAGAAATCAACAGACTCCTGGTTGATTGAACTTGGCTGAGTCACAGAGAGATATGTATATAGGTATTACAAAATTCTGTGTTTGTGTGTGTGTTTGAAATGTTGTGAGTAAAGTCATAGGTTTGTGTTGACAGGCGAAATTCACTGGACTCTACTGTCAGTTTATGAAAAAGTCGCCACTTTTAAAGCTACAGGTAGGATCCCAACGAAAACACGGGAAAAGTTGACTTTGCACTAAAATATGTGATTGGATAAAAATTTGACCAATCAGTAAATTTGTACTAGCGAAACAAGTAAGCAAGTTCAAAACCGAAAAATTCAAAGCAACAGCTTTGATGGCTAAATTGTCCTATAGAAAGGCAGTATTCATTTATTAGTCAATTGCAGACGAATAAAATGTGGGCGTGGAAAACATAGCAGTTGCTACACATTCTAGCAAAATGGACCAACCCACCTGCTGCATTAGGTACTCTCCTATAAATGAGGTAAATTAGCTGGCTTGCCTTTACCAGAATACACAAAAAGGCAGCCATGTTAGCAGGTAAGTCATTTGACTTCTACATGTCCTAAGTAATAATTTATAGTATGTCTTCAAAATGCTTTTTGGAAAATGAAATATTGATGACATGTGACTAAAATCAGAATCATCAAATGAATTCCAAGAAATACATCTTTTACTTCTATACCCTGAGTCATTTCAGGACGTGGGCGATCACAGATCTGCGCAACTTCCTGTCCTTTATAGTGCTTAGTAAGTTTTGTCTTAAATAACCTAAATAAGGATTTATAGCATATCTTGAAAATGTTGATGACATTTTACAAATATCAGAATTACAAGATATGTTAGATGTCTCGAATAGAGAATGTCTTCATGTAGATTTAAAAATAAACAGAAATAAAACAAAAGTAATGTTTAGTTCTAATGATCTGGAAAACATAAAAAATTGAAGATGAAGAACTGAAAGAAATCCTGGAATACATCTACATAGAATGGGTAATGACATAAAAGAAAGACCATGGAAATTAAATAAAAAGAGTGAAAAGCATTTAACAAAAACAGAGATAAGATGAAAAGTAACTTGCCAATATACATAAGATGAAACGTATATAAAAATGCTATATACAACATAGAAATTAGGAAAAGCTCTTGAAAGAAAAGCAAGAAGATCAATACTATGGATAAGTCTACAAGCTGAAAAGAAGTCAATAGGCAACCAAAGACAGGCCAAGATGTGACACTGGAATCTCTGGAGGTTGAAGAAAAAAAAAGAGAAGAGGAGAGAGTTATCAACTGAATAATAATTGTTGAAATTTAAGGAAGTTAAGAAGGAAATTAAAAAACAAAATGCGTTGAAAAATCACGTTTTTTTTAAATAATTCCAATGAGAATCAAACCCAAATTTAATAAGACAGAATTCAGTAAGAGAGTGATCAGACAAAAAGGGGAAGGAAAGAAAGAAAGAAAGAAGAGGAGAGAGAAGGATAATTGTTTGAAATTCACAGGAAGATGGATTGAAAAGTTGAGAAGAAAATTAAAATTGAATTGGAGAATTTACTAAACAAGCCAGTTTTATAGTGTACCTCTATAATACCTCATCTCAGAAATATAGACAGATACTGAACGGCCGAAATGTTGTGATAAATATCATGACAAAGATGAGGACAATAGTCTGAATAATGTAAATAGTGTACATAATACCTCATCTCAGAAATATACACAGATACTGAATGGCCGAAACGTGATAAATATGGTGACAAAGATGAGGACAATAGACCAAATAATGTAAATAGTGTACATAATACCTCATCTCAGAAATATAGACAGATAATGAAAGGCCGAAATGTTGTAATAAATATGACAACAAAGATGAAAACAATAGTCCAAATAATGTAAATAGTGTACATAATACCTCATCTCAGAAATATAGACAGATGAGAAAATCCCAGTGATGGATATCTTTAAAAATGCACGATTTGTATTGTCTCTTGTTTTCCCCTACAACAGATCTTGGTGTCATAAGAGATGACCATAATAAAAGGTTTCATTATATCTGAAACTGAATCAAATTATCAAAGTTGGTTCAACTCAGACATGACAGAAGAATTGACAGTAGCCACCTTATAGTGGCATGAACGGTTGATTTACCCATACCAAGAAGATTAATAAAGGATGGTAGTAATGAGGAATCACACGGGTAATTTTAATAAAACAAGATAAGGAATTTATTCATGAATTTACACACTTGAAGTTGTGTCAAGAGCTTGTTTCAGGAAAATAAGTCAGAATTCATAAAGTTTTTGTATTGTCATAAAGAGGAAATATTCATACAACAGATTAAATGATCTGACACAAAATAATATTAAAAAATGTTTAAAACAAAGTTAAGAGAGTTCATTGCTCACCAAAGGGATATACAGTTGCATAAGTTCAAAAGTAGATGGAGAGAGACAGTTTGAAATACTTAGCTTTCTTGGATTGTTGAGAGAAAATTCTTTGAAGTGTGGTGTGCTTGATTAGAGGCTGATAATATATTTGGCGAGTAGTTTTACACTGGTGAGAAATTCAACACTTGATGCAATGAACAAAAACAAAACCTTTCACATGACTTCAGACACTCTTATTGATTTAATTTTTCTATTCATTTTATATCAAAAAGAATTTTGCATCGGCTCACTACTTTCTTTTTTTTTTCCTTCTTGCCTGACCAGCTAATTTTTCTGAGGCAGAGTTTTCATTTACCCAAAAACAATTTCACATATGCTTTCAAATTCCTTTCCTTCTTCAACTCACTGGTCAATTTCTGTGAAGGCAAGGTTTTCATTGGTCCAAAGAAAATTTCACATACCCCTGTGAATTCCTTTCCTTCTTTCCAGTCCTCCAATATTTGAAAGGAATGGATGAAGAGATTTATTATTTCAAAATTACTACAACCTAACAGAAGACAAACTCCAGGCCAAGTGACAGTGCCTCAAATATTTCTAAAGACAAAAATGAAATGGGTATTTCATTTATATTTATTCAGTTATTTCTTATCATTACCTTTTTTTTCTTGAACATAAATTAAATATTTACCAATATTTTCTTTAAATATAATATACTATATGTAACATAATATATATAACATATATAACTTAAATATACTATGTATAACATATAAACATATATAACAAATATACTATGTAAAACAATAACATATGTAACATAAATATATGTAAAACATAATATATGTAACATGACTATACTGTGTATAACGTAATATATAACATGTAACACAAATATTTAATAAATAACATGTAACAAACATATATATCGTATGTAGCATATGTAGTATATGTTACATAAAATATGGTATATGTAACGTATATATACTATGTGTAACAATATATGTAGCATATATAACACAAATATACAATGTATAACATTTGTAACATATATAACAAATATACTCTGTATAACATCATATATGTAATATAAAATATACTATAACATTATATATGTAACATATATAACATGAATATGTATAACATATGTAACATATATAACATAAATATACTATCTGTAATGATAAATGAAATGCCTTGAATCATATTATGGGACATATAGCTTAGTGTTGCTATTCATTACTATTTACTTGTGTCGTAGCAATCAGTTCAATTTGGGTAGTTTCCATTTGCCTTTTACGTTATAACCTGATCATTTATTTACTGCTGACCTGTGGCTTATAACCCAGAAATAGCATTGACAGGAAGGAGAGGCAGATCCAGTAGGGTGAATGACAATGAACTTTTTTTTTCTTCTTTTTAGAAATTCTACACCTAGTCCCAGGCAACATGGCAAATATATTGTCACAACTACTTGACTGAAATTCTTCTATCTATAAGAGTAAAAATTCTCTTCAGGCTTCTTGTTTCCCCTGTCAAATTTGATCTTCAAAAAATTAAATGCAATGTCAGTCGTTATTTTCTGTCTTCTTAATTCTTATTCTTTTATTGTCCTCAGCCTTTAATAGTAGTTTTTGTTTTTAAACATATTCTCTAATAATCAGTAACCCTTTGCATTCTAATTGCTTTATTTCTTTGCTTGGGAAGAAATGATTTAAAAAAAAAAAAAAAAAAAAAACTGCATCCAAATAGCATTCTGAAAATAATTGTAAACAAATTCAAAGAACCAAAGTTTTAACTGTTTTTATATTTATTTATTCCTTTCTTTAAAATAAAATTTGTTTAGATTTTGTTTCTTCCTTTCTTTGAAAGGTATTTAGTTCATTTCCTTGTAGGTTTTAGTAGGTTCTTTATAACATCAGTGTGAACCCTTTGTTAGGTTAACTTTCTCTTCCATTCCCTGTATATATCCTGCTTGGCCAGTCATGTGATCCTTGGCAGCTTCTGTCCATACAGAAGACAATGTACCATAAAGATGCTTTTTTGATGCATGAGTAAGCCCCAGCCACTTACAAAATGATGTACTGAACTTGTGACTAATGGTAGCTTTTGTAACATCCACTAGTTTTCCTTTTCAGGGTTGGAGAGAAGGCATGCAGCACATTTGTAAGCATATTCTCTTACAGGAAAATAAAATCATCATTTATGTTCCTCCAACTTCTACCATACCATTTTTAGTTTTTATTATAAATGTTTGCATAAATATTTGTACCAGCAACAGATTCCTATGTTTAAAAGGAAGAATGCAGAATAACAATCCCTGTACACACATAAAAAATAATGAATTTAAGGGACTGATAAAAGATGATGGAAAACTAATAACTTTTTTATTTAATAATAAATTAATAATTTAGTTTGTGGATGTGTTGTCTATATCAATATATATATATATATATATATAAAACTTAAAAAGTTAGAGTGCTAAACATTCAACACACTTAGAAGGATGGAAAAGGCCATATTGCTTTGGATGCTTAATCCGCCATTTGCAATTTGGGAAAGGCTCATGTGTGGACTGGCATGCTTGATATAATTCGTGAGAGACGGTCATGCAAATTCTAAACATATATAAAGTAAGTAAAGTCTATGTTGATGGACAGAGGGACTTTTGACTGGCATCGAGGTAACTATATGTGAGAACAGAAACAGACAAGCAAAAGAAACTCACTGGGTTTCAGTGTTCTACTAGAGAAGGAAAAAAACTGGTTCGCTGTGAACTGGATTATTGATGTTACAAAGGAATCATATTCCACCGGTTCTTATTTTTGTTTTTTTACGGGTTTTTTTTTGTTTTTTTCTCTTTTTTTGCTTTCTTGCACAAACCTCAAACAGCTGATATATTCATTTGGTGCTATGTGAAATCATACAGGGAAAGATATCAAATATTGAAAACTCCTGGCTCCATGTAAAAAAGGGAAAAACAGATAGAAAACGCCTCATCAGTCGGAGTATATGTGAATATTTATTCAAAAAAGAAATCAAAATTAGAATTAAAAAAAATTTAAATTAAAATCATCAATACAATCTACCCATTTTAATCTTTTATTTAGTATACACGTGCAGTAGAGAGCGTTAAAGCCTTTTTACTGAAAAAAAAATGCGTTTGCTGCTCAGCGTTATTCATTAGAAAATTAAAATTTTCTGCTTCGAATTGAAATTTGTCGTAGAACCATTTCTTGACTCAAGGGAAGTTACTCTGACACTAATTGCAGTTTTGTTTTCAGTCATTAAGTAGACAGAATTATCTCCCTTTGATCAAGTCGAGTCGGAAGTGTGCTCAGTTTAATTGTGGTATAGGGCTACACATATGAGGCACCCAGTGAGGATCAAAACTCACTACAGAGTAGTTGTTGCCAACCAGATCAGCTCAATAACCATTATTTTACACTAAATGCTCAATTCTTGCCATAAATTGTCAGCATTTTTAGTTAATTTATAAATTTATTTCAAGTATACCACTGACAAATGGAGTGGAATTGTTATTACTGTAAGTCGGAGTTCAAATACCAGCCACTTTCGAGCATATGACCTTGGGAAAGGCATGAAGACATTTCTTCTTCCTCTCACTTCAACTATAGGTTAAATAACAAGGTAGACTAGTTACTCTAGCCTCAGATGAAAACCAATCTAGGAAAAGGATGACTGAATTCTAAAGCAATGGAAAAACCTCTATACTATCTTTCTAAAGAATGCATGGCAATTCACAGTTAATAAAGTAAAAAAAATTGTGAATGGAATTTGATGATGCTAAAACTAGTAGTAACTTATTTTGCCACAGGGAAATAAATGCAATTACAATGCTTGAAAAGTAACAGGACTGGGTGCTGTAAATGCTGCTTTCTTTAAATGTTGGGGTTACCAATGTAAATGGTGTTTTGTTGAAAAGATTAATGTGGCTGCGTGTTGAAGAGCATTTAACATTTATACATTTTTTAAAATCAAGGAAAAACAATGGAAAACCGATTTGTGTTTCAGCGATAAAATATTAAAATCAACAACAAATATAAGGTAATTTTTGTAATGTGTGAATAAGGAGAAAAAAAGTAGTGTCCCTTTATCTGTTAGTTGAATTAGGAAATGTAATTAAACAAGTTTTCTGAATAGAATGTTCAGAGTTCTGTGTTAAAATAGAATGTGTATTCAGAAGATCGTACAGTTGTGTTTTTTTTTACTAACAGAGTTGTTGCAACTTGGCTTGTTCACAAAGTACTGATGTTGAATGATATTCAAGTTCTGTGTCTGTGCGTGCGGAGTGAGTAGAATGAATAATCTGTGTAGACATGTGTGAGTAGTTGAGTTCTACTGTCTTCAACTCTACTGGTTGATTTGGGAAGGAATCCGAACTTATATTACTATCGGTGGCTCCCAGCACGAAAGCAGGATAAATTTTGAAAGAACACGAAAAATATCTGATTGGATGAAAAATTAAGCAATCGGTGATTTTATAACAAAAGTATGTTTGTGAGTTAATGGTAGGAAAGATTCAGTGTGGTGAATGCAATCAGTAAATTGTCCTGTGATATTTAGTATTTATTATTTAACCAATCACTGTTGAGAAAAATGTAGGCGTGGCAACATAGTAGTAATCACTACAGTGTGCTCTTTGGGCCAAAAAGAGATAAGTGGATTGTATTATCATCTAACATTGTATCTTGGGAGTATATAACTGTAATCTTGGCTTTCTGCAACCATTGCATTTTTTTTCTTTTTTCACATGCGAGAATTGTGGTAGAACAAACTGTTGTTGCTTCACCACAACAATGCACCTGCTCACAACGCCCTAAGCATCCACAGATCCTGGCCAAGAAAAACATCGCCATACTGGAACAACCTCACTATTTATATGATTTTGCTCCATGTGACTTTCCTCTTTTTCCCAAGATCAAGCGGATCATCAAGAGGACCTATTTTGAAGACATGGAAACCATGAAGAGGAATGTAACAACAGAGCTGAGGGGCATCCAAGAAGAATCTTTCCAGCAGGACATAGAAGCACGGAAGAGAAGGTTGGGAAAATGCATTATACTCAAGGGAGATAACTTTGAAGGGGAAATCATGTAAATTGTTAATTTTCAGACCTCATATGTGTAAAAACGGCTACGAACTATGACTGTTTATTAATAATTTCAATACAATATGACACAAGGCCTAAATTTTGTTATTTTTTTAATACTACTCTATAAATATGCCTTGTCTATGATGTCAAAAATTCGGGATGTGATCTGGAGGATGATGTTACTAAACCACTTCCTGTTACTATGCACGTACATAAATTAACTTGTAACCTTAAAGAAACATGCGCCCAATAAATACAGGGACTCAATAGTCCCAAGTAGTAGGGCAGTCAGAACAAAATGGAGTAGAAAGTTACATAGTTGATATCACCATCTCACTTGGCAGCCTACAAGATGGAGGGGACAGTAAAACACTGCTCGAAAAGTTGGTTGATTTTGTTTAGTGGCATATCAATCTCTATGGATCATTTAATGCTGAAATCTAAGTAATTTGAACAATTTTATAGCTTTTATTTTTTATTTTTTTAAGCGTTTTACCCCAAGCAAGGTGGGAAGCCACTAGCACGCAAGGGGTTACAAAGAGTTGGAGCGAGATCTGGATAGTACTGCAGGGTTTTTGTTTTACTTGTATTAATTATATATATATAACTGAGGACACTACAACTTCAACAATATGTGTGTGTGTGTGTGTATATATATATATATATATATATATATATATATATATATATATATATATACACACACACACACACATTGTTGAAGGTATAGTGTCTTTGAACTTGACTGGAATTAGAACTTGGTTCTTTGATTTCTTATCCTGTGCTAACCATTTACACCACCCACACATCCAGGAGTTTTGTTAAATTCAACACAGCAAGAAATAAGATTTAAAAAAAAAAAAAAAATATTAAAAAATCCATATTTATATCTTTTTAAACAGAATTTGGCGGTCATGACAAAAACCCTGCCATATTATCCAGACAAGTCTAACATTTATCAGCTCTGGATTTGGTTTCCCGGAAGCGATATTTATTTATGATACAATATGTCATATTCCATATTTGATAGAAACACCAGGTCAGTTTTTTTAAACAGAAATTTCTTGACAAGGCAAATTTTAGCATGAAGTTTTCATTACTTTATATAACAAGTGTTCAAGGTAAGTTTCTTTAGAGGACAGAGAGACATTTCAGACATTGTCTAAAATTGATTTCATATTTGATGATCAACATCCTGGAGTTATATTAATCTTTTCAAAATTCTCATTTGTTGTTTTAGTACAAGGATTATTAATTGGTCAGTGTAGACATCAAATATGGAAAAACAAAAATATTTACATTAATATCATCTTAAATTTACTTCTGTAGTTGGTGACTCACCTCAGTTGATGCCAGAATAGATTTTGAACTCAGTGTGACATTAGAGAAGTCAGGTGCAGCAACAGGTTGACCTGGGGGAATGAGTTAGCCTCAAGTGCAGATCTACACCTTACATGATGTCAGTGACCCAGCTGTGCCTTGAGTGTGCATGTGTGGAATGAACTGTATGACAAGTGGATATAAAACCACCCACCCAAGTGGGAAGAAGAGTGTCTTACATCAATCAGCGGATGGAGGTTAAACTTCTGGAGAAAGCCCCCCAAAGCTTCTATACATTCACAGGTCAAAGGTAATTGACAAAGTCTAGAGTGAATAAACAGTAATGTCCTTTGTGAAAAATTCAGTTGTGTTTTTAATTAGTTTGCACAATGGTAACATTACACTCCCATTATATAAATATAGTTATATCGCACATATAGGGCTGGTGTTAATAAAACAGTTCTCAATGTAATACAACTGAGCCTTTATGTATATATTAATAAATATACATATTATCCCTCACTAATATGACCCAGAGTTTCATTCACAATGCAATCTTCAGGTGCCAAGTATGGACTGACTATTACACAATTTGAATTTTAAAAAATATATCTGGTTATTGCAATGTTGACACAGTTATATATTATACGGGGATTACATTTTTATTTTAAATTACATTTGGCATTTAAAATAAATAGGATTTGTATATATGTAAAAATAAAATAAAAAGTTTATTTTAGAGTTGTGAATATTAATTTTTTATTTTTAAAAACAAAAGCCAAATCATATTAAACTTTAATTTACATAAAAAAATTATCCGGATCAACATATTCAAACAGACATTTAATTTCATGCCCACATGTAACCATCAATTCATTTCTCTAGTTTAATAAGATCAGGTTATTTAAATGCTTTAAGATAACCAATTTTTCAACAAGACATAAGTTACATCTATTTCCTTTCCCATTGCTTTAATATCCCAGTTGATAAAAGGTGAATTACAATCATTCTTTAATTGCCAGAAATGTTTGGAGAGAGCATTGCTGTTTTTGCATTTTATATTACCTAAAGTCATTTGATGATCGTAAAATCTAAATTTTCAAGGATTTTCAGTGGAACCAAAATAAAATTTAACATCGTAAAATGTATGCTCGCTCAGTATACAATATTATCAGTCATACATTGACCATTTAAGGGACAGATCATATTTTTTTGGCAGTTGCATTTATTTTTTGAAAAATTTATGTTGTTTTTGTTGGAAATATATGTTTAAATATGTTGTTATGATGAGAGATGGATGTGTCTGTTATTAATGCAGCTATAGCTAATCTTAACATTATTTTTGTTAATAATCTTTTTTCGTGTTGGTGAATGGTTAAAGAGCATATGATTTAAATTTAGGAAAATTCATCTGATATTGAACATTACAATTAGAGGGTGGATTAAACCATATAATGTTACGCTTAAGAACCAAACCACCACTACAAAATTCTAGATAATTTACATAAATCAATCTAAGTTCAAATCTACAAATCAATCATTCGCCCTTGAATGGAGTATTGCTGCCATATATGGTACGGTGCCCCTTCTGTTTGTCTCAAGGTCCTTGGTAAGATACAGAGACGGATATACAATCTAATTGGCCCTGATCTGGCATCTCGTCTGCAGTCGCTCTCTCACAGACGTGCCGTTGCCTCCCTCTGTCTTTTTTACAAATACTTTCATGGTAACTGCTTCGATGTGCTGCTTTCGCTAGTTCCCAGACTTCATGAATTTAAGCGTTCAACTAGGCTGGCATCTTGCTCTCACCCTTTCACTGTCTGTTAAATGTAGCCGTCTCTTCTACTCCAATAGCTTCATGTCTCGCACTTGTTTGTAGAACTCCCTCCTCTCTTCATGTTTCCCTAATAGCTATAATCTATAACTATTCAAATGTAATGTCAATCGACGTCTCCAGATGCCCTGATTTATCCTCTATCTTTCTCATCATCCTTTCCTCTATCACTCCTATTTGCTCTCACTTGCTTGGGGTGAAATGCTTAAAAAAGTTAGATTATCTACCAACTCCAGCGATAAGGAAATATTTAATAATAATAAAATTAAATATATAAAGACTTTAGAAGTAAGCAATTAAAGTAAATTTAGAGTATTTAAAAAAGAACAAACGAAAAGGTAAAAATAAACACAAAAGGTAACATCATGTTTTTTGTTTTTAAATAAGAACAAGTAATCTTTCTTTAATATAAAAATAAAAACTTAATATTCACAATTTTAAATATCTTTTAACACACACACACAAATCCTGTTTATTTTACATGCCAAATGTAATTTTTAAAATTAAAAACTGTAATCCTAGTATAATATATAATTGTGCCAACATTGTGATAATCAGATATATTTTTTAAAATTCAAATTACATAACAGTCAGTCTATGTTTAGCACCTGAAGATTGCGTTGCACATGAAACGCCAAATCATGCTATCGGTCAGGGAGTACATACACACACATATATATATATATATATATATATATATATATATATATATATGAAGAAATATAGTCTAAAGGTGTGCTATATTTATGGGATAAAGTGCTCAATATCAGAGATAGAGCGTGTGTAAATATAAAAGTAAACATTGAAGTCAACACTCAGAGGCAACAGTGTTTCATGCTAGATGCAATGGTGGCCTGATGATTGCATCTAGCATGAAACAGACTGTCGCCTCTAAGTGTTTACTTCAATGTTCACTTTCATATATATATATATATATATATATATATATATAAAATATATAAATAAAAAAATGGGAGTGTAATGTTCTATTATCACAATGCGGGATATCTAGTAATAAAAGTGATAGAAAGAAAAAGAATCTAAATAAAATCAACTAGATAAAAAAAAAAAAAAATTATTTAAAATTCCCAGCATCCTTCATTCGTGCACATGTGAAGTCACAACAACATAACAAATTTAGTCCGAAGAAGCCCTAAAGGATGAAGCACATCACAAGAAAACTTTTTCAACTTTGTCATACATTTTCCCCCCATATATGTGTGTGTGTGTGTGTGTGTGTGTGTGTGTGTGTGTGTGTATATATATATATATATATATATATATATATATATATATATATGCAGTGGGTACTGCAAAAGTAGGTATATTGTGAGTATTGTTATTATTAATGTTTGTATAATTAATACAATATATATTGTGTGCACATTTTTTTTATTGTATACCTACTTTTGCACCCCACCCCTGTATATTAGACTAGAAAAAAGTATTTTGCAAAGGTAAATGACCTCACACCTGCATAAAAATTATTATGGGGAGGAGTAAAGAAAAAAAAGAAAAGATGAAAAAAATAAAAATAAAAAAAATTTAAATTGCATTGGTGATTCAAATTTTTTATTTTTAGCAAAAAGAAAATGATATTTAAATTATAAAAAATGAAGGTTATTAAATTAGGTTTGATTATGATGAATTTCATAAGCAGATGGTGAAGAAACAGAAAAAAAAATAAAAAACAAATTGAATAAAAACTACACTGTTCTCTCACTTCCAACAAAATGTAGTCTTAAATATTGGAGATATTCATAATGGCTAAAGTTAGATGATTAAAAAGAAATTTACAAAATTTACACTTCAATCCAATTTTTACTGCACTTTTACTCTTTTAGCTGTTCATAATTGGGACCTTTGAAGAAGAAGTTGCAGTCAAGCAGGTTTTATTATGGCTACAATAAATTCTGATGCAGTATCAATAATAATTATTGACCAAATAATCATATTAAATTATTTATATATTTGAGAATTTGATTTGGATTAATTGCAGGCCAATAACAATTTTAATTTTTTATTTTAAATAAAACTTTAAAGCATTATTTTTTTTTTAAATTTCAAATTGGTAAAAATAAAATTTTGCAAAAACAATTTCATATAATCTGAAAAACTTAAAAAAAAATTATTCAATATTAATAAATCTAACAAAATACAGATTTGTATTCTATCCAGTTTGCTTATGTTATAAACAGTTTTGTTGAAGACGAACTTGAAGACATTTTTTTCTCAATATTAAAAAGTGTGGGACTTATCTAGTAGTTTCATACAGTTGATAAATAATAAATACATATTTTAGTAGTCAGAATATTTCGCACAAATTTATAATTAAAGTAATAATTATTGTAGAGATTTTAAATTAAATGCTTAGGTCCTTAAAACCTTCCAATAACTAATACTTTTTAGTACTTTCTACAACTGGTGCTTACTAATTTAAATTGCTCACTCTTTGAAAATACACAGAAAGATGAACCTGATTTAAGGTATATTTCATTTCTGTATAAGGGTCATGTGATGGATTGATTTGGATTTTTTATGACTTATCAACCCTTTCTGGGTTATTTAAAGGCAAAACATATTTCGGATTGCAATTTTTCTTTTGCAAGTGAATATTTTTATTTTATGTTTAGGAGATAATGATTTTTCCAGATAAAAGCCTTACTATTTAACCCAGAGCTCGAAGAGAAGAGATGGATTGGGTCATGTGACACCAAATAAATTTCTATGGTTTTTAACTCTAAATTAGAAGTTATAATTATTGGTAATGACTTGTTACCTATACAAGAGTTATGTAAAATTTAATTTTCTTTTTACAAAGTAGTGGTTTACAGCCATATCATGTTGAAACACCAGTTCTAATATGATCACTGAAGTTAAGCAAAATCAAGCATGTTCAGTATGTAGATGTATGCTTGGGAATACCAGGTGCTGTAAGCTGGGATGTGCTAGTGGGGTAATGGATGTCAGCTCAGAATTGAAAATTAGAGAACTGAGTTCCAATTAGTCAGGTTCATTATATTCACTTACATGCAAATACACTTTGGAAACGTATGAATTCACCTCGTCTCCCTCCGGCTATGGGTTAATAAGTAGGTCTTGTATCAGTAAATCATTATTACCTCCCAAAAATTCTTACAGGTCTTGTATCAGTAAATCATTATTACCTCCCAAAAATTCTTACAGTCTAAAAACATTTGTTTTTTTAAAAAGGTTGATAAACTGTAAAAAAAAAAAAAAAAAAAAAAAATCCATTTTTAAAAAGTAGATCTTCAGTTTTTTTTTTTTTTTTTTTTTTTTGAGATTTTCAAATGTTAATAATTTTAATTTTAAAAGGAATATTCTCATTTTATTTATTTACATGTTTCAACAGATTCATTACACTGTCTTTAAGTGAATGTATCTTGTGAAACATCTTGTTGCTCTATTGATAAGAATTGGTCGCACGCTAGCTTACAAGCAGAAAAAAGCATTCATTTGAAGGTGGTTGGATAGCAAATACTGCAGCCAATGATTTTTTGAATTATAATCATTAGTTAAACTAGTACACTGCTAGTGCTACAACTCCCCCCACCACCACAAAGAGATTTACCTGCAACGTTATTCTATTAAGCAGTTTCACATATCCGGATATCCAAGAGGGAAGTGTAGAGAAAAACATTTGACAAATAAAAATAAAATAACTGGATGGATTAGAGTTTAACACTTGATTTAAATATGAATTCAACTTCATCTTTACAATTTTACATTCAAAGCAGCAGGAATATTTGTTAAATAACAAGGTAAAAAAAAAAAAAAAATTTACATATTTGATTACTGCCTTTTTTTTTTTTAAAAAAAAACACCAAGTGCTTTCTAGTGCCGAGTTATTTATGAAATATAACTTAAAAAAAATATCATTGTATGAGAAAAGACATTAACCAAATAAATATAAGTAGGGTTGGGGTCTGGCGCTAGAAAACACTTTGTTAAGAATAGACCCCCCCAAATTTTTTTTTGGGGGGGAAGAGTTGTACAATAAACACTGAAACTAGAAATAAACGTTTTTTGTTGATTTTTTTTTTCAAATATATTTTTCATGTAAATTGGATTAAGATGTTTTTTTTTTTATTAGATTTTACAAAACTAACTAGGTGAGGATCCAGTTTGCTATGTGAATTCATTGTAAATTGCTATGAAAGCCAGTATGCAATTACAAAAAAGTTAAAACTTTTTTTTTTACCATTCATAATCTTGAGTGCTTAATTAAAAAAAAAAAAAAATTAAAAAAATAAGTTTGGATTATGAATTTTAAATTTTTAAAATTATTTTTTTTTTTTTTTACATTTTATGAAATCATGTAATATGAATATATTTTGTTTCAGCTTCACAATGAATTTACATAGGAGACTGGAACTGGACACCCAATTAACTTTGACAAAAATTTAATAATTTTTTTTTTTTTTTTTTTATATATTTGGGATCCATAATCTATAATAATAAAAAATCTTTTTAGTTACAGTGTCTATTGTACAATGTCTTTTTTTTTTTTTTTTTTAGAAGGCCAAGCTTTAAAATTGAAAAATACAAACAAACATGACATGTCTGTTATCGGAGTGTACAAAAGTAAATATATGCTTTTAAAGGCTTTTTAGATGGACCTATAATCAGAATGTAAACATTCAGTGACTGGTATTAGGAAAGGCACCAAGCTATTAAAAGAAAAAAAGAAATAAAAAAAGAAAATAAGAAAAAAAGAAAAAAAGAAAAAGAAAAAAAGAAAAAAAGAAAGAAAAAAAGAAAAGAAGAAAAAAAGAAAATAAGAAAAAAAGAAAATAAGAAAAAAAGAAAATAAGAAAAAAAGAAAATAAAAAAAAGAAAATAAGAAAAAAAGAAAAAAGAAAAAGAAAAGAAGAAAAAGAAAGAAGAAGAAAAGAGAGAAGAAAAAGAGAAAAAAGAAGAAAAAGAGAAAAAAGAAGAAAAAGAGAAAAAGAAAAAGAGAAAAGAGAAGAAAAAGAAAAAGAAGAAAAAGAGAAAAAGAGAAAGAGAAAAAAGAAGAAAAAAGAGAAAAAGAAAAGAAAAAGAAAAGAGAAAAGAAAAAGAGAAAAAGAAAAGAGAAAAAGAAAAGAAAAAAGAAAGAGAGAAAAAGAAAAAAGAAAAAGAAAGAGAAAAAGAAAGAAAGAGAAAGAGAAAAAAAAAAGAAAAAGAAAAAGAAAAAAGAAAAAGAAAAAAAAAAAAAAAGAAAAAAGAAAAGAAGAAAAAAAAAGAAAGAAAAAAGAAAAGAAGAAAAGAAAAAAAGAAAAAGAAAAAGAAAAAAAAGAAAAGAAGTAAAAAGAAAAGAAGAAAAAGAAAAAGAAGAAAAAGAAAGAAAGAAGAGAAAAGAAAAAGAAAAAAGAAAAAGAAGAAAAAAGAAAAAGAAAAAAAGAAAAAGAAGAAAAAAGAAAAAGAAAAAAGAAGAAGAAAAAAGAAAAAGAAGAAAAAAGAAAAAGAAGAAAAAAAAAGAAGAAAAAGATTACATTTGAAATTCAAAAGTGATTATAATATAGACAAAATTTTGATATTAACACTAATAAAGAATTTATAGACATTAACAATATTTTCAGAGGTTTATGTCAATGAAAGAAAAAAATGCTCATACATGTTCCGATATACAAACAGTTGCTGAATTTTTTTTTAATTTTGCCCCCACCCTCACGTTGATGTGTTGCTGTTGTTTTCCCTTGTAAAAAGGCAAATTTAATTCCTCACCTGGGTCTCAGAGCCACAGTCAGGGTAACCAAATTTCATAGATGATCTTCTCAATTGATTATTTGTTGAAAATAAATTTAAAAAAAAAGAAAAAAAAAAAGATTGTATTTTCCTTCTTAAGAAAAAAAATACAAAACCCCAATTAAGTTCACAGCCAGAAGACTTCACTTCAAGCCACTACACATAAGGATGTGTTCATTTAGGTTGTATTAACATCAAATATAATTACGCATTTGATAAAATATGTAATTATATATTAAATTACAATATAGCTCATTTATATAAGTATTATAGTATAATATATGATTAGATATTGATATATTACACAGCTTATATTATAGATCTTTATATGTAGAAATATAGTATATTATCTACAACTATATGCATTATATATGAAATATTCTAACCAGCTTTTTATAAGACAATTCTAAAGAGAATGATATCCCATGTTATGTATAATAATATTTAGGATTGTACAAGTACACTTTTTTTGTAACAAAAAGTTAGGACTTACCTCCCCAACTCTTAAGTTTGGCAGAACTGGTCTCCACTCATCATGGGGTTTAGATCGTAAACTTACTAGCTAACATATGATGAACAGATACAAGTTCTGAGAAACTTGGAATAAGGAAGATAAGTTTGAATATTTTACCTTGTTTACTATTAATGCTCTATTAATATTAAGAATTTTACTTATAAACACTGCTTGCCTTTAAATAAAATGCCATCTATTATTATGTGTGTGTGTATATGTATATATATATATATATATATATATATATATATATATATATATATATATATATATATATATATATATATATATATATATATATATATATATATATATATATACCACAAATTTAAAATATATGTGTTCTGTGCACACAATCTACTATATACACACACATATATATATATATATATATATATATATATATATGCATGCACACATACATCTATACTATTCTGTCATGTCTCATTAGCAAACCCATATATATATATATAAAAATAATGTTTAATCAATAGATATGCATGCATTTTATAAATGCAGAATTATACATTTTTAAAATATGTTTATATGTATTTGCAGTTGGCGGTGTTGCAGGCATTTCGTGGCATAAGTTTATTTTTGTTTGTATTTCTTAATTGTTCACACTTACTGGTGTTTGTATAACTTTCTGGACCTTAACAAAAACACTTCCTACAAGGTTTCCATCAATAAGGTAGACAGAGTCCTTTTGTGTCAATAATTTCAGAGGGATCACATTCTCTACAACTGCTCTGCTTGTGTCCCGGCTGAATGTATGCGAGCCATGGTAAGTGTACACAACATACTTCAAACCCTTCTTCTTACCATAAAAGACAATCGTAAACTCAACACTTAGAGCAAGGTCTGTGCACACAGTGCATTCAATGTTTAACATAGTCATATCTGTCTGACGACCCAGATATCTTCCATAAAGGGAATAGGCACTAAAATAGCCTTTTGGGAAGAACTCAATCCGGAAAGGAAACTTTGTGACCATACTTCTGGAAGGAGCTGCGAAAAATATTGGAACGTCAAACACAGCGTCTATCTTACTGTCAATCTTTGTTACCTCAAGGTACTTCTGGAGGTTGATCTTACAACATATCGAATATGATTCATCTGTGTAATTTCGATATGCCTCTTTGCCGATATCTGTTATAACGTCTGGAGAGAGAGAATGGTAACGATATGCAGCATTAAGGGGAGGGCTAAAGTGTTCGGGATGATTCCGGAACAAATTCGAAGACTCTATATCCAAGAGTTGTTTCGGTGTCATCATGCTAAAGCGTAACAATGGAACAATCCGTGCCAAATTGTCCTCGGTTTTTTCAAGCCGATTTTCGGAAACTATGAGCCACTTTTCGACCTCTTTCCAAAGGGCGTACTCACTGGCAACAAGCAGCTCGGAGTTTTTAAGAAACTCCTCCACCTCTGTGTCAGAAACATCGAGCCAATCAGCTGTGCGAAGAATGAGGTCAAAGTTCGAAGTGATGAATTTCAGACAGCTGTTAGCTAGTTCTTCTTGACTTGTCATTTTAGCATACTGGTACCAAGTGAGTGTGCGGTTTGTGTCCGGGGATTCAACAATATGCCGCATCATATAGTCGACACATGATTTACGCAAACTCACCAGACTGTATTTATCTGCCAAAAGCAAGATCGGCAGAGTTGTGTCTGTTGTCAGTTCCACTTTTCCACAATAGATGTACCTGAAAGAAAAAGGTGAGAAAAAAAAATAAAGTCAGTTATATTTGATAAATTGTAAAGAAAGAAAATTATAATGATAGATTTCTTCTCCCCTGACCATTAATCAGATACTACAGAATGGTGCCACAAAATCACAAATTTACCAAATAAAAAAACACACAACTTGGAGACTTCCAAGAGCAGCAACAACTAAAATGAATAGCACATATAAATAGAAAAGAAAATAATGACATAATCAAGATATTAACTTTCCACATTACCAAAAACAAAAAGTTAGTAAGGAAACTCCCATCAATTCTAAAAAGAACGATAACCATTAGTGGACTTGAGAATCTTAAAGAGTACAATCCTTTATCAAACCCTATAAACTGGTACTACCAAATCACAAAGATCTTTATCAAATAACAAAAAACAAATCACTTGAAGACTTCCAACAGTGGCAACAGCTAAAATGAATAGCACATACAAATAGAAAAGAAAATAATCATATAATCAAGATATTAACTTTCCACTTAAAACAGAAGTTTGTTTCTTATTTTTTCCTAAAAATCATCCCAAGCAAAGCGATAAAAGCCACTAAAATACAAAGGGTTACTGAGAATGAGAGAAACAAAGACGACTGCAAGAAAACAGGATTCAAGGAAACAGAAAATAGCAATGGACATTACATTTAAATTTTGGAAGACCATAGTTGACAGGAAAGCAGGAAGAAGTTCCTTAAGCAAAATTTGCTTGAGAAGAAACTATTAGCATAAAACTTATGTTGACAACTTGCAATTTCAACAGTGAAATTGAGACCTAGCTGCCAATCTAGTACTGTGCTTAAATCCATGAAATCAAGGTACCAAAAAGGAAAGCTCATCAGAACAATTACAGGAGATCCTTGACTTATGTCAGAGATCTGTTCCTACGGCACAATGCAACCTGATTTTCACCGTAGGTCAGAAATCATGTACAAGTCTGCCTTATGCTTGGGAGCCATAATGAAGGACAAAAATTTTATTTAAAAAAAGAAAAAAAAAAAAAAAAAAAAAAACACAAATGAGAGACAGTGAATGTAGAACAAACCAATATGGCATACAGCCAGTGAAGAAACAACACTGTCTTCCTCATATAGCACTGTAACCACAAGATGCTGTATGCCGGGTCCGGCATAAACCGAGGACCTTCTGTACTCTGAAAATATTTATGGAAAAGGCACAGGGAAGCTACCTTATGGCAACATCAGGAAAGTGGGCGAATCTGAGATGCTAGGTTAGGACTGATAATCTTGCAGATTCTTCCTCGCTTAGAAGGAAACTCGTCAATGTGAGAAAGAGTGATAATGATTAAAAATGATTTCAAGCAAATGAATTCTTTTGGTCTTAAAGATGACCCTTCATCTTACTGCAGAATCACAAATCAAAGAACAAAAACCGCATCATTTGAACACAGTTCCAACTACAAAAATGATTAACACATTTTTGTGATGTCAGCAAACACTCATTGCCACTTTCGTAATGCTCATTGTAGTAGAGACTTTGTAATCACAGATGCAACTATAGTAATGCCATTGAATAATACATACACCTTCACTTGCACTAATAATACTTGCTTGATAATACTCATTTGAAAAATAACCACCAAATAGTAATCTGTATAGAGAAATAGTGAATAGTATAGAGAATAGTGATCCGTATAGTAATAGAGGATAGAGTAGAAATAGGGATCATTTGGATGTCATGCTAATTCCCATATATACATTTCCTTTACTATCATGCGATCTATTTATTCAAAATGGGATTGCCTGTGTTTGCTCTCTGGTGATCTGTGTTCAAACTCCAGTGTCGGCAGTGACATTTTATTCCTATAATAACACACATGCAACTCAAAGAGAAAATAATGATATAATCAAGATATTGACTTTCCACACTACTAAAAACAAAAGGTTAGGATAGAAACTTCCATTGATATTAGAAAGAGTGATAACAGTGGGTTGAGAAGTCTAATTTCCTTAGATACTATTTTATAAATCTTAAATAACTATAAGTGTTTAGTTAATGTATGGTAATATTTCCTGGATAAAAATGATTAATTTCAACATTACTATGAAAGATAGCGACAAATTATCAGAGCAATCTCAGAGCATCTGCAAGTAATAAGTGTTAAAAGGATCACTTCCTTCATTTTTTTTTATACTGAAGTACTTGAAGGCAGTTTTACTGTATTTTCTTGTGCATTATACAACTAGAGTATAATACGACCCAGTGTTGCTGAAGCTTACAAACAAGGAATAAATTACATCCTTGCATACAATACGACCATAGAGTACAGCCTTCCTTATGCAATTTTTTTTTTTAAAGTTGTACTATATTATCCATTAAAAATCTCAATGTTGTAGATATATTTGATTAAAATATTTAGATTTCCACAATACAGTGTAACCCGGATATAAGAGAGATTTTCTCTGGTCCCAAATTAGAGCCTGTGTTAATGTATATAAAATAGACCAAACCCGGATATAAGAGACTTCTTCTCCGGTCCCGACAACTCTCTTATATCCGGGTTACACTGTATTAAAGAAAAGAAATGAACCAGATGTTTAGCCATTAGGTGTTCCTTCCCCTAATTTCCATTTCAAAACTTATTTTCAGAAAAAAGTGCTAACGAGACATATCTAGGGTAATCCATTTTAAGGTGTTAATTAATCTATCATACTTTTCTGTTTGACAGGACTTAATTATATTTCTATATATTAATAAAATATGAAAATAAAATATTGTCTTTGATTAAGAATGAAGAAAGAAACAAATATTGCTGACATGAAATACCTTTTGTAAGCAATTGTTATCAACTCCTGCTTATTTTGTATTTTATTATCTATTGTGTTGAATGTATTTGCAATCTTGCTGTTTCAAATAGGAGGGTTTTTTAAGCAGAGTAAAACTTTCTGAAAACTTGTACCTGTGTATATGATCTTCCACTTTCTTGCCTTTAATTTTCTTTCAAATTTCTGTTTGTTTATAATACAACCCTATAGTACAGCCTTCCCTATGTAATTTTTGTTTTTTAAAGTTTTACTATATTATACATTAAAATCTCAATTTTGTAGATATATTTCACTAAAATATTTAATTTTTCTTCAATATTAAAGAAAAGAAATGAACCAGATGTTTAGCCACTGGCTGTTCCTTCTCTTAATTTCCATTCCAAGACTTACTTTCAAAATTTTCAGAAAAAAGTGCTAACAAGACATATATAGGGTAATCCATTTTAAGGTGTTAATTAATCTATCATACTTTTTTGTTTGACAAGACTTTATTATATTAATAAACTATGAAAATAAAAAAAAATATCTTTCATTAAGAATGATGAGAGAAACAAATATTACCAACATCTCAAATACTTTTTGTAAACAGTTATCAACATTTTTTGCATGCGTTAATAAATGACCTACAAATAGATCCAGACACTCAGATAGAAATAGGCATGGCTATGAGATTAGGAATGGAGAAGAAAAAAAAATCATCCTCTATATTCCAATTATATATATTTAATTACTTGAGAAACTGACCAAACTGAGGCTGGAGATGACCAATTCTCTCTTTCCATCCTCAACAAAATTAAAAAGTGTTTATACAAACTTGTTGGCAAAGAATTATTTTCTATCCTACAAACCCCTTTCTGATGAGCTATTTTTCCTAGTTCCACCGGTTCAGGCCATTACAGCTATGGCCTGGCATACCATGTACACAAGGGTGAACCATCCTCATCTCCTTTGTATTCCATTTGTAAGAAGGAAGTTCCATTTGGACAGCTTCTTTCCAAGGGAAGCTGGTTTGAGGGACAGACTCCTGCACACTAGTCTTAACCTCTCCAAGTCTAGGGTTCTATATATTCTCATAATCTACAATTATTATGCTTGTAAAATAACCCTATTCAGTAGCCATCTACTTTGATTGGCTCTCGGGCCTTTTATTTGGTGAGCAATAGTCTAGAAAAAAAAGGTAGAAATAGATATCGCCATGAAATTAGGAATGGAAAAAGTGAAAAATCTTAATGTCTTTAAAAAAAAAAAAAAAAAAATTATGACTATATATATATATATATATATATATATATATATATATATATATACACACACACACACACACACACACACACATACACGCACACAAATCCTCTGACTCAGAAACATTATTATTATATACAGGGTGATTGAAAAGTAATTCCCTATTTTATGTATGATGTAATCTCCCGTCTAATTATAATTTTTACAAGATGTTAGAGTTCATCATACATAAAATAAGGAGTTACTTTTCAATCACACTGTGTATATTTTTTCTTTTAAGCATTTCATCCCAAGCAAGATGGGAGTGCCACTAGTATGCAGAGGATTACAAAGAGTAAAAGTGAAAGAAAAGACTGGGTATAGGGATGATTGAGGAAAGGATAAAAGATGAACAGGATTCATGACAACAGAAGATGGCGATTGACACTGCATTTAAATTTTGAAAGATTGTAGTTATCAGATTAGCAAGTAAGTGAAAGGGAAGAAGTGGCAGTTACGTGTAACTATTTCAACAGTAAAAGGGGTGGGACCTAGTTGCCAATCTAGTAGCACGCTTAAATTCATGTAGTCGGGTCACCAGAAGAAAAAAAAAGTTCATCAGAGCAGGTGCCATGAAAATATTTGTAGAAAAGACAGAGGGAAGCCATATCACATTTGTGAGAAAGTAACTGAAGTTGAGATGCCAAGTTAGGATCAATTACATTTCAGGTCCTTCTTTGGATTTTGTCAAGAACCTTGTGATGAACAGCAGGGACAACAGGCCAGATATGGCAACAGTATTCAATGCACAGATGAATGGTAATAAATTTTGTGTGTGTGTGTGTGTGTGTGTGTGTGAGTGAGTGAGTGAGAGAGAGAGAGAATTACCTGAGGAACTGGCCAAAGACAGGAATGCATTCATCAGTTTCATTTAGCTCAACTTCTGGTTGGCGGGATTCCTTCCATCTTTCTTCATTGAGCATGGCACTGAAATCAAAGAGTATGAAGAAAAATTATAATGGTCAGTTAATTTCTTTGTTAAAAAAACAAAGATTGATAAATATTATTAAAGTTACAATTTAAACAATACTTTTTACAATTTAATGTGTTATGTAGCCTTGTTTCTCTAGTAAATATTGATTAAATCATTTAGCTTTATAAAAGTTATATACAGAAATTCACTGTTGCATATAATAAAGTGTTTAAATACAATAAAATCTATGATACTCAACAAAGAGAGAATGGAAACTGGAAACAGAAGAAGGGGAGTGATACATGTAGGGTGGGTAGGAAAGAGATGCAGCTGAGAAAAGGGGAGGAGGAGAGAAGAAAGAATTGTGGGGAAGGGTGGCAATTTTGTTTCAACAAAACATTATTTACAGAATTAATTTTATTTAGTTTAAGGGAAATTCTTTTTCAAGTACTTAAAATCCTCAAGAGACTTAGAATTTTCAATTTAATAAAATGTGTTATTCTTTGGTTGAAAAACTTTTTTTTATAAAATTAATATCCACTTAAAAATGTGTTTTTACTTTTTTTTCAGCATATAGAAAATAAAAAATATCAAATTTGAAATTTGGTTTAAGTTAAGCATTGTCAAAATGTATTTTATAAATATAACAAGAAAAAATACAGGTAATAAAATTCAATATATATATATATATATATATATATATATATATATATATAGAGAGAGAGAGAGAGAGTCATTGGTGGAGTGTTGCACTTTAGCTCACTGTCCATAGCCCCCCACCCTGACCCATATGCTTCTTCTGTACCCCTCTATACTAATCCATATGGTTGGATGTAGTAAATGCACAAGCATCTCCTATTACCCTCTCCTTGCAATGTGACTTTTAGCCCTCTAGCTCATGAGCGAGCTATACATACTTAACTCACGCCAAGGTGTCCCTGGCTTCCAGTTTGGCTCTTCAGTTGACTTTTCTGAGTGAAACTCATTCTCTATAATAATTTCTTTGGATGCCACGCCTGATGTTGATTAGTTTGTATTTGTTTGTTTGTTTTTTTAATAGGAGTAGATAAGCTTTCCTATCACCCAGTCAATACACCTCCCATTTCTCTTGAATAGGAGTAGAGACTCATCCATTGTTTCCTATTTAAGCAGTTCCCAAATCCTTTCTTTTTCTGTGGCCTTAGTAGTCGTGTTGTCATGAATATCTTGTGATGTGTGCAGTTTGTGGCTACATCTCTTCATGCTGAGGGTACCGGGTTAGCAGTTTTCTAGTTGCTGTTCCCGACTGGTACTTATGAGCCGAAACTTTTGCACAGCGTCTTGAGAAGCTGCTCTGATCAATGGTTGCATAAGATTGGGATTCTTCCTTTCTGCCCATGTTACATTTGATGATCATTTGCTACTATTACATGAGGACTTTTCCTTACCAACATAACTCAACATGACCATAAACATTATTTACATTATTTGGACTATTGTCCTCATCTTTGTCGCCATATTTATTACGTTTCGACCATTGTATGCTCCGGCCTTCTTCAGGTGGTTGGAATGTTGAACTGAACCCTTTATTTCGCTGACTGGGGTAGACTGTTCTAGTTCTATGTGCCATTTTTAATGGATGTCAGTTATCAGTTATTTCCTGTTAATTTCCCTCTGAAAGTTCTCCACTGCTTTAACCGGGTATTGAACTCACACTCTTTGGGTCCTGTCTAACCAACACCTTTATCCTCAAGGACACATGGCACAGTGGATAAAGGTGTTAGATCCAGTAAACCTGACAGTAACACTTTCCTTCCCAATCTCTGTTTTACCTCCATCTCTGACCCCTGCTGCACTATGCAGCTCTACCCTCTTGGCAACTCTGATCACATGGTAGTGTCTGTTAACATCTTCCACTCCATCCATGAACCGCCTACTAACAGAACATCTTCCTGTTATCAACGAACAAACTGGGACCCGTTCTGTGATTTCCTGTGCAACGTCCCTTGGAATGTGGTTATCCGGTTCAAAAATGTGCATCCAAGGTCTCCTAGATAAAAGCCAGCATCGAGGCTTTCATCCCAGCAAGAAAATATCAAGTTAAATCATGCTCATCTCCTTGGTTCTCACTTGCTTGCTCAGCTGCCATAGGAATCACTTCTTCCGTCTGTACTGGAGCAACAGATGTCTATTTGTTTCTGCTCGTAATGAGTGCAAGTGTGTCCTCAATGAAGTAAAGTTACTGCTTGCCAATAGAATGAAACAACATACTGCATCTTGCAAGTTTGGTTCTAAAGATTATTGGCGGATCTGCAAGAGATTGTTGAACAACAGCAAACTCTCAATCCCACCTCTATTCAATCAATTCGAAGTCCTAACATCCACAGCTAATAAGGCTGAATGCTTTGCTTGGAAATTCTCATCCAACTCAACACTCGACATTCAGAGTACCCACACCCGATTTTCCCACTAAAACTGAGGCTCTACTGAGTGAGATGTGCATAACCTTGTTGATGGTATTAGACATCATCTCTAAATTAGACTCTCATAAAGCAAGTGGTTCTGGCGGGATACAAGCTGTAGTCCTAAAGAAATGTGCTCCTGAGCTGGCTCCAGTTCTCTTCAAACTATACAACTATTGCCTCGCCGATTCTTGCTTTCCAGCCTGTTGGAAGTTCTCCTCTGTTGTCCCAGTCTTTAAAATGTCTGGAGATCCTTCTGATACATCTAACTACCATCTCATCAGTCTCCTACCACTCTTTGGCAAAGTCTTCGAGGCTTTAAGCAATGCCAATGTGGTTAATCATCTTACTTCCCATGACCTATTCTCTAACAAACAATATGGTTTTTGCGTTGCCTGGTTTACCGCTGATTTGCTTACAGCCATAACTGAATATGTATACCAAGCTCTTGATAATAATGATGAGGCGCAAGCTGTTGCTTTAGATATCTCAAAGACATTTGACAGGATTTAGCATGCAGGCCTTCTATGTAAACTTCAGTGATACAGTATTACAGGATGATTATTTGACTTACTGAACAGGTTCTCTTCCAGTTCCTTTCATACTAACACCAGTATTCCTCGAGACTCTATCCTGGGTCCTACACTGTTTCTGATCTTCATCAATGATCTTTCTGTGTCGTTCTTTGTGATTTTTTTAAATAAAGTGTTAAAGTGATCATTTTAAAAGTATCGTCTGAAGAGGCCCTCAGATCAAAACCAAGGTTGAGTGTGTGTGTGTAGGTGTGTGTATATATATATATATATATATATATATATATATATATATAAAGCCACTTGATCAGACATACAGGAATTGAGATTTATGTTGGATTTTTACGACCAAGTAAGTCCATTATTATAATTTTTTTTTCCATTTTAACTAATACATTGAATCTACTACCTCTAAGGATTGATATTTTTTTTTTACAGCTTATCAACCCTTTGTCTGTTATCTAAAACTGAAACATATTTTGGATTGTAAGAATACTTCTTGATTCGCAAGTGAATATTGCATTAACAATTATTTTTAAGAATAATAATGATTTTATCAGATACAAATTCAGCCTTAAGGCATACAATAATCATAAAAAGAAGTTTTGAGCCTAATGAGTTTTTAAAATTAAAAAAAGTATCTCTCTTCAAAACCAATTTCAACAATGTCATGATCACATGAAGGTCAACTAGAATCCCCTCTTTTCTTGAAAGAGGATTCTCTTTCAAGTTCAAGTTGGAAAGGTCAGTTATGATACTCACTTGAAAACTTCACTAGCTGTGACCAGTAGAAACTTATGGGCATAATATTGGTCATCCCCAATGTTGAGCTTGATGTCGCTGAACAGAGGGCAGTTGAAGAGTTCTTCAAAACGACTGGACACAGCGCTTTCATCATTAACTTCCTCCAAAGTTGGGTTGGTCACTTCATCATTGTTTTTATCTTCAGTTCGGGAAATTTTTTGTGGGGAAATAGACATCTTAGGTTTGCGTACTCTTCTCAGCCAATTACCTGTGAGATGACAGAGAGAGAAAGAAAATTAAAAAAAAAAAAAAAAAGAAAAAGGTCATAACAGTGATCTTTATGTACAAGTAAAACATTTTGAAAAGTTCTTCATTTTTAACAAATATCTTTGTAGATATTAGATTTGAAGTGGATTGTTCACATTGAAGAAAAAAAATCCTGTGGTTAGATTTTTGATTAAAAGAAATTTGAACTGTGATAATACTAACAAAAAAGTTTTTCCATCTGTTCCACATGTTTGTCTATCAGTGAGATTTTAGCTTTAATTTCAGCCAAACAGTAACATTCATCTAGGTTAACTATTAATTACTACTGTGATACAATAGTCCCCACCACCACATGACTGGCTGAACATACACAAAGTCCCTAAATGATGTAATCTGAGTCTATAGTGTCTTATGTTTTTATAGTCAGCCTTAAAGTTTGTGAAATGGGATCTTCAAAAGTGTCTACCTACTTGACCAAAAGAGAATAAATTAATAGATAAATAAAAGAAAACTTTTGGGAACAAGTGACACCAAACTGGAAGTTGGAAGTTTCCACTTACAGGTAGATTCCTAGTAGGAGTAGCAGAGAGAGGTAACATCTGTTTAACCAGTCATGCTTATAGCCTTGCTTGACAGAAGTAAGAAAAGGTGAAAAGACCTATGTACCACCTACATACTTCCAGAGAGAATACTAAGTTTGACTTGAAAAAATAGTCAGTGAATAAATAAACAAATTACTGAAAACAGGACCTGTATTTTTCATTTCTTGTCAGGGCATTGATTTAATCTCCCATTCCTTTGTGAATGTGCAGTGGGCCTTTCCCAGTTTTTGTGCCCAACATTTTAGGCTGGAAGTGAAACGAGGGTGATTTGTCCAGTCAGTGAAAAACCGAGAGGAGGACCCCCCCCTGTTTTACATTTACAACTTCAACATAAACTAAGATTTCTATGGGCACTTTGATGTGGTATAAGGGTTAGCAAGCTTGTTTTACTAGATCAATTACGACTGAGTAACGAGTTAGATTCTCACTGGGTGCCCCACACTTCTGGCCTTGTGCCACATCATAGCTACCATATTGGGCACTTTGACGTGGTATAATGGTTAGCAAGCTGGTCTTGCTAGATCAATTACAACTGAATAGTAAGTTTGATTCTCACTAGGTGTCGCATATTTCGGGCTTTGTGTCACATCTAAGCTAAGTTTAGAAAATCGCCATAACTAAGATATCTTTTCCTGTTTTTTGCAGACGAAAATTCACTCTATACAAGGCTTGTGAAGCACTCAAGGTAGAGATTTACTGTTAAAATGGTTATGATGAATGAGATGATATGAATGAAAGAGGGGATGGTAGATTAACTGTTTGAAAATTGTAGATTTTAAACATTATAGCAAACTTAAACTTTATACATAGATGTCCAATGGTAAGTAGAAGAAAAACCTCAGCTGAAAAAGATTAAGTAATTAATATGCATATTTGCAAAAAAGATTTTCTACTCAAAAATAAAGGCTTCTTAATCATGAAAGAAAAAGATTAAACTCTAACAATATTGCATTTTATATGATAGGTATTTTCTTGAACCTGTAATCTCCCTAGAGAAGATAGGGCTGCAGCAACAACACACTAACTAATGCAGCTGTAACTTCTATATGAAGCTGGTTTTTCTGGGGTGGAATTACGAGTTCCACACCCTATGGGTTTTAAATTCAGAGCTGTCCTTATCCTTAACTACTTGCTAAGTTAGAGGGTCCATTCTATCCTGTTATTTAACCTACAGTTGGGCACAGAAAAAATAAATTAAGATTTTTCCAAAGGTAAGGATGTGCGGTTGGTTTAATGGATAGCAGCTCAGAATAAGAAATCAGAGTACTGAGTTCAAACTCCAGTCAAGTTCCTTACATTTACTTATGTGCAAATACCTATCTCTTGTCCCTCTAGCTATGGATTAAAAAGTATAATCTTTAATTGGAAAAAAAATTCATCGGTATCTGCAAAAAATTGTTAATGCAATATTCACTCATAGGATAAAAAAAAAAAAAAAATTATCTTACAATCCAATATAGGTTTGGGCTTTAAAATAATCCACAAAGGGTTGAGAGAAATCAAAAACTATTGAATCAATGTAAACAGTCTCTTCCAGCCTCTTTCTTTCCAGTCAACTTTGATCTTTAAGAATTTAAATGCAATGTCAATCGTTATCTTCTGTCTTCTTAATTCCTGTTCTTTTATTGTTCTCTCACCTTGATAGTACTTTTTCTCATATTCTCTAAGACTCAGTAACTCCTTTGCATCTTAGTGGCTTTATTGCCTTGCTTGAGGTAAAGTAATTCCAAAAAAAAAAAAATCAATTAATGTAAATTCCCTATGGAAGATAGGGGCTACAACAACAACAACAATACGCTAACCGATGCTCCTTTAATTTCTATAGCAAGTAGGTTATCCTGGGGTGGAGTCACAAGCCTCACACCCAACAGGTTTTAAATTCAGAGTTGTTCTCCTCCTTGACTAGTTTCCACCCAAAGCTAAAGATACCCATTCTGTCTTGTCATTTAACCTAGAGTTGGATGGAGAAGAAATAGATTCAGGTTTTTCCAAAGGAAAAGAGAATGAAAAAGCCAGTATTTGAACTCTGACATGTCAGTTTCATTTTCTGCATTGAGACCCATCAATATGCAACCTGCATATCTATATGATAAGTAGAGTTTTCAAATAAGTTAATTCAGAATCAAAAACACACATATACAAATAAGTTATCATATAATTGTGCTTGTCCCACCCTTCATTAGTTCACATGACTGTTATGACCTGCTGATATCTCATAAATAATGGACTATTCCATTTTGATCACATGGAAAGACAAAGACATATCAAAGAAGGGGGAAGAATTTAACATCTATTTTCAGAGAAAGGGAAAAAATTGTCCATTTCAAATCTTTTCATTTGTACCTCCTTACTTCTTAAAATAATGACCAGCATTAATATTTATGATTGCTATTGCAATATTCTGCTAAAGCTGTTAACCTCAAATATTTAACGATGTGATAGGAGAATTTCTATGGATATTTTATTGTTGTAGAACTTGCAATGAGCTTATTCAATCATTAACTGAAGAATTAACATTCATCAGATATTTCAAATAGTAAAACCATGAAATTTTCAGGAGTTTAATTATTATTAATATACAGCAATTGGCAGAAAACATACACTTGTGAAATAGCAACCAGGAAAAACTTGCATGACAGTATTCCATAATTCAACCAATAAAATTTCTTAATATATTGTCACAGACAGAAATAGGATTCCATTTGGTAAATATAAAATTTACAAGGTAATGTGACTTTTGAAACACCTTGTAGATTGAGAAGTTTTTTTTTTTTTTTTTTTTAAGCATTTCACCCCAAGCAAGGCGGGGAGCCACTAGGACGCAAGGGGTTACAGAAAATAGGAAGATCAGATAGGAGTGATAGAAGAAAGTATAAGGGTAGTAGATAGATTAAGGCAACTGGAGATGTCGATTGACATTACACTTGAATAGCTGGAGATTTGCTACTAAAAAGTGTGTATCCTGACAAAAACCGTGTATTCTATTTTTCCACTAGGGAAACCACTCCTATACATAAAGCGTAGCATTACTAATACCTTAAGCTATAGGAATGGTTTCCCTGATAAAAAGTTAGCTTTATCCAATAAATATTTATAAATCAATATCACCCCATACAAGGCAGTAAAACCACTAAGACCCAAGTGTTTGCAGGGTGTGGCAAAATTAGTAACAGAAACATTAATAATGAGTAGGAAGGGAAAAGAGTAATCAGGAGGATAGTAAGCAGATAGTGATTGACATTGCATTTAAATTTTTGCAGATTAAAGTTAGCCGGAAAGCATGAAGCTGGAAGGGAGTCCCACAAGCGAGAAGTGTGAGAAAAGAAATTTACAGTTATATCTAGCCTGTTCAACTGTGAATCAATCTAAATGCCAGTATGGTACTGCACTTAAATTTAAAAAAATCTACAAACTATAGCGAAAGTAATTGTTTAGATAAACTCTTATTTAACCCATATCTTTTTTTCATTTCTGAGCAATTAAGGTAGCTGATCTCAAAATTGAATTAATCATCTCTTAATTGCTTAAGGCATTTTACAGGGTTTAGTATGCTAGTCTTTTTCACAAGTTGAAACGTTATGGTATTTCTGGATTAATTTTTGAACAGATTCAATCTTTCTTATCAAATGGTGAAATGAAAGTTATGTTGAGCAGCCACTAGATCTTTTTTGCATTAATGATGCAAACCTCCAAAAGAGTTGACAGCTAATGATTTCCACTGACATGAAGTGGAAAGATTATATTGAATCAGTTGCTAGATCTGCCGCTAGGAAGGTAGGTTCACTGTGCTAGACAAACTCTTCTTGCCAGAATCTGTCTTAAATATTTATAAGCCTACCATTTGTCCTTGCTTTGCATATTGCTGGCATATCTTGTCAGATGCTCTTGCTATATTTAGAGATTCTTGATAAAATCCAAAGAGGAATTTGCAATGTTATTGGTCATGGTGTAGCAATTCAGCTTCAGTCACTTCCCCACCACTGTAATGCAGCTTCTGTGTGCCTTTTCTATAAATATTTTCATGGTAATGGTTCTGATTAGGTTTCTGCTATAGTCCTTAGACTTTATGAATTTAAACACAATATTCGATTGGCAGCAGGTTTAATCATTTTACAGTTAAAATGGCTAAATGTAACCATAAGTTCTATGCTAACAGTTTCTTCATTCCCACTTGCTTGTTGAACTCTCTTCTGGCTTCTTTATTTCCAGTCAATTTTGATTTTGAAAAATTTAAATGCAATGACAATCGTTATCTTATGTCTTCTCAGTTCTTGTACTTTTATTGTTCTCTCTCCTTAATAGTGTTTTTTTTTTTTTTTCATATTCTCTCACACTCGGTAACCTGTTGTGTCTTAGTGGCTTTATTTCTTTGTTTGGAATGAAATAATTTTTTTAAGAGTCAAAATTTCACTGAAATATGTTGGAAAACTTTTAAGTTTTCATCTGAAATCAAGAAAATATGAACTTTAAGCAAAATGGTCACAATGTATAGAGTAAAAACAAAAAAATAGGTATCAATTTAAAATGACAAAAAGAGAATATAGGTTATGCAGCTGTTTGACATTATGCTTTCACTGAGTGATTTTTTTTTTTGTCTTCGAAAAGCCAAAATCTATTTTGAATTGAAAGAATAATTCTTTCTTGCATTAATGTTTTGAGAATGACAATCTTTATTCCAGATACATAGCTGGGGTGGGGGAAATGGATTCATATGTTTCCCCAATGGTATTTGCATGTAAATGAAAGTAATGAACCCAACTGGAATTTGAACTCAGATTTCACATTCAGAGCCACTATCCATTATACCACCTGCACATCCTTTCAATATGCAATATATTTTTTAAATACAAAGAAAACAGAATCATTGAACGTAAGTATAAAAAAGTCAACACTAAACTTCTTTAGTCAGATGGATGTTTAAGAAGATATCTTCATAACTTTTGGGGGAGGGGGTAAACGAAATGGGATTTTTTTAAATGACTGCTAAATTCATAGCAGTTTGAAAGTATGAAGATTGAACTGTCAAAAACAAACCAGCCTTGATAGATATATATCCTCTAGTATTTACTAAAGGATAATTGAGATTATATATATATGTTTCATTAAATAATATAGACAGGTGTTGTCTGTTTATTTTATGTAAATTCTTTTCATAATGTCTGATAAGCTTAATAACATTATCATTAAATGAAGAAAGAAAATCACAATATTGGTACATATTTTTTAATCCAATCTAAGCTTTCGGCTTACATAAGCCATTATCAAAGATGACAATTACTGTACAATATATTAAGCAATACACAGACAAGAATGTGATGATAGTCTGTTTCTGTTTACATGGATGATTTCCAAGCAACGCTAAACACGTGCTTATAAGACGCTGAAAGCGAAAATCGCACCACAGCTCATGACGTCACTCATGACCATGTGAGAGTGAATTCGAGAAGCATTAAATATGGGAAGCCGTTGGTATAAACCAGTGGCTTCTGTTACCAATTATAGACATTTAAGAATATTTGTGGAGATTTCATAGTTTATTTTGTTTAGGTTAGGTTTCAACTTTCAAGGTTTGTTCAGGTTAGGTTTTATGTATATAGCTTCAAGAATTTTTAGTTTTTGTTTCTTGTTTTCATGTTTAAGTATAATTGTGTTTTCAACAAGGATTTTATGGAATTGTGTATGCGGCCAGGCATGTTGTTTTAAATGCCTAAAAATGTTAGTTTTCATTCAAATGTAGTGTCAAGCATCGTGAAAGTGACTTTGTGGTGTGACCAACATAAATATTATACAATCTCCCAAAGGGCACTTGAATTTGTAAACTATGTTGGTTTTTTGCGAATTGCTAACTGGGGGAGAAGAATCATTGCAAATAATTGAGTTGGATATACTAGATTTAGTGTAGTATATGATTAACTTAATCTTTTTACTAGGATCTGTTGTTGATATATTAGTATTTACTAAATTTTTTAGTATATTTTCATCTTGTTTATAATTAGTATGCATTTGATTATGATATAGGAGATTAATATGTTTGAGATTAATAGAAGCAGTATTATGTACTATTTGTTTAGTATTGAGATTTCTAAGAAGCATCTTATTTGTTCATCAACTATATAGTTTGGAAAGCTATTATTAATAAGTGTTTGTTTTATATTCTTTAGTTCACTGTAAAAAATCTGTTTTGTGGATGAATTAGTTTCTGCACGATGTATTAGATTCTTTATAATTGCTATTTTGTAGTAATATGGGCATTCGCTCTTGTAGTTAAGTGTACATGAATTTATGCTGGTAGGTTTTTTGTATGGCGAAATAGTAAATTTGTTATTTGTGTTTATCAATATGTCAAGGAAGGGGATTTTATTATTAGTATTGAGTTCACATGTGAATTTAAGGATAGAATTATTTTGGAAACGTTTTTGAAGTTGAAGTATTTCATCTGTATTTTTAACTAACATAAGAATATCATCAATGTATCTTAGGTAGATGGATGGTAGAAATTGCTAAATGTCGGACCCAGTACTGAACCCATGGAACCCATATATATATATATATATATATATATATATATATATATATATATATATATATATATATATATTTTTATTATGATCAAAGAAAGGGACTTCAGTAGTACAAGCTAATAGTAGTTTCCATTTACGGAAACTACTATTAGCTTGTACAAGTTCATAATTTATGCTACTACATATCTACACTGGTTTGGAAACAGCACTAAGTACTAGTTAGTTTATAACACAAACACTAGGGACCGGTAATTCAGGATGTTTCCAAAATGCACATATATATGTCAACAGCAGGAAACATAAGTTTCATAAAGATGTAGAAGTATTTCTACAGCAGTAGAAGTGTTAAAAATCTTTTTAAATGTGGCTGTTTTCAATTCTTTGTGCGCAGATAGATCAATCATCCAGCAATACATCATTTTCTTTGTGTATAATCAGAATTTCAAGTTTTTGCTATAAATTCGACATTCTGTATGAAATATCAACTGGTTTCCAAAAGAATACGAAAAAAAAAAAAATTCTCTTCATTAATGATGAGTAATAAAAGTTCTTCGATTTTCATTTTGAATAAAACTATGTTTGGGTTTTACAATATACTCACACATAAATGCACCTGCTATAATATTTGGTAAACAAATACTAGGTATCGTATCAAAATTAGCTTCATCCAATAAATATTTACAGAGACCTATGCTTTTAGTGAAATATTCATTATTTAACCTTTATCCTCCTGACATCAGGTTAAACTGACAGTCTTTTTTCCATTTATCTATAATTTTGAAAAGGGAAAATCTCACTGAAATATGTTGTAAAATTTCTAAGTTTTCATCAGAAATCATGAAAGTATGAACTGAAATTAATATAACTCTTCACTCTTCTTGTCATAGTTATTTACTAAGATTGATTCGATTTGTTTGTTTAATGGCATACAAACTCCTTATTTAATGGCAAAATTTAATTTTCTTGGTAGCTTTGTAGTAATAAAAATATGATAGATGTTATTCTGCTTTCACAATTGAATACATGGTAGACAATACTCAGATTTTGTGCATATACACTACAGTTGAAAAGTTTGCAAGCAAACCCCAGAATTAGCATGGGATGAACTTTGACAGAAGAGTAAAAAAAAAAAAAAAAAAGAGTTATTAGTTATTGAAAAAAAAAAAATGGAATCAATTATCAAACTTATACTTTGAGAAACTTTTGCAACAAATGCCAAAAATTTGTGCTGCAGTAATCAAGGCTGAAGAAGGATATTTTGATAAGAGCAAAATTTACTCATAAAATGCTTTTTTTTATGTCATAATAAAATTTAAAATAAAAAAATTTCTCATATTTTTTTTTTTTTTTTTTAACTATGTATAATAATTTTCTCTTATTTAAAGTACAAAACAACTACTTTTTGGGCCAATTTAAAAAATGAATCACCAGGGGTGACTCAAACTTTCGAACTGCAGTGTACATGTGTGTATGGACATAATTACTAGAGGCAGTGTGTTTTATGTTGTAGTTTTGCTGAAGTTTTATTTTGGGATACAGTTTGATTTCTTTAAGAAATTGTACAATATTATATGAATTAATGTCATGAAAGAGTTCTTTCATATTGGTTATTTGGTTGATTTTGCTTAGCAGCATTTCAACCTCTATGGGTCATTTAATGCTGAAATCTAAATATTTTGAACACAATTATATGGCTTCAACTAAATATATTTTGAACATAATTACATGCCTTCAACTACACATAAAATATATAGTTGGTAATTTTTTATATAAAAATAAATTACTGGTATTTTGATACTTTCATAGTGTTTTGTTTTTGTTTGGAGTGGTCACTATTTGTCCATAGCTGGGGCCCTAACAGGTGCTACCACGCCATTGCAGGGTGGACCTGTGAACAACAGCAATTTTCAAAAACGTATAGCTGGTAATATTATTTTTCCAAAAACTTATAGCTGGTAATATTTTTTTTTTTCAAAAACGTACAGCTGGCAACATTATTTTTTCAAAAACATTATCAGAGGCCTTGCTGTTGGACACAGTTTACCCAGGACAAGATATGGGTTTGGGGGTTAACTATTTGCCCATAGCTGGGACACTAACAGGTGCTACCACCCTGGGCCAGGGTGGACCTGGGAACACCAGCAATTAAGAGGTAGTTCCACATTTCTCAAAATCTCCAATCTTCCACTCAGAGGCCTTGCTGTCAGATATGCTGGGTATAACGATAAACTATCGTCATACCCAGGATTATATTTACTAAGCTAGCTTAATTTGGCACAAGGACACAAATATGTAACACCTGGTGAAGAATATTTACACTTCGAATACTGCCCTTGTCTTTGTCATTATTTTCACAAATAGAGATTTACTTGACCCCCCCCCACACACACACTGAGTCAGGTTATGACACAAGGCCAATTTTTAACGTGGGGACCCAAGTGTTTTCACTCGGACCACTGGTCCAATCTGGTCATAGCGTGGTGAGAGCTGGTCCAAGCTAGTCGTAGCCATGATACCACCAGCACAGGGACGGATCCCTGTGCCAGGAAGTCAAGAAAATAAAAACAGGAAACAAAATGGTCACAACAAATGGAAATAAAAGGTTTCAGTTTAAACAATACCTGGTCCCTTATTCCAATTTATAATAAGATATAAACAATCACTTAAATGTTGAACAGAAGTTGATGTAATAAATAAAGATTTTCTAATTACAAGTAATATCTATAATTGTTTGAATTAACAAGAACTTTATGTAAGAAGATAATCCAATGAGGTAAAAACTGCAAGTTGCTGATAGTTCAGTGCTTATTATTTTAGGGCTGGAGGCTACAAGTTGCATGATTCACTATCAAAATAGGTAGGAATGATTAATCCATTGTATCTAAGAAATTAAGAGGCTACTATGAAATTTATTTACAAGACTCACCACCTGTCTAAAGGTGATAACAGTACAACAGGGACAAGTTGAGCAGAACAAGATATATCCACCTCACTGTGATGTATTGATTAAATTAAGCAGGTGAATATGATAATTTGCACCTTTAAATACAGTGGTTACTTTAAGAGAAGAGGAGAAAGAGGAGAAGAAGGGAGAAGAAAGAGGAGAAGAAGGGAGAAGAAAGAGGAGAAGAAGGGAGAAGAAAGAGGAGAAGAAGGGAGAAGAAAGAGGAGAAGAAGGGAGAAGAAAGAGGAGAAGAAGGGAGAAGAAAGAGGAGAAGAAGGGAGAAGAAAGAGGAGAAGAAGGGAGAAGAAAGAGGAGAAGAAGGGAGAAGAAAGGGGAGAAGAAGGGAGAAGAAAGGGGAGAAGAAGGGAGAAGAAAGAGGAGGAAGGGAGAAAGAGAGAAGAAAATTAAAAACATAAAAGAAAAAAGACATTAGGTGATATCTGTTGGAATTTTGAACTGAACCTTTTATTTAGTCCATGTGGATAGGTTGTTCTAATTCCGCATGCCATGCCTTTGGATATCTCAGTTTCAGTTAATTCTCCTTGGTAACTCAACTATCCAAATGCTGTTCCCTCTGATGTTGCCTGGTAACGAACTCACAACTCTTTGGGTCAAATCACTTTTGGATCAATCACACAATACTTGTGTCCTTGGGGACATTAGTGAGTGAAAATTGGTAGACTTATAAACCTAATAATGTCTCGGTGCATTTTTTCCCCAGAGCTCATATTACAATTTTTTTTTTTTTTTAAGCATTACGCCCCGAGCAAGACGTGAAGCCACTAGGATGCAGGGGGTTGCAGAAGATTTGGAGCAAGAGCAGATAAGAGTGATAGAAGAAAGGATGAGGAGAGGGATAGTGGATAGATCAAGGTAACTGGAGATGTCGAGTGACATTACATTTGAATAATTGGAGATTATAGCTCTCAGAGAAACAGTAATTGGGAAGGGTGTTCCACAGGCGAGAGGTGCTAGGTATGATGCTATTGGAGTAGAAGAGACAGCTACATTTAAAAGTTTCTACAGTGTAAGGGTGGGAGCGGGATGCCAGCCTTGTAGGGCGCTTGAATTCATGGAGTCTGGGGACCAGTGAAAGCAGCTCATCAGAGCAATTACCATGAAAGTATTTGTAGAAAAGACAGAGAGAGGTGACGGTGCATCTGTGAGAGAGTGACTGTAGACGAGACGCCAGATCAGGGCCAATTATATTACATATCCGTCTCTGAATCTTGTCAAGAACTCCGAGGTAAAAAGAAGGTGGCCCAGACCATATATGGCAGCAATACTCCATGCAAGGGTGAATGGTTGATTTGTATATTTGAAGTATCGATTCCGGGGAGAAAAATTTCCTGGCGCGGCACAGAGAGCCAACTTTCCTCGCGGTGGAAGAAGCAATTGACTCAATGTATTTGTTCCATCTCAGGTCAGCAGTCAACGTGAGACAGAGCAGATGCAGGATTGTCATTTTCTCTTTCTGTAATACTGGTTCCCATATTGTATTGTCTTGGCTGGCTTAGGAGATTTTTGTAGCCTAACATGTGCCAATTCCTTAAGTTTTTGTATTTTCCCGTAATGGTCTATTATTTCAACTTTGCCCCACTTCCTTTTCTCTCTACATATGGTCAGGCATGCCTGATTTTTCTGTTTCCCCTTGTGCATATTTACAGGTGCTCCTGTTGTCTTATCTTAAGGGAGCAGCCAGTTTCTCCTTTATATTTCTTGCCACAGCTGCATGGGATGGTGTGCACACAGTCTTTAATCATGTTCTCTTCTATGAGTGGTCTTACTCAGAAGAGATGTCTGTGTAGTGTTGAACCATTCCTGAAGGTTGTCCTGATGTTATATAAACCACAGACCTTTTGTAAGTTTTCTGATAAGCCCTTCATATAAGGTAGGCAGACTGAGGTTGTTTTCTGAGTGTTATCATCATCTTGTACCCTTCTAACCCAATTTGTGGGAGGTGCTGTCATATACCCAGGATAGTTGTTTCATTGTAGGGTACTGCTTATACTGACCATTTCTTGTTCATATGTCACTGGGCAGCCGCATTACTTTTGTTTGATGTTGTAGGCAGTGGACGATCCCTTTCTTTACACCATATGGGTGGTGGGAATCAAAGCTGATGTATTGTCCAGTGAATGGTGGCTTGCAGTATACAGATGTGTTAAAACCCAGGCTCTGTTAGAGATATTAATACATCCAGGAATGCTAGTTTGTTTTTGCTTTCTTTCTCCATTGTGAACTGCATCGATGGTTTTATTGAGTTCACATAGCCCAGTAGTAGCTGGACCCCTTCCTGGTGGGGCCAGAGTATGAAGGTGTCATCTATGTATCTCAGCTATAGAGTTGGCTTCAGTGATATTGATTCTAATGCCATTTTCTCAAATTATTCCATGAATATGTCAGCCATTGCTGGTGATAATGGTGAGCCTATTGCCAACCCATCATCCTGTCGATATATGTCTGATGCCATTCTGAAATATGTTGTTTGTGTACAGAAAATCGGCATCTCCATCAGGTTATCTACTGGTATATATTCTAGAGATATGCCCAAGGCCAGTCTGTGACTTGACCCAAAGAGTTGTGAGTTCAATATCTGGCCACAGTAGAGGGAACACAAACTTGAAGAGTCATCGAGGGAAATTAAAACCGAGATATCCAAAGGCATGGCCCATGGAATAAGAACAACTTATCCCCATCAACTAAATAAAGGGTTTAATTCAAAATTCCAACATTCCTGAAGAAGGCTAGAGTGTACAATGGCCAAAACATCATGAATATGGCAATAAAGACAAGAGCAACAGTCTAAACAATGTAAATAGTATAAAAAAGGAATAGCATTCATGAAGACAGAAGATGTCGGGTGGCCCATGAGGTTTAATGTCTCAAATTATCACTACTGAAATTGATATTATAACTTCACTTTTCTTGTCATAGTTATTTATTAAGCTAGCTTAGTTTGACACAAGATCACAAATATGCAGTAGGTTTGGTTTATTTTATGGCATATCAACACCTCAATGGGTCATTTAATGCCGACAACTTTTTTTTCCTGGTAATATTTTTGTTTTGTCAAAAATCCATTTCTGTTAATATTTTTTTTCTCAAAAATGTATAGCTGGTAATTTTTCAAAAACTTATAGCTGGCAACATTATTTTTTCAAAAACATTATCAGAGGCCTTGCTGTTGGACACAGTTTATCGTCTTAGACAGGATGAGATCTGGGTTTGGGGGTTAACTATTTGCCCATAGCTGGGACTCTAACAGGTGCTACCACCCCGGGCCAGGGTGGACCTGGGAACACCAGCAATTAAGAGGTGGTTCCACTATTATCCTCTATTATCGCTAAGCATGGAAAGCCAAACTTTGATGGTAGTTACTTAAAAGAGGCCTTTTCGGAATGCTAAGAGTTTAAAAGCTTTCAAAATAAAGAGGAGATCACTAAAAGAATTAGAGTTACCAGTTGCTAGAAATATGGTCAAAAACAAAATAATTGTTATGTATAAAGATGTAACTAATCAAGTTGTACTATATTTGAAAAATGCAGGCATATTTTCAATTTGTTTGGATGAAAGTACAAACATTACATCAACTATTTGTTTAGCAGTTGCTGCAGGGTTTTCCCTTCCAAAAATCTAATAAAGAAAGAACTGATTAAATTAATAACACTTTCAGAGAAAACTAGAGGGTAAGATATTATGAATGAATTTAAGAAGGAATTTATTGAACTTGGCATTAAGTTCAGTAATATTGTTTGTGACAACAGAAACCTCAAAGCATGATTAGAAAAAAATGTGAAATTACTGAAACAAGAAGTAAATGATAATTTATGTGAATTTCATTGCATTTTGCATCAAGAATCCGTGTGCAAAAATTAGTTTGAAATTATGAGAAAATGTCCCTTGTAATAAATATTGTGCATTTTATAGCTGTTCATTCACTTAACAAAATGTCAATTCACCAAGCTATTGAATGAAATTAACAGTTAACAGTCAGTTTTCTGGGTTACTCATGTACAACTATGTCAGATAGTTAAACTGTGGTCAAGTGTTAAATCAACTTGTGGAGTTGCTGAAAGAAATGAGACTTTTCTAAAGCAAAAAAATAAATAAATAAAAAGAAATGACTATACAGAACTGAGTGATATTAAATGGTTAAACAACTTAAATCTTTTGCAGATTTCATGCTTTCACAATAACTTGAATACAAAAATTGCAAGGTATGGAAGTGTTGTGTTGTCGATATTTGGGCATATTAATGCTTTCAAAAGAAAACTAGAAATATTTTCCATTATTAAAGAAGCACTATTTAAAGTTTTTCAACTGACAGTACAGAAAAGAAACTCAAAAAGCATTCATTAATAGTAAAGATTGGTAACCATTTACTTTCAGAGAAATTTTATCAATTCCAAGAACTAGATAGCATTTTACAATTCATCCAGTACCCGCACAATATTCAATTTCATGATCTTAAGCTATCCACAGTTGATCTAAATAACTTGGAAATAGAATTAGTAGACTTCCAAGAAAGTGCAGTGTGGAAGACAAAATTTATTAGCATAAAAAAGTTGCAAGAAAAGGAAGTAAAGTCATTAGTCTATTAACAAAAGAAAATGAACCCTCAGAAATTGGAGGTGAGAATCTCTTTGGAGAATGGTCATCCGTGCCTAATTCTTTTGCATCAATGAAAAAGTTGGCCTTAGCAATGTTTACCATTTTTTTTTTTTTTTTTTTACTCATGTGAAATGTTGTTTTCATCCATGAACTATATACAATTAACCACCAAAAATCACCTTGATGCATGCGTTGATCTGAAAACAATGAAGTATGAACATCGAATTAAAACATTAGCAACTAAGATACAATAAGTATATGAGTGACCCATTTGTTTATGAAAAATTTTAAAGTACCAAAAATGACCAGGCAACTATAATTCCAGGTTATTGTCTGAGAGGACAATCCTGAAGCTAGAACTTGGAGCCTTAAATTTAATGTTTGTATTGCCTTGTCTGTTGTTGCAACCTTGCTGTCAAGCTTGACTCTCTCTGTCACCGTTTCTTACTGCAGCCTTATTATCAACCTTCACTGTTGCTTCTCTATTTTTCTTTATTAACAGCTTCCATATGATATTTATATAAAAAATGATGACAGTCTGAAAGTAAATAATGATAACTCCTTGTGCCAGAAATTCAGATAAAAACCCTGTAAGGAGCTCGGCAGTAGTAATGATAAAGGAAACTGGCTTGGTAACTATTCCTCTTCAACAAAGCACCTTCTTGTCAAAGTTTTTAATTTTCCACATAAGTTATATTTAGTGCCAGATAGAGAAGAAACTATTCAGTTCAAAAGACTTGAAACTAAGTTGAAACCAATGCTACCTGGAACACTGAATACATTGGTGGAAATAAGTATAAGACACCCCATGAAATTGTTAATAATTTTCTTATTACAGCACAAATTCCTCTGAAAATTTGTGTGTGGTATCTAGATCTGATGGGTATTAGTACACATATTTGATTTTATAACAACTTTCCACGAAAAAAAGTTAACAAAACTGTTTTCAAGGGTGGAAATAATCATAAGACAGTTTTGATAATTTTCATATCTGGTTTACTTTAGAATACCAAAGGAAGAATAAGTGCATGCGAAGATTATAAAGACTCTTATTATGATTTTAAGCCACTTGAGACCTATTTAAACATTTCATAGTTGAATACAGTTACTGCAAAATGCCTAGAAACTCGCCCCTTAATGAAAATGAAAAAGGGCAAATTTCTGCCTATAAACTGGAAAGAAAATCTGTTTCATTGCAAGAGAACTGTTGAGGTCCCAACAGTTGTGAGAAATTATCTAAAAGAGCCTGAATCGTATGGCACCAGAAAACGTTCAAGTCATCCACTTAAAATCACAAATGCAGCCAGACGTTGACTTTTTCGAGAAGCTTCTAAAGAACAATCAAGTTCAAGAGATCTGCAAAAATCTCAGATTTTACCCATCACTCCAAGAACAGTTCGTCAACTTCTCCATGAATTGCTAAATCTTGTGTATCGAAGACAGCCCCTGCTTTAACTACTAAACACAAGAAGATGCGTATAGATTGGGTAAAGAAAAAAGTAACATGGACACAGGAGAAATGGGAAACCATGGTGTTTTCTGATGAGAAAAATTTTAATTTGGATGGGCCCGACAGCTACCAGGGTTATTGGCATGATTTAAGAAAGGAGAAGCAGCTGTTTTCAGAAAGACCATTTAGAGGAGGATCTATTATGGTTTGGGGAGCTTTCTCTGTGTCTGGAAAGGCTGATGGAAGGGAAACAAAACACTGCTTGATATATCAGTGTGTTGGGAAAAAGTCTTGTTCCATTTATGAATCATCTAGATACCAATAATACCATTTTTCAACAGGACAATACATACACACTTCTAAGCTCATGAAAGACTGGTTTAAAACAAAAAATATTGAAGTTTTGGACTGGCCCACTAAGTCTCCAGAACCCAATAGAAAATTTGTGGGTAATTTTGTCAAGAGGAGCATACAAAAATAAATGTCAATTTGAAGATAGAGAAACTTTAAAATCTTACTTTAAGCAGTATTGGAATGAAATTTCATCTGAAACTCTCAGAAAACTTATTGATTCAATGCAGGTGTGTTGAAGTATTACAATTGAAAGGGAATAAATGTAAATATTGAATTTTGTACAATTTTGTTGTTAAATACAAATTTTCAAAACTGTCTTATGCTTATTTCCATCCTCAAAAACATTTTTCTTAATAACTTTTTTGGGTGGAAAGTTGATATAAAATTGAATATATATACTAATACAATTGGATCTAGGTACCACACACAAATTTTCAGAGTAATTTGTGCAGTAATAAGAAAATTATTAATAATTTTATAGGGTGTCTAATACTTATTTCCACCACTGTAGTTAAGTGTTAACTACATGTGAAAACAGCAAATAATAGAAGATCATATTTACTGAAACAATTGTGCAACACAAAGTACATTTTGAATAGAAGCAAAATAGATGTTTACATATAAAAATAGAATAATTGTAGAGGAACATCAGGACGTTGAGAAAAAAAAAACTTTTCATATTCTATACTTGTAGTTCTTTTAAGTAGAGCTTTTCAAACTAGTGTGTCACAATATTAGTAGTCTACTTATAAGGAAACATTCAGCATTTATTGTGTGAGCATTCAGTGCTAATTGAGTTATGCTTGTTTTCCCTCCCTGGCAATTAATCTGGGATCAATGGGTAGCATCTGCTCCCAGGTGGACAAGCTACATTTTATTATTCAATTGTGTGTCTGTCTGTATGTATTTTCTTTTGCTTTCACTCCCAGTGACCCCTTGCATATTGGTGAAATCATCACTTTTCTTGGGGTGGTGCCTATTACTTTGTAACCGTCTACCTCGAGTGGCTCTTGGGGCTTGTACAGAGTGAACATTATTGTAAAAAAACAAAAAAAAACTAAAATCAGAATAAATGGCCTATGTATTTGGCATACCTTTTATAATGCAGACTGAGTAATCTGCATTTGTCAGATGATAAACTTCTACATTCACTACATTGTGTTATTTTTAAATTAGTTTATATCAGGCATTTATTCTGTAAAACTGCTAAGTTTTTGTCAGAGGTAAGCAAAGAGCAGGAAAAAAAAAACTATTTTTCCTTAACATTATGTGTAGTCTTTGTGAAGATATCCCATCATTTTTTTTTCATATTAATGTCTACCTGTTACAAGGCTCAAAAGCCACTCCAGGTAGAGGGTTAGTGTGTATGAGCATAAGAAAGATCAAATGATGATGTTCATGAGGCTATGCAGAAAAGATAACAGTTAGCCCTAGACTTGAAATGGGTCAAGACTGTAGTGATTGGAAAAACATCCTGCCAGGAGTCCCGTTTGACAGAGCAGCAGTTCTTGAGAAGAACATGGAACGGAACTTACTATAGCAATACAAAGGGAATGGGGGATGATTCACTCTTGTGTATGTGGTATGGGGAGTCCCGTTTGTAGTGGAATGAAGTAATGTAGCTCATCAGAACACATACCATGGAAGCAGCGATAGAGCAGCGCGAGTCTTACAACATCTGTGGGGAAGTGGTTTTAGGGTGGAAAATAATTCATCACCCACAAAGCTGTGTAGACTTTTTTGAACTATCAAGGCAGGCAAGTGAGGAGTAGGTAGTTTGTAGTTCCAATTCAGATATAGCAGAAATGCTCCATTTTAGTCCTGATCTGGCTCTTGGAAAGAGTATAGTGGGGGTGGGGGGAGTCAGATGCTTACTGGAGTGGTACAATGAACTAACCATCTTTAGCAGTAGATCTGATATACAAGTTCTGGACAGAGCTTGATTACCAATTAAGAGAGAACTCCCATCCACCATGATAGGTGAAAGTATGGAGTCTGCTCACAGGTGGTGGAACATAAGTTTGGGTTTGGACAACCTGACATGGTGTAATGGTTAGCAAGCTTGTCTCGCTAGAACAATTACAACTGAGTAGCGACTTTAATCCTCACTGGGTACCTAATGCTTTCAGCCCTGTGCCACATCTAAGATACACTTAGAAAATAAGCATAACAAGTTTGGTCTTGGCTGTATTGAATTTAACAAGCAAGTCCTTTCCCCAGTGACCCATCTGGGCAAGGTCAAAGATAAGATGAGCTGCTATGTTCTGGTCTTCCAAATTTTTGGAGGTACTTTAAAAGATAAATCTTTTTTTTTCCAAATAGTAAATAAGGTAAGGAATGAAAATAGATTTCTTTACTTGTATCTTGTCTTAGTTTAGAGAAAGAAAAATTCTTTTTACCAAGAATTTTGCCTGAGATCAAAGCCCTGATAATACAAGTGGATACTGAAAAGTTTTTAGCCCAACATACTTCCCAAAATGTAAATTAAAAAAAAACAAAAAAAAAAAACAGATTTTTTTGGAAGGGTCTCCTTGGTTGGGATGGTAACTTTTCAGTACCCCCTTGTATATATTATGAACTAAATTAACTCATGCAACACTGCTTGTTATTTTTGCTTGTCTTGTTATATGTAAATTTCAAATGTTCATAAGTTTTTGAATAAATTCATTATTTATGGATAAATTATATATAAATAAATATTTATTATAAATAAACAAACATACTGAAATATAAATGTCTTCATTGTATATTAATAAAAGTCCCTGTGTAATTGCAAAGCATTAACAGTAATAAGTTTTGAAATTAATGGAATTTTTGTAACAAGTATTTAAGCCAGTAATAACTTTTCCCACAGCAACATAAGGTTGTTTAAAGAATCAACACTAAAAGGAATATTTCCAAGAATGACATAAAAGACAATATTTCTTTTATATAACTACTTGCATTATTTACATTACTCAAACTGTTATCCTCATCTTCATTGCCATATTCCCAATGTTTTGGCTGTTGTACACTCCGACCTTCTTCAGGCGATTAGAATTTTGAACCGAACACTTTATTTCATTCACTGGAGTAGATTGTTCTAGTCCCACATGCCATACCTCTTCTGGATGCCTCAGTTATTTCCCTTTAACTCTTCAAGTTTTTGGTTCACTACTGCTGAGGCAATAGTGAACTTATAACTCTTTGGTTGAAACATTGTGAATATGGCAATGAAGATGAGGATAACAGTTTGTGTAATGTAAACAATGCAAGTAATCAGAATACCTCATCTCAGAGATATAGACAGATTCTTTTATATAGTTCTTGAAAATTAAAAAACTAATGAATGTTGGTTTTCTTTCATTTCTTTCTCTGCATAAACTTAAAACCATTTAAATCTGTAAAAGTTTATTTGCTGAGTAATTATCACAATTATATGCATTGCTATTAAAACCAGCATGTTCATCTGTTTTTATACTCATAACATTTCGGCCATTATACCTTCCAGCTTTCTTCATGTGATCATTTGAACATTTGCCATGGAAATAATGATAGAGTAACAATAGGCTTTCGACTGTGTCTGTGGGGGAAGAATTTACATATCCTCTCTTGTAGGTTGAGCCCTTTGGAAGGGAATTTGTCAGTTGCTACTAATTAATTCTAAAACCTCTTCACTATGAATTGAGCACTCTGGTAGCCAGTAATACTTATATCTCATATATAATGCATTAAAAATTCCCTTTCTTTGTGGTGAGTGCTGATGGCCTAAGGGTGAGAGTCTCTAACTGATGTCAAATTGGTTAAGTAAATGCTCTATTTATAATAAACAACATTTACTGGCCTGAATGTCAGAAAAATTTTCACAGAAAATATTTGTCCTCCGACAGGATTTGAAACTGTATCCTATACAGAACGTCATTTAGCTTGACATGCCATGAGCAGATATGAATGTACATGAGAGATTCATAGAAGATTGAAGTTCAAATACAGTAAATTCAACCTTGTTAACTAAATGCTCCTCTGTGGACAAATCGGTTAAAGGCACGTCAAGCTAAATGACGGTTCTGTATAGGATACAGGTTCGAATCCTGTCAGAGGACAAATATTTTCTATGACAATTTCTCGGACATTCGAGCCAGTAAATGTTGTTTAATACTGTTTATTATAAACAGAGTATTTACTTAAATATTTGTATCTATAAAAAGAATGTATAAACATAAAAATGTCTTAAAAATATATATACGAGGCCCACTTGAAGTCTGGTGTGAACTTGAGCCCCTCTGCTACTACCTCTCCCCACACCACTCACAAGAATAATTAAATAAATAGAAGTTTGTGGCCGAGATATAAAATCCTTTTTCAGATTATTGAGGTGAAAGTCTTTAAAATAAAATTCAATGAAAAAAATGTACAGCTCTACAGGGAGTCCCTAAAGTCTGGACACTTAGGAAATCTCATTAACTATATTTTTTTTACCTCCACAGATTAAACATGGTTTTGTTGAAAGAAGACAGAATTGACTTCTTTTTCTGGGGTATGCTAAAGGAGAAGGTGTACTCAATGAAAATCACAGATGCAACACATTTGATTGAACGTATAAAGAGTAAATGGGCTAAAATTGATGGCATTGTGAAGTTATTGCATAGAGTTCATGCGAATCTTACAAAGTGCATCAACTTTTGCATCACAAATGATGGAAATTACACTGAAGATGCTATTTGTTAATATTCCAATTCAATAAAATGTTGACGACAATTTCATTTCTTGAAAATATGCATTTTTTCCTTTGTGTCCAGACTTTAGGGATAGTCTGTATAATATCTTTGCAACTTAGTTCATATAGAGCCTTGTATGATTTTAGGACAGTCACATATTAAGCTCAATTTACATTGACTCCTCTGAGCTTATACTTTACAGCTAGTCTGCAGCTTTTTAATTCTAGGTTATATTTAAAAATAACTTTTCTCTTCCCAAAGTACAAATAAGTACTAATTACCTTGCCTCACCATTACTGATGAAATAAACAGATGGATCTCTGAGTGCAACCCCTTGAGCAAGAGATGTCAGTATTTGATAATCTCATGATCCTATATTTTTCTCTCTTCTATAAGAAAGATGGCATAGTTTAGGTAAAAAAAAAAAAAAAAAAAAAAAAAAGATTTTTTCTCCAATTACTTCTGATGTTATAATTCATGTAAGTCTTCTTTTTTTATTTCTCCCTTGATTCATGCATTTATAATAATTTTTTTTGATCAACAAAACTTGAAAGACATTTTTTTTTAAGAATAAGAGCATTAATTTCATTCTGTGCAATTATTTTACCATTTCAGTGAAAAGAAAAACAGTACAGCCATAAACCTGATGCTCCTCCACTTATAATTGTCTTACATTCAGTTTGTGGCTCACAGTAAAGGGAATAAAAAAAAAATAAAAAAATAAAATAAAATAAATACCCTCCCCCCCAAAAAAAAATCGTAAGTTGAAAACGACTATCATTTTGAGTTTTTCAACTAAAATAATCACTTTATCTTCTTTTCACCACAGATGGCAGATGCACTTAGGCATTTAGCCAAGATAGTAATGGACTTTGGAAAAAAAATAAAATAAGAGTCTATATGAAACAAAGTTAAACACTGGAGGCGTTAACAATTGTTAGTAAGCTTGAAGTCTGAGTAGATATTACTATCTTATCCTAGTATCATTAGAAAAAAAATACAAAAGTAAAAAAAATAATAATAAATACTTCTACTATGAATAATATGATTATAAAATCAAAAATGGCACTGATTAAAAAAAAAGAAAAAAATCTTGGAATGAAGCAATGAGTTTAAATATTTCTTCTACAAAGTTTTCAAGTTTTCATAACTTAGCAGTAAGGTACCTGGGCATTTAGTAGACTTCCCTGATATAGAGAGGATGTAAATTTGAATCTCACCAAGATCCTTAACTTTATATCTGATCCTTGCTGTCTACTCACATCATTCACCAAAGAAAAAAATAAAAATTAAAAAGGCATGATAACTATTAAATGCTCATAGTAGCACCATAAAAAAAAAGCCATCAGTTTAAATGAAGGCCAGGGGCGATAGAAGTTAATGTCCTACATTGGTGTTACTGAATTGTCTTGGGAATAAAGAGAATGACAAAATTTCATCTATTGAAGGCAGTGTACCAATAGTAAATTGCTTGTTATGCATTTGTAGGAATTGATAGATAAAGACAGGTGAAGTGGAGAATTTTAAGGAAAGCATTTGCATGCCAGGCAGGATCTAAAAGCTATAGATTATGTTTTGAAGGGAAGCCATGTATTTCAAAAGGAACTCAGCAGGACAGAAGACTGAAGATAAACTGAGTTATTTTCTAAGTGTAGATATGAAAGTAAGTAATAATCACGCTACCTACTTACCTGATTAAGTGCGTATGGACTTATGTCATAAAAAGACAATCTGGGATGTATACTAAATGCTCAAAATTCAGCAAACATCAAACTGACAGTTGAGCTCTTTCTTGTATCTGTAAGTAAGTATTCAGTATTTGTGTATTCTGTTGTGGTCATTATATAACCCCTCCCCCCACACACATACATACATACACAAAAAAAGCACTTAAATACAACTCCCTGTTCCCATAAAAATCCTTGTAGATAATGCTGTAATTCTAAAAACATCGAAGTGTAAAAGATGTTTAAAAATAATGAAAGCCTTTTTTATAAAGCAGTCGAAAACAAACCCCTTCAAAAATGTCTAATGAATTAACTGAACACACATTGACAATAATCACAACACTCTCTTTCTAGTCCTCAGAAAAGAAAAAAAATATAAGAACACCAGAAAAATGAAGTAAAAAAAAAAAAAAAAAAAAAAAACTTAACATTTTCTTTGTCACATTCAATAAAAAACAAACAAACACACACATATATATATATATATATATATATATATATATATATATATATATATATATATATATATATGCAGAAATATATTTTAAAGTGTGCTATATTTATGGGATAAAGTGCTCAATATTAGAGATACAGCATATGTAAATATAGATATAAAAGTGAACATTGAAGTCAACACTCAGAAGCGACAGGCTGTTTCATGCTAGACACAATCGTCAAACCGCGTGTGTTGGATTTTTCTCAACTATTTATATACATATATATATATATATATATATATATATATATGGGTCAGTGGTGCATTGTGGGTAATCCATTCTGGCAGGAGTGGCTTATTTGTTTATTTAGGTTAATTTATTTTACTTGTTTTTTTTTATTTTATATTTATTTATTTATTTATTCTATTTGGTTTTCGAGGTTTCATTAATGTAGTAAAAAATTGGGGGGGTTTTAGGTCACTTATTTAATATTTTGTTTTGATCTGGGAAGATAAAGCTATTTGTCCAATTTTTGGATTGATTGCTGTAGTCTCTTCTGCTATTTTGGCAGGGAGACAGTTTTTAATTTGTTTATTATTTTATGTATTTATATGGATTGATTATTTTTGCTTATTTATGTTTATTTTTATTAGTTGTAATAGTTATTTTAGAGGAGTGATTTGTTAATTTATTTATTAGATGTTCACTTTATATATATATATATATATATATATATATATATATATATATATATATTTATTAAAGACATTTTTTTTATGTTTAACGTTGTTATTTATAGATACAAGTATTTAAGCAAATGCTCTGTTTATGATAAACAGTATTAAATAACATTTACCGCCTGAATGTCCGAGAAATTTTCATAGAAAATATTCGTTCTTTGACAGGATTCGAACCTGCATCCTATACGGAACCGTCATATATACGCTGACGTGCCTTGACCGCTCGACCACAAAGAACCTTACGGCAGACAAGGTCGAATTTACTGTTTATAAACTTCAAACTTCCATGAATCTCGTACATTCATAACTGCTCTGGCGTATCAAATGTAAACAAATGACGTCATATGTTAAGAAATGGACAAGGTCCGACAATTTATTTATTAAAGACATTTTTTTTATGTTTAACGTTGTTATTTATAAACAGTAAATTCGACCTTGTCTGCCGTAAGGTTCTTTGTGGCCGAGCGGTCAAGGCACGTCAGCCTATATGACGGTTCCGTATAGGATGCAGGTTCGAATCCTGTCAAAGAACGAATATTTTCTATGAAAATTTCTCGGACATTCAGGCCGGTAAATGTTATTTAATACTGTTTATCATAAACAGAGCATTTGCTTAAATACTTGTATCTATAAATAACAACGTTAAACAAAAAAAAAAAAAATGTCTTTAATAAATAAATTGTCGGACCTTGTCCATTTCTTAACATATATATATATATAATATAATATAATATATATATATATATATATATATATATATATATATATATATAATATATATATATATATATATAATATATATATATATATATATATATATATATATATAATATATATAATATATATATATATATATATAAAAGAGACTTATGTATACATATATGCATACACATTATACATATTTATAAAATAAATATACTGTTTAATAAATAAATGGAATGCCCTACTCAGACAACATGAGTACCCAATAAAAATAACGTTTAAAGTGATAAAAATCTGATGGATTAATAGAAAATCTATTGTAAAAATTCCGTTTGTTTACATTTGGATAGAAACTGTGCAGATATGAAAAACTTTGAGAAATCCATGACAAGAGAAATTTCATTTGAAAGCATGAAATTTCGTCTTGCCTGATTGACCGCTCTTTGTGGCCAAGTTGGTTAAGGTGTGCCAAGCTAAATGATAGCTCCCTCAATCCCAGCCAAAAAGCCCAAATTTTTTTTAATAAGATTTCTTGAACATTCAGGCTAGTAGACAAAAATAAATAAATATACTGTGTAATAAATAGAGTACCTACTCAAATACGAGTATCCGCTACAAATAACCTTTAAAGTGATGAAAAATATCTATAGATCTCAGGAAGGAGACATATAAGAGAGATAACAGTGATAACACCCCCCCTCACCTGCCACCACACAGAATAAAGAAAATTAAAGTCATGGAAACATTGGAAATGGAATGGGGATTTTTAAAGAAAGCATTTGCCTGCAATGCAGGTTCTAAAATGGTAGACCATATTTGAAAGAGAATTCATGCATTTTAAAAAAATACCTCAGTAGGACAGATAACCGAAGAAATGTTTGTATTACTTTCCAAATATAAGTATGAGAATAAGTAAGGGAGAACAAGGTGAAAAGTCACTCTCAGTTTTGTCTCTTCTCTAGCACACAGAGAAGTGGATTGGTTTTTTTTTGGTTTTTTTAAGAAACTTTAATAACTGCAGAACTGACAATTTGAATCATGTAGACAGGAAGTTAGTAGACTAAGCGATCCAAATTGCAAACCAGCAAATTTCATTGATTCTGGAATTTGAAAATTTGGAAAACACACACAAAAAAAAAAAAACTTATATTTATCTCTTTTGGTAAATCTAAAATGATGAATAGTTTTAAGCAAATTTGTAAAAATCTAAAAACTAACCCTAACCCACACCTAAAAAAAAAAAAGGTTACACTGCATGAGATGAAACATAGAATAACTAGCCATGTCTTTTCTCTTAAGCAATGTTAACAGTTTACCACACAATTTTTTCTTCTTTAAAATTAGTTTAATTTTAGTTTTTCTTCATTAAAATGCTTACTATTCTTTGTAAGTGCTAAGCTGCAAAACGACTATATCATATTTAAATACTGGTTATCATGTGATCACTAAAACAATGTCAGTACCTAGATGAGTGTCTGCTTGGGAATATTAGGGGCTGTAGGCTTGGATGATTAACAGAGAGCAGTTTTGTTTTAGAGGTGTTAAAATTAAGAAGCCATTTTTTGCTCCAGTTAATAACAGACTGTGGGTAGTTTTTGAGATCAGCTGCCAATTTGACCAACTGATCAAAACTTTGTATTGGGACAGGAGTAAATGGTTGTCTCATCAGCATAGATATCGAGTGGAGAGCTGATATCGTCAAGAAGGTTATCAATGAAAATTAAAAACAAAGTGGGACCAAGGATAGAACCCTGGGGGGTCACCTGCATTAGTACAGAAGGATCTACAGAGTGTCCCTAATAGAAATCTCATATATATATTTTTTTTTTTTTTTTTTTTTTTTTTTTTTTACTTCCACAGATTAAACATGGTTTTGTTAAAAGAAAAAAGAATTGACTTCTTTTTCTGGGGCATGTTAAAGGAGAAGGTGTACTCAATGAAAATCACAGATGCAACACACTTGACTGAACGCATATATAGTGAATGTGCTAAAATTGACAGCAATGTGAAGTTATTGCATCGAGTTCATGTGAATCTTGTAAAGCAAATCAACCTCTACATCCCAAATGATGGAAACCATATTGAAGATGTTATTTGCTAATATTCTATAAAATGTTGTTGAAAATTTAATTTCTTGAAAATATGTATTTTTGCCTATGCGCCCAGACTTTAGGGACACCCTATAGAAGAGTGGCCATTCAGGACAACTTTCATTTCACTATTTGATAAGAAAAGACTGAATCAGTTCACAAATTTTATCAGTTTCTATTTGTTCATTTGCACAAGGCAACTAAATTTGATAAAAGCAAGTTACAAGAGGAAATTGGAAAGAAAAATAGTGAGTAAGAAAGGAAGCTAAAGAAAAATGAAAAGAAATGAAAGAATGGAAATGACAAAACAGATTTGCTGTTTTGAGTTTCTTTGCTTCTTTGAATTTTTAGAGTGAATGAAGCTTCATTCATTTTTTTTTCTTTTGGAACAATGACATGACACACACCTTAGGGAAATACTACAGTATTAAAATACAGATATGCAAAAAAAAAAAAAAATCTCATTGCATTTTAATTTTTAATCTGGAAGCATCAAATCTCAAATGTAGGTACACATGTCTTAGTGTTTTTATCTATATATAAAATTCTGCGATTTCACTTAGTCCGTCCATCACACCCTCTAAAACAGCCATACATTTAATCGATTGAAACTAAATTTTGGGGACAAGTGTAAAAACAGGTAAAGGGGTATAAAGTACAGTCGGTTTTACTAGGGTGCGTAGCTTAGTACAATAAATTTTCATTAATATTTTTGGAAAATTTAAAAGTTTTACTTTTATCAACATCCGAAATACTCCCACTTTTTTAAAAAAAAATTTAAGAATTTAATAAACAATACTCTAAGTTTTGCTGCCAAAAGATAAAAAATAAAAAGCAGATGGTTCCTTGTTTTTGGCTTCATAAAGAGTCCAGTTGGAGACATCGAAAAATACAGGCATTGTTTCAAACCAACATCCTGTTTTAGTAAGTTACGCCTAGCTTCAGTTAATGTTGATAGATAACAAAGAGACATTTGTTCTTTACCAAGAGCAAATGCTTATAAGAACTTGACAAATATTACAACACGGAATCTCAGACATGATAGGTCAGTACTTAAAAATAGCACAGTACTAAAGATTAGAAGGTCCAACTCCAAATTCATAGATTATTAGTTTTAATTTTTACTTGAATGATGATACTTGAACAGGAAGTAAAGAATAACTATTTTCTTTCAGATTCTTTTTCAAAGTTGAAAGTTGACAGAATAAAAGAGGAACACTAAAATACTGCTTTTTAGTAAAAAGCAGTGATTTTCAACCAGTGTGCACACTGGTTTGCCCCGAGAGAGAAGTTTCTGTTTTAACCATGAAAAGTTTTACTTTTAAGTTTTAATTAATAAAAGGTTAAAAAAAAATATTTTCGAAAGAAGTCCAAAAAGCACAATAAATGTATCAAAATTAAAATTAAAAACCCTTTCTTTAATTAAATTGATTACAGTACACGATTGCATTGTTTTCAAACTTTTCATCAAATTTTTTTTTGGGGGGGGGGCTCTTTTTATTATGGTATGCTCTTTTTTAGCGAAAAAGTGGAGGTACCTATCAGGTTGACCCATATCACCCAAACCCTTCGCCAGATATCGTAGGTAAGCATAAAAATAGCAGACATTACTTTTGGAGCGACCCTCGCCTACCCCGTCACCCCAAAACACCTACAATAGCACAGAAATAATTAAAGTTGTCAGTTTGCCATGCGATATTATGCAAAAATGAAAAACAATTTATTATTTCACCATTATTTCATTGTGTTCTTGTAGACATTATGTTTCCTTAAAAATGGCAACATTCATCCTACCTAAGAAGAAAAAAAAAAGAAAAGAAAAAAAGAAAAAAAAAAGAAAAAAAAAAAAAAAAAAAAAAAAAAAAAAAAAAAAAAAAAAAAAAAAAAAAAAAAAAAAAAAAAAAAAAAAAAAAAAAAAAAAAAAAAAAGAAAAAAAAAAAGAAAAAAAAAAAAAAAAAAGAAAAAAAAAAAGAAAAAAAAAAAAGAAAAAAGAAAAAAAAAAAAAAAAAAAAAAAAGAAAAGAAAAAAAAAGAAAAGAAAAAAAAAAGGAAAGAAAAACTGTAACAAAACAATAAATAGTCCGTACCGTCATCCAGTTGAGTTAAAGGTGTTGATGATTGATTTATTGATTCTTTTTATCAAATTTGATTTCAACATTAGCTTGACTAACGTTTACCGAAACCCCCTCCCCGGTCCTGGAAGAAGGCAACGCAAACAGCTAACGAAATGGAATTGATAATAATAAAATACACGTACGTCGTACAGTGTTGACTGTTGATTAATTACAGCGGTGAATAATGAATTCAAAGAAAACCTAACAACAACACCTAAATAATTAAATTGAAGATAAAGGTGCTGGTGTTACTGATAAACTTCATCAGACTTAAATCAGCAATTATATTCATTAATTTACTTTAAGGAAGTAACAATATTTCAATTATATGGTGATCCGATTGAGATATGTACTTACTTATCAAAATATTGTGATGAGATTGCATCACAAATCAATTAAGCTTTCCCTTTTTTAGTCAAGTTTTTTTTTTTTTACTTTAAAGAATCGTTTGTTTACCTTGTTTAAAAAAGAAAAGTAAACAAAAACACGTGATCATTTTCTTTCAAAAATAATGTTTGTTTTTTTTTAGTTTTTTGCCTTTGACACAAAAATTTACGGTGTTCTTTTTACTTTGTGCTTTTTTTATTACTCAACTGTTCCGTAACTATTCTACGAGGTTGATTGATTGTGGCTCGAAAATTAACAAACACACTGTATCTTCCTACAACAAACATACACTATTTTACTTTCTTTTTTATGGAACCGTTTTTAACCGTTCCCACCATACCAATGAAATTATTAACATTTTAAACGACTATACCAGGATAACAAGATTTCATTTTTCCTCGAAGGCTGTAGATGTTTGGCGTATACTGCCCAATACCCATGTGGCCCGAGTGAAAATGCCGGCTGTGACGTCACGCATTACGACGAAACATCAGCTGACGTCAGCTGGCGGTAATAATATTGTTGCACCAAAAACTGACTTTTCTATATTTGCACTTTTTATCAGTCTTGCACGCCATCTCTGGGTAGGGAAATTTAGTAAAACTTGCCTCGAAGTTTAAGCTTTTTACATGTACAAAATAAAGTAAAATAAATAAATAGACGCAGGTTCCGTTTTTGTCGATAAAAAACAAAAAATTCCAACATTTGAAAGTGAAAGGATTTTTACAATTTGAAATTAAATTTATTTACTTTGTAATTTTCCGTGAAGCCTGAACCCAATTTTTCGACAAAGTACCATAAGATATCAGAATCAATCTTTTCACCCAACGTAATACCTTTGTTAAAATTCCCTATATAGAAAATTAAATTAGAAATTTACGTAAATAATTTTTTCCAAGCTTTTAAAAATACTTCTCCGCCCAGTCGAGGTTTTCTGACAACTCAATGAAAAGAAACCAAAAGTTATGCTCATTTTCTGGAGATGGTGAATGAGGAAATTGTAACGAGTGAATGGGTCGTGAATCCGATTTTAGTTAGGTGAAGACCAGCCTCAACCTATTCCCTCTTTTCGGGCTTGTGCCATTATGTATGTACAATAAATATCGATCAGTCCTCTAGGAACCACCTGATGTAAAACTAAAAGGATGCCAGGTGACAAAAAGCCGGCCATGACAGAGTTATGCAATTTCTGAATAGTGAATAAAAACCTACATACCTAACCTACTGCATGTCATGCTTTCAAGATTTCTTACATCCCCGTTTTTTTGTATCTTATCTTTTTAGACTTTTACATTTTCCCAATGCCATATCCCCACACCCAACTATCACTAGCGAGTGAGCTTCTTGATTCTGGACGACGGCAGAAGAATGCAGCGGCTATTCTCGTTTTTGTTGGGTGGACAGTACCTTATTAACAATTTTAATTTCTTTTAAATTGTTTAGTTGAACTTTTTATAATGATGTCAATGAGATTATTTATTTATTGTATTTTAGCAAAGGTGTGTACTGTAGGTCTACACTGAAAACGCGGTGTTTTGGTGCATGTTCGAACCAAATGGTGAATGACGAGTTCTTATGGGGCTTCTTGTGTCAATATGGGTATGGGTCGTGAATCGAACTAGCTCGGAAGAGGATAGTTACTGATGACTATACACTCCTATTCTCTAAGCAACGTATTAAAAACTGACTTCATGCCATTGAGGAAGCGAATAAAATAACATTAACAATCGGTGAAAACAATTTTTGAATCTTACTTTTTGAGAAAGGTCTGAGAAAAAAGGATCAAACAAAAAAAAAAACAAAGCGTTTGTCGTTTTCTCAATATGAATTTCAAATAAAAAAATATATATATATATACAGAAAAAGTTACAACTGCTGTAGCCGGGTAGTGTGAATGAGGTGTAGCATGCCAAAGAAAGTTTTTCTTTTTGGAATCATACGAACTAAAAAGTGATCTTATTCTTACGCCTATCCTCGAAAAAAGATAGGGTTTTCTGATTTATTTTTTTTTGGTTTATAGTATATTTAATTTACTATAGTTTTTTTAAAGCATTTTTTATTTTTCTACTTTCAGTCTAATTTTTTTTCTCTTAAAAATCTCAGAAGAAAAAAATTACAAACAATTTAATTACCCTGTCCTTCAAATAAAAAAATAGCATTTAAAAAAAAGTATCATGTCTTGAAATAGAAAAATATACGTATATAGTCCAGCACACTGAAAAATATATTTCTAGTGCATATTAAGAAGAGTCTAGGATAGAAGAATTTGAATTGGGCATTTTTTGCCAACAATTTCTCCATTGTTGTATGTTGGCAACGAACACCTCATCATTTCTCCTTTAGGACTTGTTTGTTACCATTTGAGAAAAGCAGAAAATGTGTGTGTAATTTACAAAAAAGTTTTTCTTGTTTCTCCGTTGGTAAGACTAAAAGAGAAATCAAATTTGTTTTTGAATTTTGGAAGAAAACTAAACTTTATCGAAAAATAATTTTTAAGTTGAATACAATGTCAAGAAAATAAGTATTCATTTTAAAATGAATACTTTCTGAGAACTGGAATAAAAGTGAAATCTCAAAATTAAAATAAAGAAGTCATTAATTACGTCAAATTAACATTAAGTGCTAATATCAGTCCAGACTCCAGAATTATGGAATGACTTGTCAGAAGTAATAATAATTAATATGTCCCAGTAAGTAAAGTAATTCACCTAAAAAAATGATTCACCACGTTTCAGATGTAAGATTTAACAACAATTACTTCTATGAATTCAATTAAGTTGTTAAAAATATAAGTAGGTGTTAATAATCGAATTCAAGTTTCAAATATAGGGTTGATAATTTGAAGAGAAATAACAGAGAAAATAAAATCAGAAGTATTTCTTTATAATGTGTAAAGAAAAAGTTTAGGGTTTTTTTTTCTAAGATTTTGCTTGGAAACCTTAAAGAAAAAGCTATCCTAAACAAAATTGCATTTAAAAATTTTAACTTAGCTCAAATTTTTATGCACTTATGTTGATTTATTAGTCTTTTTTGGAGTGTTGTGTTACAACACCAATATAAGTGACGCAAATAAGTGATAAAAATTGAATTAAAAAAAAAAAAAAAAAAAAAAAAAAAAAAAAAAAAAAAAAAAAAAAATCAAAAAAAATCATTGTACCCTATTTTTGGAAGAAACAGACATCCGAAAATTAAGACATCAAGTTAATTATTAAGTAAACTTTTAAAGAAATTCTTAGTGACAAGTTAATCAAATCAATGCACTTTCTAAAATAAAGAGAAGAAACAAAGAATATTTTTTTCTTTTAAAATTTAATATTTTCAAAACTTAAGGAACAACTTTTTTAAAACCATTCCATTTTCCCAGAACGAACCCAAGATAAAGTAAAGATGGTTGTTAACGAAGGATAACATTTGACTGGAAATCAATCTTATTAATTTTTAAAAATTAAAAAATAAAGGCATTTTATCTTTAATCATAAGCTTTTTTTTTTTTTTTTTTTAATTATTTTTACCATCGCCTGTCTTTATTTATATCAGCTGATTGGCTTCGTTTACTAATATTTGCAATGGCAGAATTAAACACGTATATCCTAACCTCATTTACCAAAGAGAAAAACGTAAATAAAAATTACGATAGAAATTACAAGAGTGACTCATAGGGACAATTTTTAGAAAGAACATAAGGCTAACTTTTTTTTTTAATTTCAAATCTTTAACTTTAAAAAGAAGTACCACTATTACATTTTTTTAGCTTTCCTTGTTTGAAATAGGTCTTTGTTTTTTAAAGATTTTATCAATCGAGGAAAAAATATAACGAAACATTTGGGTTGGGGTTTAAAAGATCACAGACAGACGAATCCGAGAGGAAAAGTCGTACATCGATTCTAACAATACAATGGTAAGCTATTAGTGTTTTTTTGCTTTTTGTTTGTCTTCGGTACGAAAAGAAAAACTTATATCAAACCAAATAACGGTCTTTTCTTCTTATTGGAATCAATCTCTAAATAAAACTTCTCCAGAGCCTGATGTCGCGACAATAAATACATTTCTTAATTAGAACTATTTAGAAGCTACCTTAATAATTTTGTTCAGAGATTTTCAAAACAAAATAAACACGAACAGAATGTCACTCCAAAACAAAGTTAATTTCGCACAAAATATTCAGCCCAAGACACATTTGTTTTATAAACGAGACAATAAGTAAATAAAGGTTGTTGCTTATGAACCTTTTTTTTTTTTTTTTACCAGCAGAAAAAAAAATAAATAAAAAAGGTAAACAAAATACGAAGATGATTTTTTTTTTTTTTTTTCAACAAGTTAAACAATGCTGAGAATTAAAAGGACAATATTTACTGCATTGTACCTACCCATAGACCCGTGTGTCAGGGTAGACTTACTTATACACAACACAGCTCAATAATACTTCCAGCATCTTCAGTGTATAAACTTGTCTTGTTTACATTGTGACTAGTTAAAAAATCCTTTGCAGAATGTAAGCATCTGTTTCACAGACTGACCTGTTCATCCCTAGACCAACTTTAAATCGACTCGCCCGGCTCAACCATTTCGTAACAAGAGAGGAGATAGGATACACGCTTTCATTTTCTTTTTCTACTAGACTTTAGTTCGCAAGAGAGATAATCCCGACTTAAGAGGGTTGTATTTTAAACTTAAATTATTTAAAAATTGGCCCGTTTAGGAAATATGCAAAGACTTCTGCCACCACTCAGGTCCTCATACGAAGTGCTGGTAAATCATTTGCAATTAAATTGATTTTTTCAGCAGAATCAGAATATTGAGATTGCATTTTTAAAAGAGAAAAATTATATAGTCAATGATAATAAATAATTTAAGTACCCGAAAAAAAAAAAAAAGATAAATAATGCATTTTAAAAATGAAAGATTTTATACTTGAAGCTTTTATTTTTAGTTTTAAATTCCAAACTAAAATTTAATAATAATCAAAAAACTTATAAAAAAAATTGCTGTATTTCAAACCGAATTTTAATTCTTTGGGATTATTTACATTTTTAATCGCTAAAACTGCCCATGTTGACAAATCTGTCAATACAACAAAATTCTCTTCATTAAAAAGATCTTTCAAAAATAAAATGTTTTTCTGAAACTTTATTTAAGGAAAATTAATTGATTTTTAAAGTTTAATTAATCTGAATTACAACAAATACTTTTTTTAGTTTAAAATACTGCAGAAAAAATCTTTTTTTAACACAGGTGGGTGTTAGGGTGTTATTCGTTGATAACCTGATGTTTGGCATTTTTAAATAAAATTAAATAATACCTTACTTGAAGTTAAATTTTAGTGTATCTGCAAAAAAATAATAATAAAAGCCTTGAAAGCTAATCTACCTAAAAAGGAAACTAAAAAAAAAATGGCGAATAATGTGAACGCCTTTCTTTTTCAAAGATTAATCTTGAAAATTTAGGAAAATATTCTAAATAATTTAATATTTTATTGAATTTTATGTACTTTGACTTTATTTTTGGTTTTATGAAGACGTTTGCTGAGGAAATGTAAGAAAATTACAATTAATTTTAAATTTACAGAAAGGCTACAAATTAATACAGAATAAAACGTTATAAATTATTATAATTAAAAAAATGTTTAAAAAAATGAAAATAATTTTTGTAAAAATTCCTTATTTCTTAACTATTATACAATGTCACAATAATGTCCATGATATATATTTTTTTCATAAAAGCAATTATTAAAACCTTTTCTAATTAAATGCCTTATTTTACTTTTATTGCATATTTTATTTAAAAGCAGATTTTCTCTAAACGGGGGTCCTGTTTGGCAAAATATTTGATGATTTAAATTCTCCATAGACTTTTCCTTAGTAAAAAAGCAAGAAGATTAAAGTTTCACCATAGCTAAAAGTAAAAATAGAGAAAAATTCGGAATCGCGAGGTCATTGTCATATTTCCACAAGCCAATCAGAAGTCATACGGCAATTTCCAAAAGGTCTTGTTTGACAACATAAAAAGATGCATAGCTCGAATTCAGATCGAATGAATGGGTCAGTTTTAGGTGCCGCCATTAACTTCCTAGAAAAACAAACAAATGAAAAACGCATTTTAAATATTATCTTCTTTAAAGTTAAATTTTGGTGTTATCTGAAAAAAAAAAAAGACAGTAACACATATTTTTGGGGGTGGGGGTAGGAAGAGTTTTATTTTGTTTTATTATTGAATTTTTTTTAGGAAGGTTTGGGACGATGTTCACACTTGACTTGATGTATTTTTTATTTTTTTTTTTTTGAAATAACATCTGGGATTTTACTTTAACTGAAAAAAAAATCGTAAACATCTCCAAATTTAAAAGTACATTTACACAGATATCGAAAACCCTGCCTATAGGTTCGTTACTCGACATACACCTGATGATAGCCAGAGGGCACAACGGTCGAAACGTTATAACAACAAAGATGAGGAAAATAGTTCGCATGTAGTGTACTCAGAACTATAAATAATAAATAACTCCTCATACCAGAAATTCAGACAGAAATTTAAGTTTGTTTACATTTTTTTGTTCATAATGACTGTTAGCGTTACTTTTTTATTAACTTAGAGGTATGTGAAGTTTTTAAATACAATGTGTCCCATACACTCATTGAATCGTTATTCAATTTATTTTGACTTGTAAATAAGATTAATACAAGAGAAAAATACACATTTAATTTGAGTGTAAAATATACAAAAAACAGAAAATTAACTTTTTAAAAGGTACTTTGGGGCAATAGCAGAATGTTCATACATCAAGTACTCAAACTGGTCGCCGTTCTGTTCAATACACTTTTGACTTTTCATATCTTGAAGAAATATACCTACAAACGTCCAGTATCATTTCCTTTTTTTTTAGTATTTGAGCACATTCTTCTTCAATTGCTACTTTAATTTCAGCAATTGTTTCAGGTTTCCTGCAGTAAACATTGCCTTTTAGAAACCCCCACAAAAAGAAATCCAAGGGTGTCAAATCTGGTGATTGAGGTGGATATTCAACTATCCCTCTTCTTCCAATCCATCTGTTTTGCATATTTTCATCCATATGAGTTCTCACATCACTAATGTTTGGGACACCCTGTATTTCTTCCTTAATAAAGTACGTAATTACTCATTTATTATTTAGGGAGTTACTGCCATTACAAACATTTTTGTGACATCGACTTTTTTGTAAGTGATTTTTTCAAGGTTCACGAAGAGAAGCCCGGGTTTTGTGGTTGTCACAAAGATCGTGAATGTTATTGTTAGCCAATTTTATTTTACGCCTGCCTTCCTTTTCTCTAGTTTGCATGTCCTCGTCTGAATCATACAGCGATTATTCAACAAGTTGTGAGTTCAGGAAGAACAAACAAGAAAGAAAGAAAAAATAGAGGTGAGAAGAGAGGAAAATTCGGGAAAAAAAGATAACGAAGAGAAAGAGAAGAGAATAATAAGGTGGCGGGGGTGGGGGGGCACGGTAAGTGATAACTTGATTAGCAATCCCCTATTTTCTTTCTTTTCTTTTGGATTGACCGACTTTTTACACTATACTTACCAATAGCAAATTTTAGCAAGATTTTATTTTTGCTATATTGTTATATGCGTGGGCTTCTGATAATTGTACAGAAACTAAAACAAAGTAGTCTTGTTGGCTTGGCCAAGTCTCAAACGTTTTTAATTTCAACATAAAAGTAATTTTTTGTCGCGTCAATTCATGCAAAAATTCGGAAGTATTTTTTTTTTTTTAAAGGTGCCGGAATCAATTTTAGAAAAGTGATTGATAAATAAACAACCAACTAGACTTCCACCTCTTTAGATTTTCACACGAAAAATTAAAAAAAAAAGGAGAGAGAAATTACAAAATGTCAATGAAAATGTCAAAAAGAAAAAAGAATGTTGGAATGTTGCAGAATGTCAAACAAAAAAGACACAATTAACCGCAGTTGGAGTGGTTATGTAACTAATTTTAGAACGGTTCCAATTAAAAAAAAATATTATTATTATTAGAAGAAGAAGAATTATTTTTTTTTTTATTATACCAAGTAACTTTAATGACTATAACGTTTTGTTCTGGTAGAGTTAGCTCCCTTGCTTATGGCAGTATCTTTGTTATGATCATGGCGGACTGTTCTAAACAAGGTGAAAAAAAGGCTGGGTCCATAAAAGAACAGAGTGAAAATAAGTGAAAAAAAATCTATCTTTAATATCCCACATTGGGTGCTGGTGCTAATAAAATAATGCTCAATATATAATCACAGAACTATAATTTATATTGATAATAAATATACATTTTTTCCCTTACTGTTAGCACAATTCTGAGTTTCATGCATAACACGACCATTAAGTACTGAATGAAGGATTTTTTATATTTTTATTACTTAAAAAAGAATATAAAATATGTTCCTCCCATGTTTAAAGTTCAGGTCTTATGCGATCCAGTCTCTAACTTTGAGATTGTAAGGTTTTATAATTGTTATGAGAATAGAAAAAAAAAAACTTCATAAATTACTCTTCTGCTAACTTGGAGTGGACCTGGCTACCTTTCAGGGTGCATTATTGTGCCCTTGTTGAGAAACACTGGAATAGGGTAATGGTTAATAAGGATAATCTAGTTGATCATTACTACTATGTAGTGAGTTTGATTCTCACTGGGTACCCCATACTTGTGTCAGAACTAAGCTAAGTTTAATAAATAATAGCATCTTAGGAAACCATGTACTTTTCAGTCTCCCAATAGGAGCAAAAAGGATTTGGTTAATTGGTCAATATTTCTAATGCAGTTAAGATATTTCCAAGTCTTTATAATAAGTTTCAAGAATTAACATCACTTCTTGAACCCATGAGTATCTCACAGATTCTGGTCAACTAAAATTATCCATTATCTTATGTCTTTGCTCTTTTCTTTTCACTCTTTGCCTATATCTTCCCTTTCTCTCCTTTATTCCCTCCAATCTGTATTGACCATCCATGTCTTTATCTAAATGTTACTCAAACAGGGATAGTTTCATATGCAAATAAGAAATAAACAAATATTTTCTACAGATGCTATCTCTGCCTGCAGCAGACTGTGCAACTCACATAACCATGTGCATTTGGGGGTGGGGGGTAACATATTCCCACAAGTGGCCCAGGTGGGCAAGTGATTGTTTTCCCAAGATACACATGTTTGGGTAGGTTTCTGTTGTTTTTGGGTTTTTTTAACAGTGTAAACTATATCTACCAATTTGTGCATTCAAAAGACTTAGTAAAAAAAAAAAAAAAAAAAAAAAAAGGGCTCTCTGGCAGGGCTTAAACCTGCACCCCACTTTATCCAGCATGCTTTGCACTGCACAGACACAACCCAGCAAGGTTTATTCTTTAAAACTGCAATTTAACTTTACTGGGCTATGACATTCTCTATGGCTGAGCAGTCTAAAGAACATCAGATCAGTGGTTTCCCCTACAAAATGGAATATAGGTTTGAATTTTTATTATGTCTCTTGAATGTTCAGACTAGTAGATGTCTAAAAAGAAGTGGAGGGTTCTACTCAAACACATGCGTCTCCTAAAGTAACATTTAGAGTAATCAAAGACTGTAGATGAAAGCACATGGCCGAGGTTACTTTGATCTGTGGTTATTATTTTTAAATAACTAGAATCTTTTTTGCAACAAACTAATGCATGTTGAAATCCTCACGGTATTTACTGTTGTTGAAGTTATCACTAACATTTTTTGTTGAGATTTACAAACTCTAAATTTTGTTCAGTTTTTCAAACCAGTTGATTAAATTCTCTACTAAAATGATTTGTTTGAAAAAAATACTTTAACAAAAAACCCTACTTTGCAGTTTAATAACTTCTTTAATTTTATAGAACGTCATATTAAACAATATACTTTAAGAAAATTTATTTTTTTCCTTTGTTCTTTTTCACAGTGAAGAATAAATTCTTGGGATTTCTTACTCTTGTGCATGCAAATACAACTGGCCATGCATAAATGTTTCTTTCTGGAGCCAAATTCCAAATTTTTGAAGCGTTTGGCCTTGTGATTTGCTTATAGTTCTCATAAGCACAGGGTGAACTGGAAACTTGTATATATAAAACCTCAAAGAAAACATATGCAAAAAACATTATTAAATAAGTATTTGTTATTTTAATCATTAAATTGTTATTAATAGTGGGAGTATTTTGTATGTCAAATAATATTAATAATTTATTGTACTAAGCTACATACCCTAATAAAACCAACTGTACTCTGTACCCACTTACCTGCCTGTACTTCACCCCAAAATCTGGTTTTGATCAGTCATGGCTATTTTGAGGGTGTGATGGATGAACAGACTAATGGAAGTCACAGAATTTTATATATAGATTTGGACTGATGAGAATGAAGTATGCTTGGTGGATTTACCTTTGGTATAAGAAATTGGAGTTGAAAATCAGGATTCAAATAGTTAACTCCCACATGGATAATCAGTTTCTTTGTGAACTTGTAAAATCTATTCATGTAAATATGTAAATCCTTTTAGGATACTGGCCTTTGATGAATATTAGCTCAACCAATAGCAAAGGTGCTTTGGTGTGAAATCAATTCTCTTTTGTTTGGATGTGTTTGTAATGATGAGTATCCCTAACCTGGCATCTGGGACAACTTTGCTCTGATTAAGTAATCTCTTTATCAATAACCTTTGCCTTATAAAGATTTAGATGTTAATTCAGATGTCAGTACAATATTCAAATATCAAAAACAGGTGGATCCTTAGCTTCCCTATCACAATTTCCACCATCAGTATAACATGAACACATAAAACTTCTGCTACTGCTTAGCAATGAATGACTCATCTGGTTTGTGTCTCAAGAAAGCAAAATTTGGAAATGTATTACACTGATACTAGGCAGAGTGCACAGATTTTCTGATCCAAGGCAGAAATACTAACTCATGCATAAATAATAACATTACTTTTTACTGGTATTATACCAGTAAAATATTAACTCCCCCAGCAACTATGAGTTAAATAGCAGGTCAGACTGAACTCTCTAGCCATGATTGGTAACCATTATAAGAGAAAAACAATTAAAAATTCAAAACCATGTGTGTTCCTAGTGGGATAGATACTTGAACTGCAAATATTGTTCACTCAGTACAGTTTCAGTATAAACCAAAGTTTAGCTCTGTGGGTGTTGAACAAACATAAATGGGTCTTAGCAGACAGGCATGCTCAGAAACAAGCAATCATGCTAAAGATGAGAAATCGCAATGATTTGTGGTAATGTTTAATCTTTGTGCCTGCAAAAAAAAATAAAACAATGTGTCAAAAGGACAGTTATTCTCTTGACACTGCTATAACTGTATATACACTTTTGTCTCCCACAGTAATGTTTATTTACAAGATTACAATGTGATATTTATTATTTGCATTTTATAAAAAATTATTTATCATTTTATGAAGAAATAAATTTGAAAAGGAATATTTTTATTTTAAAAATTACAAAATTATCAAAATATAAAAACCAACTACAATGCAATTTATTATTTACCATTTTACGAAAATATTTTTTTTTTATTCAAGCTAAAAATAAATAGTTTTTTTCTGTTGTCAGTTCTCAAGAATAAAGAAATCCATCATGTTTACTTTTAGGTTTTATTAAAATTCTAACCATCGCTTTTTAAATCAGTACAATATTGCATGATTGCAGAGGGAATCAAAAGTTCGACATACCAACCTAAGGGTTAAAAAAAAAATCTGCGTTACTAGAAAGGTCCAAGAGAGATTTTTGCCCTTTAAGACTACAATATCGATGAACTAGAAACTAATGCTCTGAGATTTATCATTTTCTTCATACATGTTCAATTGACACTAGCTAGAATGATGTTTGTGGGTAACTTACAGCTGAGATGTGTATTATTAAATAAAAACTCTAGACTACGTGTATCTCGCCGTCGCCAGAGTGTTTTGGGAGGAGGGGGTACCGACCTTTAAATCGGAGGGTCATGAGTAAAAATTTACACTCTAAAAAAAAAAAAAAAAAATTAGTTCACATTGTTTAAAACTTTTTAAGTACATAGTGGGGTGCTTAATGATTTATTGGTGAGGACAGCACCTCCCTTACCTTGGCAATGGACCTCGTGTATATTGTTTAGAACCACATCATCAACAACAACAATAAATGATACTCAACTCAATTTCAACTGTGAACAACAAAACGTGCCTTTTTAAATGTTTTTTTTTTATAGAGTTATATTAGTCATCATTGTATTTTTAATTGATGCTTTTTTGAATGAATTCTAAAACTAAAACATTAACGAAGACTTAAAAAAATATTCTGTTCGTAGACGTATTTTTTAAGTTTTATTTCTCTAAGATAATCATAAAAAATGTAGAATTGAATCCTGCATGACTAAAAATTGAATTTGATTTTAATACTTTTTTAGTAATAGTTATTAGTCACTATCTGATTTTTAAGTGGAGTGGACTTATTGCTTTATGGTGGCCAGGTTCCAGAATCTAAGTCAATAACAATTATTATTTTAAATTTTTGTTATCGCCACTTGCTCAACATTGTACATTTTGCTAAAAACGTATTTAATTTTCGGTAAAGTCAATTCTTCACAAGAAATATTAATAAAATTAAATAATAGAAAAAAAAATGTCGTTGTGACACAAATTGTTGATGTTGATCATGTGTTGTTTTTGTTTTTTTTTTTTTTTGTCCCTACACAAAAATATTATTAATTGGGAAAATGTGATAAAAATGATTATGCAATATTAAATAGTCTAAAGTGAGAGATGATCTTGTAAAGATGTATGAACCAATAATAAATAATAATTCAGCGGACAAGAAATAAAGCAATAATTAAAAACACTTACTTTTTCATTCACTCCGGAGGGTATGTATTTATTTATTTGTCTAACGGTGTACCAAGAAAAATATCCCCTCTTTTCCGTTGCCCATCTCTTTGCGGGCAGTTCAACGAAACGATTTAGTTTTCGGTTAAAAACACAAATAGTTATTTTATTTTTTTTTTTTTTTTTTAAGTGCGTTTTATTTCATGGTGTGAACATAAGAAGACTGGATTTATGAAGAATGATAAAAAAAATCCATTTCAGTTGTACAAGAAGAGAAGTGTTTTTTGTTTTTTTCTCTCTCTCTCTCGAAAAAAAAAAGGCTTTTTTTTCGAGAGAGAGAAAAAAACTGTAACTTAGCTTAACAAACTCCTCACCACAACTTGAGTTGTAGCAAGGATATTTAAGGAGGTTTTTTTTTGTCATTAGACGAATTGAGTTTCGAGAGTTGCAGAAAAAAAAAAATAATGAAACTTCATTTTTTTTTTTTGTTTCTTTTTGGATTCCCATACTTTAAAATTATAAACGAACTAAAATGTCATGCAACTTGCATACAAATGGATACAAAGTAAGGAAACAGTTTGTTGTAAATAAACCCCAATTAAAAACAAACCGAATCAAAATAAATAAAAGCAAATAAAATAAAATCTTCAATGTTGGTTTCCAGAAGAAATGAAGCCGTAAAAATATTTACCTAAAGAAACACATAATTTCCCTAAACCTAATCATTCCCATATTTTATTTTAATAAATTAACAAGAGAATTAAAAAAAGAGTCACTGAAAGCAAAAGTCAGCAAATCAAACGTGTACTGAAACCTCCACTAGTACTGTGGAGCATTTTGACAGCTTTAGTACCATGAAGTTTTAACAACTATGTTATTTTCTATAACAGTTCTCCACACTACTATCTCACTTGTTGGTTATTGTGGTATGTAGAAGCTTCCTTACTTTGCTCATTTCAGCAGTAACAGCAACAGAAGTAATCAACAGGGTACAACCAGATGTCATAAAAGCCCTGACCGAGCCCTATTCAGTCACTTTTTCATTTTCCCTTTCAATGGCCTCTACCTTCAAGACCAGCTGGAAAGGCTGCTCACGACCCTTGCTGCAGAAGACATGTGGTCCTGTCCTGGCAACTTCACTTCAGATTTATCCTACCTTGTGGGAACAGGAGGAGAAATCTACCTTTAAGACACCTACCCAAAGTAAAAACTAAACACAACACTTGCTTACTTACATTATTCAGACTGTTATCCACATCGTCATTCCCTTATTCACAAGCTTTTGACCGTTGTATGCTCTGGCCTTCTTCAGGTGATTGGAATTTCAAACCAAACCCTTTATTACATCCACCAGGGGTAGATTGTTCTACTTCCATGTGCCATGCCTCTTTTGGATGTCTCAGTTATTTCCCTTTAATTCACATCTTCAAGTTTTTGATTTACCACTACTGTAGCCTGGTATTGAACTCACAATTCTTTGGGTCTAGTCACTGGATCTAACCTCGAGGACACATGACCCAGTGGATAAAGACGTTAATTACATCCAGTGACTAGACCCAAAGTGTTGCGAGTTCAATACCAGGCTACAGCAGTGGTGAACCAAAAACTTGGAGAGTTGAGTCAAAGGGAAATAACTGAGACATCCGGAAGAGGCATGGCACATGGAACTAGAACAATTTCTCCCAGTGGATGAAATAAAGGGTTCAGTTTGAACTTCCAATCACCTGAAGAAGGCCGGAGTGTACAATGGCTGAAATGTGAATATAGCAACGAAAATGAGGATAACAATCTGAATAATGTAAATAATCACAATACCTCATCTCAGAGACATAGACAGCTACAACCCTTGCTGCAGATGACACATACCAGCCCTAACAGTTTCACACATGGTGACAAGCAGAGAAATCTCTCTGTGAAACATCTACTCAAAAACTTTCTTAACTGGGAAGCCCAACACTTCCTCCCCACCTTTTTGTTCATCCCACTCTCACTGCTGAACACATGCAACTGGGGAAAAATTCCTAAATTGTCACAGCATTAATAGCATGAGTTTCCCATCCACTATTAGTACTGTAGGGCATTATCACATCATTATTATTACCACACGGTATTAACCCTCTGCTAGGCCGTCCTGGGTATGACGATAAACTACATCTGCGTCCAGGGTAAGATGATAAACTACATCCAACAGCAAGATCAGGAGGCTTTGAGGAACGTGGAACCACCTCTTAATTGATGGTGTTCCCAGGTCCACTCTGACCCGGGGTGGTAGCACCTGTTAGGGCCCCAGCTATGGGCAAATAGTTAACGCCGAAACTGAGGTAAAAAGCATTATGAAAGTATAAAACTAGGTTTTAATACCAGAAATACATTGTAAAAAAATTATTATAAGAAATAAATTTTTGAAGAAGAAAAACTATTACCAGCAATACATTTTTTGAAACATATTACCAGTTATACATTTTTGAGGAAAAAAAAATATTACCAGAAATAGATTTTTGACAAAACAAAAATATTACCAGGAGAAATGTTGTCAGCATTAAATGACCCATTGAGGTTGATATGCTGTAAAACAAAAGAAACCAAACCAAACCAAACCAAACCCAACCAAACCTCTGTTTGGACTGTGGGGCATTGTCATAGTATTAGCATCATGAGGTTTTCAAGCACTTCATTTAAAATATATATCAGTTAATTCTTTATTTCCTCTTTATAAATTGTCTTGTGTGTTCTTCTGGTTTTTATAGGATAAATAAAAATGAACAAAAAATGTCATATGCATGCTCATTTTTTTTGTGCATTTTTTAATATGTATGCTTCACTATCTGAACAAACTATTGTATGCATGTTCTTCAAAAATGTCGATAAATGTATTTGCCCTCAAACAATTATACATAGTGTTGTTTGCCTTCACCCATGAACAAAGTGTTACTATATTGAATGTATGGTAATGTTATATTGAGATAAGATAGAATTCATTTTCCACTAGCCATTTTAATAGTATGTTTCAATCCCGAGTTCTTGTCTTTGGGTTGGCTTCAAATTATAATTTACTGCATTCTGTTTGATTTTATTATAAATTTATTTCTGCTTGAAAAATTTCCCACCTTAGTTTATAAAAGGCAGTCACGTGTTTTCTCCAATAAAACAAAAAATTGAAATTCCCTGAAGATGACCCAGCTTGGCTCAACAAACACCTAAAGAAGTCTGGATAGCACAATGGCCAAAATATTGATACAGGGTGCAGCAGAAATATCGCTGACATATATCTCCCAGAAATTTTTCCTACATAATAGAAAGATATTAGCTAGATAAAGATACCATTGCCACTAATATAATACCATTGTGTGGAAGGTATCTACCACATATTGTAATACCAAAGAGAAGAACAATAGTCCAAATGTAAATAATGATAACTCCTCACCCCAGAAATTCAAATAGTAATACATTTACTTTACAAAAATCCAATTTCAGGATGTTAAAATAATTGTTTCTAATATTTTCTAATTTGCTGTCAGGACAAGCAAAAGCTGTATATAAATATGACTAAACTTACCTATTATTTTTAAAGCATCTTACATCCCGAATTAGCTTGCTATCGATACTTAAATTATTGAAGGAGAAAAATGATGTACTAAACAAAACCCAAAACAATACTATTGATAAAGATGGAAAAAATTGCCAGTATTTTCTGAAAGCAAATATTAGCAATTTAAAAAAAAAAAAATGTTTTACAGTGTTCAATAGAAAGAAAAAACAAAAAAAATCCTAAGCTCCCAAGGAAATTAAATTTTGACATTAAATGACCCATAAGGAGTTGATATGCCATTAAACAAACCAAAATTTGTCATGTTTATCATACAATTAAAATACAATAATATACCCAATTTTTAAGACACACTTAAATTATGCTAACATCTCAAGGATTGAACTGATGCCATGAGGTACACACATGGTCAGTGCCAGACTTACATATGGGTTATGGGCAATAAATTAACTCAAGACTATAAGGGAATCAAAAGCCCTCCCTCTTGGGTTCCTGCTACAAAAAAAAAAAAAAAAAGATATAACAGAGGAGATTTGTTTATTTTCAAATTTAATGGGACTCCTTTGAACTAATTTGAAATAATTTAGAATATTTGGGCCCCTTCAGCTGGAGTTTGACTTTAAAATTCAATAGGGTACCTTCAATGGGTTCTCTATTTAGATTTTTTTTATAGACATTGGAAGGCAAACATGCATAATGAAGGGACCCTCAAATTCAATTAGTCTAGAGGCTTCTTAAGGCCTAAATCCGGCCCTACACATAGTGCTCACAGCAAAATTCATATATACATACAAACACTATAAAATATAAACATGATGTCTATACAACTAAGGGAAAGAAACGAACAAAAAATTTAAAAATCAAAACAACAAATGATTTCACTTCCAAAATTTCTAATGTCAATAAATAGTAAAATATATTACAACCATGAAAAAAAATGTTTCTTCATCATTTTGTTGTTTGTACTTAATTCATATTTTCAACTTAAAAAGATTAAGGAAAAAAATATAAATTTTAATAACAATTTTGTTTACATATTTCTGTTTATTCATTTTATATATGAGAATCTAAATGTCACTGTATAGTTTAGAAACTTTTCTTTTTTTTTACTTTTGTCATTAATCAATAAAAAGAAATTATCTTTCAAAAACAACGACAAGTTCACAGTGAAGTGTTTGAGGAAACATATCTACAGGGACAGCATGTACTGGAACAAAAGCTTCACCAGAAAATTCTTCATTGGGAGGTCGACATAGACTGAAAAGAGAAAAAAATCAGTACAAGAGTTTTAAATTTTTTATTTATTTGTCAAGAATCTAACATAAGCACTTACCAACAGTTTGAGAAATAAAAAAATACAACTCCAGGTGGGTCTTGTGACCAGAAGCACCATCACATGTGAAGGTCTTCTGTTAGTATAAGTAATGAGATTGTATCTATAATCGGCTTGCTAAGTCTGTAGCATGGCAACATTTTGATCCTCAGCAAAATACACATGTTATACTTATCCAAGGTAGAAGTGCCGTGAAGCCACACTTTGATCCTTGGCACAATATATACATATTATACTTATCCTATGCATTTTAATCACACATACAATGCCCAACTGTTCTGATCTGAGCCAGAAAAGCCAATCTATGCATAATTGTCATTTTTTATGTGTAATATGCTAGCTTAGTATTAATATAAAAACTAATCATATTTATTAGTGACATATGTACAAATTTGGTTAGTTCACTTACTCATAAAATGGAATATAGCAAACAGCTAATGAAAGACCTAACTATTTATTTCGTAAAAGAAAAGGAAAAGAGCATTTCACTGGTCACTTCTTACTTTCCTTAGCATTGAAAAGAAAGAAATGCCTGTTCCTTAATTTTTTAGGCCATATGAATAACTCATTCTTTCTTATCAACATAGAATAATGATATAATCAAGCTGTTAACTTTCCACATTAGCTTAAGCAAAAGGTTAGGAAGGAAACTCCCATAGATACCAGAGAGAGTGATTATATTTCCTGAAAAACTATTTTTGTTGGTTCCAATTCAAATGGGAATGACTGCAAAACACTTTCCCCTTCCCAATTTATAGGCAGAAGCACACAAATGCATGATGGGATTTCTTCCTAGTCAAAAGAATAGGCCAGTTCTTGGTTTCATCTGATTCAGTCCTGGTCTGTCTTGTCTTGATGCCAGAATGCTATGTTTGTTTATCTGAATTTGCTCTTGAGTGTCAAATCCAATCTTTAGTTTGTGAACTTTTTGCCATACTACTGTTGTTTGTTTTATCACTGTTAATTTGCCTTGCATATATTGTTTGCTTGCTTTATATTATTTTTTTGCCTTGTTCTTTTATTTTTATTTTATTTGCTGTTTATTGCAAATTTTGTCAATTATGTTTGTTGGAAAGTTCTGCTACTCATTTACATTTAACCATGGCCACTCACTGAACAGTTTTAAGAAAAAGATTTTATAAATTCCAACTGTTCAGTCAACAAAAAGAAAATATTCCCTGTATGGAAATGGCTAATCTCACCATTACTATATATGTACTACTTCCTGAATGTCAGACACTTGATGCAGGTAAAAAAAAATGATCACTTGTCAGTATTAAAGGTGTGTTGTGATAATGAACATAGATAATTGGAAGCAAAAGAGAGAATTAAAATATTACTTACTCAATGAAATTAGTTAGAGTGTTACCAATAGGACGGCAAGTAACATAGACTAAACGTTTGATTGGCTTGCACCTCCGGATGGACCGAATCACAGATTTACCTATAAAAAAAAAAAAAAAGAAGAAAATACAATGAACAAAGACAAGTGTAGCCATATTTATTAATGCATATACAAAGACAGTAGCCAACTGCTATGACCTGGACATACGTGCAATCAGAAATGACAGTTTCATTTTTTCGCAGTGGTATTTCAAAAATTTAATCTTTGCAAAATACTTTTCAAGGAAGTAAATTATATTCGAAAAAAAGAAAGTATAAGTTTGTTGGCTCCAATCCAAAAAGGAATGACTTCTAAAAACATCCCCTCCACAAATTTATAGCCAAATCCTACAGATTCATGCTGCAATTTCTTCCTAACCAATAAAAATAGACCACTTTTCAGTCTCATCCGCCATATTTTTGTTCTTTCTTGTCTTGATAGATTGATTTGTTTGTTTGTTTTTTTTTTTACAGCACATCAACCTTTTGAAGGATATTTAAAACCAGAAAATATTATTTAGATTGTAAATTGCATTTTTAGGTAATTTAAGATTTTTACTGATACAAGTTCTACTAATTAACACATAAGTGGAGGGGGAAGATGTGGTCTTACCTTTCTCATGGGTATTTGTGCATAAGTGAATATAATGAACGTGACTGAAATTGGAACTTGACTCCCAGTTTTCAAATTCCAAGTCATTATTCATTACACCACCTGCACATCCAAATTTACAGCACCTGGTATACACAAATAGTCACCAATCCAGGTACTAACCAAACTCAATGCTGCTTAATTTTGGTGAGCATATGAAAACTAAACTACGGAAATGTGTTTGTGTAATTTATTTCATTTTTACATCTGGTTTGCATTCTATATTTCTTAGAGAGAGTTATGTCCCTTGTCATCAAATGTTCTTACAGTGGCTAACAAAATATTAGATTAAAGTAAAAGTTGATTTAATAGTTAAATCCTATGTTAGAAGTAATGAAAATTTGTTTGCCACACCTTTTTCTTTTTTTAAAGACATAAATTTTAGACTTTGTTTTTTTGTTTTTAACAAAAAAATATTTTAACTACATTTTTAAAATAACAGTTTCCTTGAGAAAATTTTATTGACATACCTAGTATATATGGTTCAGTAATATCTGCTTATTTTGCCATTAGTGGCGCCAGGGATAATTTTGGAAGCTATTTACTGCAGTATTCTGTTCCAGGCTTTCATCGTCTTAATTACAGGTAATATCACTGTGAGGAAAGTTCACTGTTATAAAATTTTAATAATTTTAGAATGAAAAGGCTGTGGAAGCGCCTTAAAAAAAAAAAAAAAAAAAAAAAAAAAAGAGAGATGGAAAGCCTAGATTACATCTGCCGGTCGAATTTGAAGACTTGTTCTAAATGACAACAAAGACAATTGCATCCTTGATTACTTGAGAAGAATAGTGCAAAATATCAGTTATTAGAAACCAAATTTTTAATTATTAAACTAATTAAATTAAAATGCATAACACATCATTATAATGTCAGTTATCATATACTTATTATAAAACCCAGGTTGTGTGTGTGTGTGTGTGTGTGTGTGTCGGTTTGTTTATATACTGGATCAGATTTCCTACATTTTTCAACCGATTTCAACAAAACTTCACAGGACTACATAAAATTACCTTGCGGTGGTTCTGACAGTGCCAAAAATTGGAAAAACAATAGTTTTTGAACACAATCAATTTGAAAACACAATTAAGAGGCATCGCTGTTGCAAGAATGAAAGGGGGACAACTCATATCGAGTTATACTTATTATAAAACCCAGGTTGTGTGTGCGTGTGTGTGTGTGTTCCTTTATATATGGGATCGGATTTCCTACATTTTTCAACCGATTCCAACAAAACTTCACTTTTTTTTGGCAGGTAGTGTTTCTTATTGTCTTGCACACTTTTTTTTTTTATTTTTACATTCAGAATGCTTTAAAAAAATTCCATTTACAAGACAATTGTTTATAATAAAATTCTATTCAATCGGTAGACTCATAACGATTGAAAACAATGTTTTGTTTGAGTTTGGGTTTGACCAATTCGTAAAAAACAAAAAAAAAAAACTAATTAAGACATGCGTGTCCGTCAACCTTAAACAATAATCTTTGTCAATTTTATTTTTCAGTCTTTATGATGGTCGATACTTGATCTATCTCTTACTGTTACATCCCCGGGCAACGCCAGGCTCTACAGCTAGTTATATATATATATATATATATATATATATATATATATATATATATATATATATATAAACTGAACAGTACATGACTGTGGAAGTGCCTAAAAAGTACGGAAAGTCTAGGTTACTTCTGCTGGGTGAAGTTGAAGACTTGTTCTAAATTACATTCGTGAATTTAATGTTCTTTTACATGTGCATGTTCATGAAATTTTGCTTTTGTTTACATCTTTCATTTTTACAGCTGTAGATTTTTCTTTCAGTTGTAAATATTTTTCAAAATTAAATTTAATTTTTTTTTAATGATTTATATAGATGTTATATTACTAATTAAATTGTAATATTTGTTAATTTGTATTATTAATTAAATTATAATATTTTATGTTGTATTTGTATCATTAATTAATATTTTAATTGATTTAAATTATTATTAAAATGGAAGAAAAATCTACAGCTGAAAAAATTAAAAATGTAAACAAAAGCAAAATTTCATGAACGCATAAAATAATGTTAAATTCATGAATACGTACGTGTACAAAACAGAGTAAAAAGATGGATTGAAAAAGATGTGAACAAATTGAAAAAAAATGGAAATATCATTTAAAATCAGAACCCCCTGAAGACTGGAAATTTTACCAAGAAACTTTGAAGTTGGGATAAAATTGATATTTAAAAGTAATCTGTTTATATAATATTATTAACACTACTTTTAATATTGAGCACTATATATAAAAATATCTGCTGTTTCTTAAAATATTATTATAGTTGATACTCATATTTGAAATAGACACCTCATTTTATTTTAAAGAGTGTGTATTGTTTATGGGCTTGCACATTTGAGAAATCTTAATATAGAAAATGTGCTTTCCAGCAGGTATCGATTCTGTATCCCACTTTGTAGTAGAAACCATTGTTTGATCTGATGTGCTTTACTGCTCAGCATCAGAGAGCACCACAGTCCAGCAAGGCACTATTTTCCATTTTAAGGAAAACACACTTCCTAATTCAGATATTTTAAAAGGGAAAATAGAGCTTTGCTGGACCGTGAAACTCTGTTGCCAAATGGTAAAGTACACTGTATCAAACGGTGATTTCTTCAACAAAGGGGAGGCAGGTTCGATCCCTGCAGGAGAGAACACTTTTTTTTTGTAAAGATTTTTCAGATGCACAGGAAGATAAACATAATACACACTATTTAAAATAAAAATGGGGCATCTATTGCAAATACAAATATCAACTATACTAATTAATTACTTTTTTTTATGGTTTACCAACCTTCTGCAGATTATTTAAAACCAAAAAATATTTTTAGATTGTAAGATTTTTAGGGAGGTAATAATGATTTATTGATACAAATCCTACTAATAGCTATGGGGAGAAAAGAGGTGGATTCATACTTTACCCAAGGGTGGAAAGAAAAAAAGACAAGAATTGTTAAGATAAAATTCTTTGTATTACCGATTTAGAGGATCAAGCTGAAATGTCTCTTTGTGGGTGAAAGAAGTGATCTAAAGGATAGGGAGAGTTGGTAGGGTCTGGAGTTAATGCTTGTGTTGGGTCAGTTGACTGAGGTCATTGGTGATGCCAATGACACCCTGTTGGCTGATTGTCTTCAGTATCGTGAACAGTGTCCTTTAAAGTTGACAGAGTAGATAAATGATTCAGCCTTTGTTTTTATGCTTTTGTTTTAGTGTCAATGTTCATGATTGGCTTCTTTTAAATTATATTTTCTTGGGAGGGAGGGGGTTGTGAGCCAGATGCGATAATCAGTGCCCCTGCACAGTGAGTGACTTTTTTATTTTTAGTTTCGGTTTTGTAGCGTTCACAACTGTCTGACAGGTTTTGATGCGGAGTGAATCAGAAAGAGATCTAATTTGAAGCAGAGTATAACATGAATAATCATACCAATAACACCAAATCTTTTTAATGCACTTCCGTCCAATGAGAGGGGGAAAATATTAGATCTGATTTACTTAACAAATATTGCAGATGCATCATTAAAAAAATCAAAACAGTTAAAAAAAACAAAAAAAAACTCCCTTTAAACTAATCATTTTACAAAAATATTTAATCAATAACCAGTCAGATTAGATTTATCACAATCTGACTGTTCTTGAGTTAGCTATCAGATGTACAGGTAGTGAGGAGGTCATCTGTAATACCTTGATTAGTAAGGTATAAGGCAGCAAAATAATTGTCACTTACTGACACCAGATCGTCCTGGGTTTATTACAGCTACGGCAGTTTCACTGGGATCAAAATATGTCCCAAGAGAAATTTGCTTGAGGGCCAGACTTGCTCTAGAACAAATGAAGTCTGCATTTGTCACACCTGAAGAAAAAAAGAAAAATTAATTTAAAACATGGTATTTATTTTAATTTGTAGAAAAAATAAGAAATTATATATGTAATAATGCTATTCTTTCAGTAATGCTTGCATTAATTCATGACCATTGACAATCTTTTTCTTCTAAATTTTCAATGCTCATCAGAATGCATCACAAGGTTTCAGTCAGAGATTATATATATATGTGTATGTATATATATATATATATATATATATATAGTAATAAAATTACAACATATTGCACATATCATACTGGTGTTAATGGAACAGTGCTCAATGTAATGAAACAGCAAAAATATACATATATATTAATAAATATACATACTATCTCACACCTCTAGCATGACTGAGTTTCATGCACGACGCAATCTTCAGGTGCAGAATTCAAAATGACTGTTTTACAGTTTGATTCAATATATATATATATATATATATATATATATATATATATATATATAAACCAGACACTTACTCTTGTGTAACAAGTGCTGGATAGATTGAATTTTTTTTTTTCAACACCCCCACCTGGCTTGTTGAAAAAATTATTTTTCGAATAATTTTCTCTGTGGCACATTTCTTTGTTTCATGTTTTTTAAAACTAACATAAAAATTCCCAGCCGAACATTTATATGAACTGGCATGGATATTTTATAATTGGAAATCTTTAACATTTTATTATTATTAAAAGATAAGAGTTAAACAGCTGAGTAGACTGGCTTCTGCTAGCCTTGGGTCACAGCCAGTATAAGTGAAGGACAAGTCTCAATTTAAAACAGTGGGAAAACAATGGGAAAACATTACACTATCTTTCCCAAGAAGTCATGATAATTCATTAAGCAAAGAAATTTGTGTAGAACCACGATTACCTATGTCCTAAATGTATATGCTATGTTAAAAAAATTATTAAAACTAGCCAAATCCCTGGCTTATGAACATTTCTCTTAATAATAATTTTAAAATAATTCATTAGACAATGTTATCTTATTTATGGTAACTGGATTTTTGGCGATTACCTATTTGTTTTTCATCATTCAGTACTATGTCTGAAAAATGTTGCATTTATCATGATCACCCTCACTTCAGCCTTTTAGCTGAGATCAAAGTGTAATATTTGTTCTTATCAGCTTAATCTGATTCTCTCTCTCTATCTATCTATCTATCATTTTCCCATTGAAGTCAAATAGTGTCTTTTCCCACTCTTTCCAGGTGATCTAAATTTCGCAAACAATTCCTGACTAATAAAAGACTTGATTTCCTTATTCTGATTTGTTCGTTTAAATGAATGATAAAAGATTTTTGTAAGCATAACAAAGACATAAGAAATTCTTCGTAAGCACTGCATACATTTAAAAAAAAAATGTTTCTTTAAATAATGGCAAAGGAAGTATTTCCTTAGATAATGGTAAATGAAGCATTTTGACTTTTAAATCTGTTAATGAATATGGCAGGTAAGATAAAATGAAAAACAATTTTTACAAACCATTTATTTCAGCATTTACTTTGGCATCATTGACTGCATCTTGAATAATTTCAACACCAAATAATCGTTTGGCATTTGGTGCTAGTACAATTCCAATTGACCCTGTTATTGATAAAAATAAAATGAAAATTCACCAAAAATATCTATTTTAAAATTCTAACAATTAATGGCTGAAAAAATAAAAACATACTTGTACTTAGTCAATATATAATTCTGACCATATTTTGGTTTATACCCATGTCATCATCAGTACATTATGATGGGATCATTATATTGGACTATTTCCTCATGTAGCAGATTGCAAACTAATCTGACACATTTCTTTTTATTATAAATTGAGGTTTTTATGCTGATATATCCCTGAAAATGGCCAGACTACTGGGAGATGGTTGCTTTTATCAAATCATCTCTAGATGGATTGCCAGCCAAGGCTAAAGAGCTTCTATCTGCCCATTAGGTGAGGATTTGTAACTTCATGTTAGCTCAACCATTGACGACTTCTGAACAGCTGTCTGCCCAATTTTACTCACAAGGCTTGGGTAAACTTATGGTATGGTTTTTAGACACTTTCCAACAATGCTATATGTTGGGATAATATTATAAAAAAGTCACATAGGTCTAGTTTAAACTAGAATTAAAATGGCAGACATAAATACAGTTTACACTAGAGACTAAAAGGTCCACCTAGATTATATACAAATCTGCAAGTATTTACTCAGGAGGTAGCTTCTTTTGGGGGATCTTACTCTTCTGCATTGGGAGACAGTTGGCGTAGTTCTTTAGTATTTTTGTTTATATTTTTAAAACACAGTGCTCCATACAGAAATAGAGCTTAAATTATAATTATTTTTTTAATTAATTTTTAAAAAAATGATTCCTTCGCTATATGTAGCGAAAAGAATCATATTTTTTAAAAATAATTATAATATATATATATATATATATATATATATATATATATATATATATATATATATATATATATATGTGTAAAGTAATCCCAAGGAGCCAGGCAAACCTACCTAGGTTCCACCTAAATGGATCTTCCGGTAAAGCTTGCTAGAGAGGAAAATTACGGAACAGTATTTATTGATGAAACCATAACCACATGACATAAAAAAATTAAATAAATAAATAAGACAAACAACAAAGGGGTATGCTACTTTATTGATCAGCCAACGACTATATATATATATATATATATATATATATATATATATATATATATATATATATATTTTTGTATAATACAAGCAATATTTTAACAAAAATTAAAGTCAATAAAGGGGCTCATATACACTTTTTTCAGAAATTTTTACTGATTTTTCTTAAAGATTGCCAATACACTCAGCATAATAGATAATAAAACACAAAGTAAAGCAGATATTGATAACAATTGTTTATGAAAGGTATTTGATATATCGGCCATATTTGTTCTTTGGGAATCAGCATAATTGACTGTCTTTTGTCTGAAAGACAGAAAATTCATTGAAATAATGGGTATACACAAGATAAGTCATGTTTTGGTGACATTAATATTACAATAAACCACTTTTGACCAATAATTTGAAAATAAGTTTTGAAATGAAATTATAAGAAACATGCAATGGCTAAAGATCCAGTTCATTTCTATTCTTTAATATGAAAAATTAAATATTTTACTGAAATATATGTACAACATTGAGATTTTAATAGATAATATGGTGTAACTTTTCAAAAAACAAAAGGGATAGCTGTATTATGGTGTCATATACTCAAGGATGTAATTTATTCCTTATTTTTAGCTTCAGAAATACAGTCACTATACACAAGAAAATATGGAACTGTTGCACTGTCAAGAAGTTCATTGAAGTTTCTGGTCAACTCTGATGCAGGTCAGATAAGGGCAATTTGAGGATTTTATGTTGACAATTCTTGTACCAAGAGAGAAGTTATAAAAAAAAATCTGTCTTTGTCAAAAAGAAAAAATATTTGGTCTTAAAAGTGGCAAAAAGACATGAAACTAATTATCAGGCCTCTTTTAAAAGACATCCATAAGGAATATGAAATGAAATGAGCAATAAAATAGATGAAAAGCAATTTTGTGAAAGAGTTCTTTTCACCAAATAAATATCAGAATATCCTCAATGGGCCAAACGGATGGAGATGAGGCTGTGTGTTGGGTGGTAGAAAGTGTCTTCACATGTTTAGATGTCAACAATGTTGACATTGTATATTTTGGGGAGGGTTTATATATGGTGAAGCAGTGGGTCCATGATGAGTTTCTGGTGTTATGTTAGCCATACATTTATTTTTTTAAGGCACATGTGGAGCCATATTTCAAGAAGCCGAACATTTTCAGAAAGATGATTTTTCTGAATGAAAATGCTCCATTATATTGGCTGAAGTGCCACTACTTAAGTAAACTGGTCCACTCATAATAGGGAGGGGAGGAGGTCTTCCCCAACAGCAAGGGATGCAGTCAGTATAGTCAAGGCTCTACCAACAGTGCCCAAAGACAAACAAATAAAATTACAAAAAATAAGGCAAAATTCATGCAAATGTAAATTCTAGATTAAAAATTATCTTGATATTATGGTAAGTTGATTGATTGAATTGTGAATTGTTTTTTTACAGCTTATCTCACTTTTTGTAGGCTATTTAAAACCCCCCAAAATATTTTTAGATTGTTAGAATTTTTGGGGCATAATCTAGTTCTATTAATTAAGCCATAGATAGTTGAAGGGAAAAGAGGTGGATTCATATCTTTCCTAAAGGAATTTTTGCATAAGTAAATATAAGAAACCTGACTGAAATTGGAACTTGACTGATTTCAAATTCCAAGCTGTTATTCATTACACCACCCACACATCCAAGCTTACAGAACCTGCTTTTCCCAAGTGGTCCCCCATCTAAGTACTGACTAGGCTCAACATTGCTTAACTTTGGTGACTGTACAAAAAACAGTGTTTCAACAGGACATGGCCATAAGCCAATACCAGCTGCATCTCCAAGCTTACAGAACCTTGTATTCACCAAGTGGTCACCCATCTAGGAACTGAACAGGCTCAACATTACTTAACTTCAATGATTGTATGAAAACTGGTGTTTCAATGTAATATGGTGATAAGTCTCTTGTTAGCTGAGGTAGAAACATATCAGAACTATCAAAAGTCTGGAGACAAAATTCACAGAAGAATTTCTCTTTTAACAAAACCATTCTTTTCCTTCTTACATTTAAGAAGTATTTTTATAAGTCTGTAAACGTCAAGTGATATCTTCTGTGTGCAGTGGATGTTTGTTTGTTGTGGTGTAATGGATAACAGCATGGAATGAGAAATTGGAAAGCCAAGTTTGAATTCCAGTCAGGTTTCTTACATTCACTTATGTACAAATACTCTTGGGAAAGGTATGAATCCATCTCTTCTCCCCGAGCTATGAGTTAAATAGCAGGATAGACTGGGTTCTATAGCATTGATTAGCAACCAGTCTACTGCAAAAAGAAACTTACTGTTGGAAAATATTGCCTAATCAGTCATGAATTCAGGGAGACATGATTGTCCAAGTGTGTATCACGTATGGCATTTAATTGACTGACATCTAAAATTTATACAGAGTGCTAACTTATCTAACATGATTCCAAGGCATAAATGGTGTCTCGTGACACTTTAGTGTTATCAATTACTTGTTCTTTTTTTTAGTTATTAACAAAATTTTTTATTGAATTTGTAAGTACATTCTGAAGTACATAAACTAAATGCGTCAGAATAGAATTTATTTCTAAAAAGTGCAACAACCAATGCAAAAAAAACGTTTGGAAAACTCTGGGCAGTTTAGCCGATAGGTTAGTGGAAAATCACTTTATTACATACCTGTACCACAGCAGATGTCAAGAATGACTTCATTGGGTGTCAATTTGGCACTGTCTTTTATTACAGAGTAGAGAACTTCAGCAGCACTCGTGTTGATTTGGAAAAAAGAATCTGGAGAGATTTGGAATTTGTAGCCAAGTAATGTCTCTGTCACATATGGCTGGCCATAGAGCAGCTCAAATGGGATAATATGTGCATTTGTTCGGGACTTCCATCTTTAATTTTAAGGGGAAAAAAAAAAAATTACATACATATATATATATATAGTGTGTGCGTGTGTGTGTGTGTGTGTATAAAGTGAACATAGAAGTCAACACTTAGAGGCGACAGTCTGTTTGATGCTAGACGCCATTGCCAGGCCATGAAACAGATTGTCGCCTCTAAGTGTTAACTTCTATATTTCATATATATATATATATATATATATATATATATATATATATATATATATTGTTTTGTGGCCTTGTTAGGGCCAGAAATAAAAGACACAAAAGAGAGGAACTGAGTTAAACAAATACATTAACAGAAACAGTAATACAAACATACAAACGAGAATGTTACAGCAAAAATATTCAGTCCGACTGTCAGAGGTGACTACTGGAAACTTCCCTCTCTAAAAGGCAGCACCTGCTCCTATTTATAGCTGGGAGAGTCTATGCATGCATGGGTAAATTACCATAACATATATAATGGTGCATACAAATATATATATATGTGTATATATTATATATATATATATATATATATATATATATATATATAGCTGTAGCTATAATATTCCAGTTAATATAAGGGGAACTACCATTATTTTTTTTAATTGCTATAAATATTTAAAGGGAGCAGTACTGTTTCTGTATTTTATATTACCTAAAGTCATTTGATGATGGTAGAAACAAAATTTCCAAGGATTTTCAGTGGAACCAAAATAAAATTTAATATCGTTACCATAATGTATGCTTGCTCGGTATACAATATTATTGGTCATAAATAAACCATTTAAGGGACAGATCATATTTTTTTGGCAGATGCATTTATTTTTAGAAGAAATTACATTGTCTTTGTTGGAAATATATTTGTTTAATATAATGTTGTTCTATTTGAGGTGGATGTCTGTAATTAACACAGCTATAGCTGATCTTAACATTATTTTTATTAAAAAACTTTTTTTAGTGTTGGTGAATGGTTAAAGAGCTTATGAATTAACTTTAGGAAAATTCTTCCGATATTAGTTTGAACATTATGGTTAAAAGGTGGATTAAACCATGTAATGTTGCGTTTGCAAAGTTTCTGCTTATTTTTACCTTTGATATTTCTAAATACTGTAAATTTACTTTATACTTTGTGATATTTAATTTTATGTTTTTAATTTTAGACTTAACAAATATTTCCTTATTGCTGGAGTTGGTGGATAATCTAACTTGGACTGATTTATGCAAATTATGGTGGTGGTGGTTTGACTTTTTACTAACGTATCTATGATTATATAACCCTTTTGTGTACGGTTTGTAATAATCATTATTCAGGTCTGAGGTTACATTGAGAAGTTTATTACTTTAGCATTGATGGTGGTGGTAATATTTAGTTTGTGATTTTTTAAAATTTTATCAGTTCCTTTCTCAATCGGTCTACAATTCGTGGGCTAGTTCTATGGAAGAGAATGACACCGTCATCTCTATAGATGTCCTTGATGTAAATAAATGTGTCGCCACAATAAGTCATCTGGATAGGCATGTAGTAGTGTAACCAATGTAATTATTTATGAGTTTGGTTTGATCAGGAACACAGTTCCTTAAGGGGCATGGAAATTATTTTAATTTCCCCAGGCATGGAAATTATTTTGTTTTTAGTAAATCCAGGTAGTATCAGAGACAAAAGATTAAATGCGAATCAAAATATGTTTTTTTTAGAAATGTATTAACGGATAAAACTTTTGGAACGTGCAGTCGCAATGCTAAGGTTGAATTTTTTTGAAAATTTAAGAGAGTGCATTTTTTACTAATATGGTAATTCGAGAATTTTTTGTTGTAGGAGTTTATCAGTCAATGTGGCATGAACTAAATTGTTCAATAGAGTAATGTCTCAGCTGTTATTCCGAAAATTTGCATGTCAGATCAGTTCTTTTAAATCAAATATGTGATGAAGTTCAATTTATATTACAATGAATCATTCATACAAAAAGTAGATTAGTAAAGTTAATTATATATATATATATTACAGCTGAGAAAATATGTGAAAATTATGTTAATTTCATGTCTATTTTAAAGTTAGCAGAACTTTCAGCAAAAGGCACTCAATAAATAAATAACTAAAACTATAATATTCAATAAATCAAGAACAGTTCAAATGACTCATCTGGTTTTGCCGACTAACGAGTTTGGCATCAGATCCCATATTTATACTCTTTCTGAGTGAACAAACACTAATTCTAACTTTCAAATTTCTTGCTAGGGTTTTTTTTAGAAATGTTACATGGTTTAAATTTAGAACCAGTTTATTTTATCTCTAACATGTTAGTTAAGAATTTAAAATTTATAAGTTAGAATTAGTGTTTGTTCAATAGATTTATCAAACATATGGCATTGATGAATGTTTCGATGTGAAACTCAAGTCAGCTAACCAAATGAGTCACTTGAACACTTAATTTATCGAATGTATAGATCTAAACATATAATGAGACTCTCACCTAGGTTTCTGCTGATTGGTCAATTAAACCTCACCTCTTGGTCATGTCAGTATGCAGTGAAAACCGAGAAATTCCCAGTGCATGTTCACAAGATAATAAAGCAAAAGAAACATGTTGCGAAATGAAAACCTGAACAATGTTTTCAATATTATAAAGCAGTTGGTCTTATACAGAGCTTTGCTTGCTAAGTCAAGGTGGTTAGGTAGGTAGGTGACACTTGGGACAACTTCTGTAAGTTTCATAGATCGGATCTTCCCCGACCCTACCAAGTCATTGCCCATTTACACATACCGACATGTGGCTAGAAGTACAAACTGTCGGCATCAGAACTATGCGATGGACAGACTGCTCCCAACTTAAGGCGGACCAGAACTGACCTGATGGTTAATATAGACTAACAACCAGCTGTTTGCTATGTATGGTTTTGTTGTCATTTGGTCACAAAAACCTACATCCTCTTATTTACTCTTCAGTCAACTGGTGCCACCCAGAAAAAACAACTTAAAAAACACTCCAGCTGCTATTCATAAAATAAAAACACTTTAGCTTGAGATAAGATCACACTTTCCCTCCTAAATGGTTGTATAAACCTGTGTCCCATATATATATATATATATATATATATATATATATATATATATATATATATATATATATATATTTTTCATGCATTACGCCCCTGAGCAAGGCGTGAAGCCACTACGATGCAGGGGGTTGCAGAAGATTTGGAGCGAGAGCAGATAGGAGTGATAGAAGAAACGATGAGGAGATGGATAGTGGAAAAGATCAAGGTAACTGGAGATGTCGATTGACATTACATTTGAATAGTTGGAGATTATAGCTCTCAGGGAAACAGTAATTGGGAAGGGTGTTCCACAGGCAAGAAGTGCGAGGTATGAAGCTATTGGAGTAGAAGAGACGGCCACATTTAAAAGTTTCTACAGTGTAAGGGTGAGAGCAGGATGCCAGCCTCGTAGGGCGCTTGAATTCATGGAATCTGGGAACCAGTGAAAGCAGCTCAGCGGAGCAATTACCATGAAAGTATTTGTAGAAAAGACAGAGAGAGGTGACGATTATATATATATATTATATATATATATATATATATATATATATATAATGATAAAATATAGTTTTTAATGAATACTATATTTATGGGAGAAAAGTACTATCAGAGACAGAACACATGTAAACATAAGCAATGTGGACATAGGTATTGACACAATATCAACAGGCTGTTTCATGCTTATATGCAATCCTCAGGCCATGATACAGTTCAATACCTAATAGACAAAAGTGAGTATATATATATATATATATATATATATATATATATAATTTTAGATTGGGATAGATTTATGTGTTATATGCTTTGAATAACATGAGGTTATGTATTTAAATGTTTTCTTTTTATTTTTTGGATTCTTTTATTAAGTATTGAACTGTATCACCTCACATCCATGAACTTACATGATGGAAATTCATGAGCACTCCTATACCAAAGAATTTTGAAAAAAAAACTAACATTTTTGCTCTTGTATATAAATACTGTCACAAAATAAACTCCTTATATTTACATTGATAAAATCCTTCAGAGGATGATAGGTGTCACCTAAGCTAAGTTTTTCTTTTGTCATATATATATATATATATATATATATATATATATAAAATCTATGTATATCTAAAAATAAATACATCTAAATTCACCTCCATCCCTGCCATGCACCAATGGCTTAAGGGTAGAATCTCTGACTGATACCAATCAGTCGGGTTTCAATCCCGACTTGAGGCAATCTGATGTCTAGCCACACTGATGAGCTGTGAAACAGCGAAACAGTCTGTCTTTTAATTGTGGATGAATATATATATATATATATTTTCAAATAGATTTTTGTTGGATACTTTTGTTGTTCCTACATTTTGCTTGAACCATTCTATAGCATTCATCTGTTCATAAGTAGTACATCTGAAATTTCATAGGAACAAAAAGAGAAAGTTCAATTTTCTGAAAATCTCTTAGAAATGCCAATAAAGTTATATTATAAGAATATATATAACAATTTTCCTAAAGACTAGCAAATTTGCTGAGCTTCATGCAGAATTTGATGCAGGCATGTTGCTTGAATTCATCAGCCATTGTAAAGATTACAGAGCTGTTCCAACACAATGTTACAAAACCTTGCATAGAACATGAATAGATAGTACAAAGCCTATTGGCAGACTGACTGGGTTGAATGTCTCACATGACATGAAGATTGAGCTTGATTCTTAACAAGTTTTCTGGGAATGTTGTCTTCGTATAGTTCAAGAAATAATTAGAAGCCATTAAAAGTTGGCTGTGCCCAAAATCATTGAGTGAGATAAAATCCTTGCTATATGTGCTAGAAATGCAGTCATGTTATAATTGGTTTAGTTAGTCTATAGCAGTTGTCATGGTACAGTGATTAGCATGATGATTTTACATAATGAGAATGACTGTCATTGTCTAGAAATACATTAATGAGATAGTCCAGTTCTACAATACTGATGAAAAAGTGAAGTTTGAAAACTGTTGATTAAAGGTCACTCACGTAGGCTGAAAGAACATGGTGCTTATGCCACAGAGTCTTCCAGGACCATGCAGGTAAAAATTCTTTAATTCTTCTTTGGCCTCTTCTATTACTTCCTGGGTAAAAATTTGAAAGATTTCCAAAAATAAAGGCATGATAAAGTGAAAGTAAGAGTTGGGTTGAAAGGGCAACAAAAGCAGAAATCAGAAATAGTATGAGAAAGAATTAAGAAAAGGGAAGAAAAAGAGAAAGACTGACAAAAGAAAAAGATATTAGAGGACAATAATAATAATAATAATAATAAAGGATGATAATAAAGGACAATAATAATAATAATAGATGACAATAACAATAATAAAGGACAATAATAATAACAATAGAGGACAATAATAAAGGGCAATAATAATAATAGATGACAATAACAATAATAATAATAATAATAAAGGACAATAATAATAATAATAATAGAGGACAATAATAATAATAATAGATGACAATAATAATAATAAAGGACAATAATAATAAAGCTGATAAGGATATGCACACCCTGTATATGCCAATGCTGTTCTTTAGTGTGTATATATATACATATATATTTATACAAGTTTTATTAAAGATGACTGATAAAGTATTGCAATTAAGCTTTTTATTCAATTTTTGTTACATTTGTACAAGTATTTTCTTTTTGGAACATAAAGTGTGTAAAAACTGCCCTCCGCCCCAAAAAATCAATCCCATCACTATAGATACATATATATAAAAATCTATATATTCAGTTAAAAAGTCATTCTTGATAATGTTTAATAAAATAGCTGAAAGTGCTCAGATATATAGAACATCTGAACAGTTTTTACACACACACACACACCAGAAAAGAAAATACCTGAAGGAATACAATAAAAACTGAATAAAAAGCTTAACTGCAGTATCTTGTCAGTTATTTTTAATATAGCCACCACCCACTTTAAAACAGTCACCTTTGGAATGTACACAGAAGGCCCAGCCGAGGTACAGACTTTGCAGAATTAATGTGTACTTCGACGAGTGAGAATCGAAAATGGTTATAAACAATTCTGCTTGTAGGTAAGCCATATGTGAAACGTCATTTCCTTTTTTCCATTTGTTTGAGAAGAAAAATATACATAAAGAAAAGAAAAATGGTGACGGAGTGAAACAATAGTCCTTGTTGATAGCAGTTTGGTGAAGAATGGATTGGGTGTTTAATGTTGACAGGTCTGTGGAGATTTTTTTTTTTGCTGATAAACATTTTGTTGAAGTGCAGTTGAAATGCACTGAAACGAAGTTGCATCTTTGTAGTGAGTAAAATGGTTTTGTCTATATGATAAAATTATAATAAATAAATAATTATCACTCTACTATCGGTATCGAGCCCTCTTTTGGATTAATGCTGTGAATGTTGGGATTTATATATTACTTTCATTCTCATCACATTGGATATATATATATATATATATATATATATATATATATATATATATATATATATATATATACACACACACACACACACACACACACACTAACATGTACCGGCCAATTTTTACAAGAGAATGGTGAACAATTTACATAGTGTGTTTATGTATCAGGTTTCACAAAAGTTGAACATTTGATTAAAAAGCAGCAGTGTGCCCAGTCTTTTAGCCTGGACATGTTCCCATTGCTGAATATAGCTAATACCAATTATCACTTGGAAGTTTGGGAAACAGTGTACATTAATTCCTACCAACCATCACTTGTACTTATTTTCTGGTGTGAGACTTTTCTGTATATAAGATATATTTAAGTTTTAGAAGCTAATGTTTTAAAAAATAAAATACATAAAGTCTTATTATTTATTTTGAAAATTAATGACAGTAATGATTTTAGACAAATGATAGAGTTCAACTCAATAGCGTTGCCATAGATTGATGTCAAATTTAGTCTTGTTTAGTTTTCAGTTCCAATGGGTGGCTCAAGCTTCACCAGTGCTCCCCACTAGCATCATAGATTTTATCATAAAAAATAGTTATAATCATTTAGAAGGGGAGTATCAAAATATTGTGAGACTATTTTCACAGTTGGTGATCAAAATAATTTCTTTTGATGTGACATGCTTGCTTGTTCCAGAAACTGATAATAAAAAGTGTTGAGATTATAGAAAATAAACCCTATTTCCAACACACAGTTTTCTACTTTTGATAGAAGAGATGTGACTGTTTCCAAGCTGTTCAAACACAAGAATAGATGTGGCAAGCTTTTTCCTTCTCCTCCAGTGTTCTGAAAGAAACATGTTGGTAACTTCAACACAAATCATCTCATACAGCAACAGCTTGGATGATCAGTGAATCTTTGCTGATGATCAAATTCTTTTCTAAACTACAGCTGTTTCTGTGTACCAACTACCCAAAGACTAAAACTCAACTAAAAACTATTTTTACTCCCTTTTGAATTCATGTACATAGGTTTGTAAATCTAAATGATTTATTTAACAGGCATACCCATGTTTTCTTTATTTTTATTTTATTATTCTTTGGGAATTGGATGTTCAAATGTTTTATACAAAAAAAAACTGGATGACAGAATTTCCTACAAGATTACAACATTATCATTGCAGTTATTGCTGAACAAGTGTGAAATGTTTGGCACTGTGTAAAAGGACAATTAGGCCTGTTGCAATAAAAAAACAATTTAAATTAAGATGAAAAGTATACTAGTCAAAAATTAATAATAAACAATGATTATCTTTTTAAATATCTATGTACGATAAAAAGTCTTTGAATTACTTTAGTGAAAATAATAGGTTTGCATTTTTATTTTCTTTAAGTGATTGTTCTCTTTGATAAGGTTTTAAATTTTTTAAAGTTGTATCTATTACTGTTATAGAATAGTTTCACAGTGGAGGCTTGTATTTCACTAAGTCGGTCCTAAAAAGGTTTGACGTACAAAACATTAGGAACTTGAAATAATAATTAATGATGCAGCAATCTAGTTGTGGTGGTTGATACTTTAATGTCCGACATCAACTGACTGACCAACTCACTGAGCTCACTGGTGACTTCTACTACTACTACTACTACTACTTATTATATGTGGGAGAGTCTATTAACAATAGAATAAGTATGTTCCAGTATAACAATTACCCACTTTGAACATGAAAAATTTTTTTTAGAATTTTTAGCTTATGAATGAATGCTAGAAAATTCTGATGTTTGTTCAGATCAGGGAATGTGAGTTAGACAACTTCTTAGGACCCACTTATATCAGATCATATTATAAGTATTCTTTTGAATGTAAGGTCATCAGAAATAATTCAGGCTTAATTAGGATTTATTCATTAAAAAATCCGTTCAATTACAATCAGTAACATTCTTACAATGATTCAATGCCTTAAAAATAAAAATGAAAAGGCCAATTACTTCCGTTGAAAATTTCTTTTTTTCAGAAACAAATCACAAGAGGGCAGCCATTACGGATATAAGCCCATAGAGAAATATTGTTCTCCGTCTCTCTTTCTTTTCAGCTTTTGAGCAGATAACATGCAAGCTCCAAATTCACAAAGCAATTTCATAAGAGCCAATTTCATGGAAATTGTTTAAAAAAGAAAAAATGACTGTATATCTTCGACCTTTTTCAAACAAGATTTTGGACATTACTCATGAGATGACTGGCTAAATAAAAAAAAAATATTTAAAACATTTTTTTCTTTTAAAATTCATGAAACTCAAAGATGTTTAATAAACATCTTTGCATTTCATATGCTTATTTGAGTTAATGAATGGTTGCAAAGATTTTAGTCAAGTCTCTTATATTACAATAGCTTACCTGGGGTTTTCTTCGTGGGTGAAATATGACATAGGACATTGACTCATCCGAAGAAGTTGATCTTGTGCAGATAAGGCGCCAATGACCAGAGGAATAATAAGTTTGATTGTTGGAAGTACTAAGATGTTTAGTGTATGGTTCAAATTTGCTGGATCTTATGAACTCTTGAAAGACCTGAAATAGTCATGAAAATTGCATGGAGATGTTATAAGAATTTACAAGAATAATAAGCAAGACCAAAATAAAAAAGATTAATTAAAATAATTTGAAACCAAAAAAAAAAAAAAAAAATCTCAAAATTGATATCTACTATATATAATAATAATAATAAATGGTCATTTGATCAGATTTTAGGGAGTGAATCAGGATTAGAAATATTCAGCATTTTTTACAGTAGATAGGCACCAGACCTTAATACAAATCTAGTAAAACAATAAATTTTCTTTTAATTTTTTTGCCTTTTTGTTACAAGTACAAAATTATAGTAAAAAGAATGAACATATTGTATATATTTGTATATCATGCAACTTTTGAAGACTTAATTTTGAAGCTAATTTTAAGGTCACATTATACAATTAGTGTATTTTCTGCTGGCCCTATATATCCATTTACTGTGGGCAAAAAGTACAGCTGTATTTAAAATAAACATGATTTTGATAAGACTGACATTTTACTTAAGTGTATCCAATAACACATTTTGCATAAAAAACTGCCGTTATAATATATTATTAAAATAATGTCTTATGGAATAAACTTAGCTCGCACAATGTTAACATAATTATATACTATATATCTAATGTATTTGGAACCTAGTCTATGTGTTTTTTTTATCATATATTTATGTGTTAAGTTTTTGCCTTCTTGATATTTCACATAATAATTAATCGAATCAACAAGAATCCTCAACAGAATGCAGAAAGCACTGGATGACGTTTTGCCTATTTTTTTAGGGGACTCATCAGCAGTGTGCATCCACTACAGAGAATTGAATCTAGACTGTTATGATACAATGCAAGCATCATATCACCAGAATTAGGAGTAGCTGTGCTATATTGAGTCTAGTTAGTTTCCTCTTCGCCACTGAGGTCTGCTGGCCCAGTGGGATGATGCTTTCTGCATTCTGTTGAGGATTCTTGTTCAAGACTATGAATTATTATGTAAAATTATTCAAATCTCAAAAAAGTTTTATTACTATAAGCCTATACTTGATCCAGGTTTAATAACCTAGATAAAGCGGCTTGGTGAAAGAAGATGTTGCCCTTGGGGTTGTTTCCAGTGGGTTATGTATACTTGGATGAGAATTACCACCGGAATTAGGAGTGTCTGCACTGTTGGGACTAATTAGTTTCCTTTTTGTCACCGAGGCCTGCTGGCCCAGTGGTATGATGCTTGTGTTGTATTGTAATGGTCTGGGTTCAATTTTCGGTAGTGGATATGCACTACTGATGAGACAAAAAAAAAATCTAGATAGGATATAAAAAAATAAAAAGATAGGATGAAATGGCTGTTCAGTGATTTCTGAATTCTGCTTAGGATTCTACTATGTATAATATCCTTCAATATTCACTTTTATATATATATATATATATATATATATATATATATATATTAGCATTAGCAGCGTTGCCCGTGCTTGATTCAAAAATCGCATACGACTCATACAGCAATTGCTATCACTTGACTTAAAATATTTTTGCCCTTCCTTGCCTTTAAAGGAGTGTCCTTTGCCATGCTCATGTTGCTACATGCCTTACTTCTTGCCTATCTCACACTAAAATTTTTTCTAAGCTCTATACTAAACATTAAATCTGTTACATGAAAAAGAACTAAATAAAATGAACACAAAACAATCAGCTTTAAAAAGGACTCGTAACTGGAAAAACTGAATGAAAAAAAAGAATGTTAACAACAAATAAACTTTTTCACACCCAACCCAGTTCTGACGGAATCAGAATCAACGTTGAGTTTAAGCAAGGTTTAATGAGCCAATTGGAGTAAAGTGCCAGTGCCATGCAGATTTAAATTTTTCCCCACTTGTTTGAAACGAATACAGCTATCGATTATTTTTGCATGCTAGCATGCTAAAAACGCGGGCGCCGCCAACATTCATGTCCAGTCAACGCTGTTGGCTCTCATGTATGGCCAATATGAATCTTCCTGCCTATTCATGGTAGCCAACAGAATGCAGCTATGGCTCTCACTCTGGACAGTACAAAATGGCCACAAACTACATGAAAACTGCTGTAGAAGCATATGAAAAAATCAATTATTTCCACCTACTATCCAGATAGGAGCTGGAAATACAAAATTACCACCGGAATCTTGGCCTTCTGGCTAATTTGGAGCATGTGCATGTAAAAAAAATTTGGTGCAAATCCGTGAAAATGAAATTGCAAATCCTTCAATATTCACTTTTATATATATTTGTTATATATATATATATATATATATATTTATATATATATATATATATATATATATATATATATATATCCAGGAAGATGAGAATGAATACAGTACAATTCCAGTGTTTGTAGAATTTAATTTAAAAGAGGTGCAATACAAAGTAGAGCAATCTTTTTCATAGCATGGAGTAAAATACCATCTTTACATCTTAAAAATGGCAGTACTCAGGAATGAAAGATTATCACTATATACCTGAGAAATTTTTATAATATTTTTGTCTTCTCATTGGTAATGAATCAGTAATTAGAGATTGTATAGCATGATGAAGGCAGTGAAAATAATGAATCCTTTAAAGCAGCTGATGCGATATATTGTTAAATACCAACAATGAAGTCTGTCCAAAATGTATTTAACCATTTAATATGAATGAAAAATGACCACAGTCGCCTTCAAAGGGTTGTATCTGATTCATACCAAAAACAGCAGAGTTCTGAATTGAATTTAATGTCCATCAGAAATGTATGATCTTAGAAGTGACACTAATACATACCCAGAAATAAGTCAACTTTGTTTCACCTCAGAACATCAAAATACCTAACTTTCTCAAGGGTTAATTGGGAAGGTAACCTTATAGCCAACCAGATACTTCTCTGTAGCTGAATGATAACACCATGTCAAGCTATATCTCAGTTTCCATAAGGGTTACAGGTTCAATTTCTGTTGGAAAGCACATATTTTCTACAAAATTTCTTGAACATTCAAACTGGTAAATCTAATTATTTTAATTAAAAACAGAGAATTTACTTAAATAAATTATATCTATAAAAATAACATATGAACAGAAAATATATTAAATAATTGTTGGGCTTAATCTATTTCATAATGTTGTCATTGTTTACACTATGTTTCATGATAGACCAAGAAAAAATTGCTGAGTGTGTGTATTTATAAACATTAATGCAGATTTTGCTAACCATATATATGATTTTCACAGCACAAATCCAGGAAAAAAGCTCAAATATTTGCAGATCTGAGGAAGGCTTTTGACACTGTTAACTGTGCTGGTCTCTGGAAGGTCCTCTCGAAATTGGGCTGTACATACCCACTTTCACAAGATTCTGAGGCCTTCCATGACAGTATGAAAGCCTGTATCAATTTTGGCAGTGTGCTTACGGCGCCCATCAGGGTTGAAAATGGAGTCAAGCAGCTCCTACATTGTTTTCTATCTACTTTGCCCTTGTACTGCTTGATGCATTTGGTGACTGCAATGATGGTAATTATGATAAGGTACAGGTTAACTGGCAAGCTTTTCAACATACGCAGGTGACGTTCATATATGATGGGAATTTTATACTTACTTTAGCGATTTCTTTATGTTTTTCACTGATGTTTGATAAATATGTGACTGGAACGCAGAAAGAATTCATACCTGTAAGATAAAGAGATCAAATTACTAATACTAAATTTCACCCAATACAAGGCTGGAGAGCTACTCAAGGTAGAGGGTTACAGTCAATATGGTAATGATGAATGAGGTGTGTGATATGAATGGAAGAAAAGGTGGTAAGAAATAAAAATCTAATACAGGGCTGGAGAGCCACTCAAGGTAGAAGGTTACAGTCAAAATGGCAATGAGGAATGTGGTGTGTGATATGAAATGGAAGAGGAAGTAGTAGAAAGTGAAGGCAATTGCTCATAGTCGCCATTGTGGTGTTTAGCACTCTTATTATGAAGATTTTTCATCTGTTTGTTTATTTATTTTTGTTGTTGGTTTGTTGAATTTGTTTATCGACATATCAACCTCTATCGGTTATTTAATGCCGAAATTTAAATATCCTGCATGCAATTTTATGCTTTCAACTTGTACATAATTTTATACTTTCAGAGTAAAGATATGTTTTTCAATATATAGTTTGTAGATCATAAAATGTATTGTTGGTAATTTTATCTATAAAAAGGTATTTTTGGTCATTTTATTATAAAAATGTACTGTTGATTTTAGTTTAAGGCTTAACTATTCACTCATAGCTGGGACTCTAACAGGTGCTGGCATTCCAGGTCAGGGTGGACCTGGGAACAACAGCAGTTAAGAGGTGGTTCCACACTCCCCAAAAATTTCAATCTCCCAATCAGAGGCCTAGCTGCCAGATGTAGTTTATCATCATACCCAGGACTCTATTTTTGTTGTAAACTTGTCTTCTTGAAATAAACTGACACTATTACTATTCTGCTAAACTTTAGCACAAACATGTTGTCAGTTAACCTTGAGGAGAGAAGTGTACATACCCAAAGACATGTTGTCAGTTAACCTTGAGGAGAGAAGTGTACATACACTTCACAAACACAGTGTCAGCTAACCCTGAGGAAAGAAGTGTATATACTCTCTAAAAACATGGTGCCAGTTTACCTTGAGTAGAAAAGGGTAGATACTGCCCATTTCTTTTGTAAATTGGCTAGATTATGTACCCAAAACACATATTTAAAAACAAAAAGAAATTCAACATCCCCTCTCCTGTGTGTATATTTCTAGTCACATCAATGCAAACATCAATTTAGTCAGATAAAATCCTAAAGGACGAAATGCATCACACAAAATCTTTTTCTGCTTTGTCATATATATATATATATGGTGGACTCTCCTATTGTGAGCAATAAATTATGGTCAGCATTGGATGGTGCCTTTTGTTTTAAACTTGTGGAGAAAATCAGGTAAGCGAAAGACATTTTCATTTGTGCTTTCTTAAGTGTGACAAAGCCACACTGACAGATGAAATTTGTTAAAGCAGGATTTTGATGGCGTGTCTGCTTCAGAGCTTGATGAAGCTTCAGTCTACTGTCTTCAAAACCCTTTAACTTAATTAAAGATGTCTTACACCACTCCTTTCGATTTGATGCTTGGGCTTCCCAGGTTTTCAGACCAAAGTTGAGACATTTCAAGTTGACTTTCAATTTGTCTTTGTAGTGTAAGAATGGACATATATATATCTTACCTGGATATATATATATATTATATATATATATATATATGAAGAAATATAGTTTTTAGGTATGCTATATTTATGGGATAAAGTGCTCAATATCAGAAATAGAACATATATAAATATAAAAGTGAACATTGAAGTCAACACTCAGAGGCGACAGGCTGTTTCATGCTGGATGCAAACGCACATCAATCCAACCAAATATGTTAGCTCTATCTCTGATATTGAGCACTTTCTAAGAAGTACCATGCATATAATATATAAATAATTATATATATATATATATATATATATATATATATATCCAGGAAGATGAGAATGAATACAGTACAATTCCAATGTTTGTAGAATTTAATTTAAAAGGAGGGTTCAATACAAAGTAGAGCAATCTTTTATAGCATGGAGTAAACAACATCTTTATACTTAAAAATGGCAGTACTCAGGAATGAAAGATTATCACTATATACCTGAGAAATTTTATAATATTTTTGTCTTCTCATTGGTAATGAATCAGTAATTAGAGATTGTATAGCATGATGAAGGCCGTGAAAATAATGAATCCTTTAAAGCAGCTGATGCAATATATTGTTAAACAACAGCACTGACGAAGTCTGTCCAAAAAGTATCTAACTGTTGCAGCATACCTACGGACGATAATGGGTATGCCCCCATTCCCAAAAATACAGTAGTGAATACTGTACGTGGTCTAGAGTTGGAGATTCATTGTGGAATTCTCTTGACTCACTTCTAGCAGTTAACTACTACTTCTATGCACTGCTGGCAAATCTTATATGTGTTGTTCTTGTCCTAAGTATTATCATTCATTACCATCCTTTGTTTGATTATTCTATTCAGTAACCTTCCCTAGGTTACAACACTAACCATTTAATATGAATGAAAAGTTTGGTTTGGTTTACTGCATATCAACCTCAATGGGTTATTTAATGCTGACAAGATTTTTATTGCTGGTAATATTTTTTTCCCAAAAAATGTATTGCTGGTAATATTTTTTTTTTCAAAAATGTATTGCTGGTAATAATTTTTTCATTCAAAAATTCATTATAATTTTTTACAAAAAAGTATTGCTTGTATTAAAACCTATTTTTACACTTTCATAGTGTTTTGACCCCAGTTCGGGGGGTTAACTTATTTGCCCATAGCAGGGACCTTAACAGGTGCTACCACCCCAGGTGAAGGTGGACTTAGGAACACCAGCAATTAAGAGGTGGTTTCATGCTCCTCAAAACCTCCTGATCAGAGGCCTTGCTGTTGGACATAGTTTGTCATCTTATTCAGGACATGGATGTAGATGTATTGTCTTACCCAGGACGAATGAATGAAAAATAACCTTAGTCCCCTAGAAAGGGTAGAATGTGATTCATACCAAAAAATACCTAGTTTTCTCAAGGGTTAATTGAGAAGGTAACCTCATAGCCAATTTAGTCCTATATTCTTATCAGATGTTATTAAGGTTATACATTTATTCCAGTATCTCTTACACTTTTCAAAATAGTTTGCAAAATCCTTTTTAGGTATTACCATCATCAGCTGTTACATTTACTTTAATATTATGCATTCTCTGAAATTACCTTACTTCTAATGGTGATTTTTAACTTTGATTCATTTTCTATGGCTTATCAACTCTTTGCAGGTTATTTAAAGCCAGAAAATATTTTTAGATTGGAAGAATTTTGTTTTTTTTTTTTGTTTTTTTTTTGAGATAATGATTTAGTGATAAAAGTTTTACTAAATAAGCCATAGCTGGGTGGGGGGGAGAAGAGGTGAATTCCCAAAGATATTTACGCATAAGTGAATATAATGAACCTAACTGGAATTGGAACTTGGCTCTCTTGTTAACAATTCTGAGTCATTATCCAGCACACCAACTGCATATCAAAGCTTACAACAACTGGTATTCCTAAGCAGTCACCCATCTATGTACTGACCAGGCTTGATGTTGCTTAACTTTGGTGATCGTATGAGAACCAGTGTTTCAACATAATGTGACCATAAGACCAATTTTAATTTTGGGAAACACCAGAAATCATACGGAGCCAAGTTTGAATGTATGTGTGTGGAAAGAATGTCTTGGTGATGCAATGCTTTCTCTAAAATCGCTGTATGAGATGTTATTGTGACTGCAAAAGTTATAAGGGATATATATACACACTCAGTGGAATACTTCATAAAAAGTTTTGTTTCTACCTGTTCATGAAAAAAAAAATGGACTAAATGAGGGTGAACTTAACATTTTTGAGACAAAGTCTCTTACAGGGGCTTTTTTTTCTTCTTTTTATAAAGGTATGTTAATATAAAGTATTGATTTATTTATTTTTTAAGGCTTATCAACCTTTTGTTTGTTACTTAAAGCTGGAATATGTTTTGGATTGTAAAAATAATTCTTTTTTTTTTTTTTTTTTGCAAGTAAATATTGTATAAACAATTTTTTTTAAAAATAATATTTTCATATACAAGTCGTACTATTTAACCCATAGATGGAGCTTGGGGTAGGAGATGGATTCATACCTTTCCCAAGAGTGAATGTAACAGACCTGACTCTAATGTGAAAATAGCTCTCTCATTTCTCATTCTGAGTTGCTACCCATTACATCACCCACACATCGCCAAATATGAAGTAACCTGCATTCATTCTTTTTAGAAATTCTTAAAAAAAAAAAAAGAAGAGAGTGAGAGAGGGAGGAGGAGGAGGAGGAGGAGGAGGAAGATGAAAGATCAAACCTTTGCCTACAGTAAGGCCCACAGTTTTAGGATTTCCATCTAGGCTGCGCCCGACAACAAACTCATCTTTCATACGATATCCATGAACCAGAGGCTGGAATTAAAATAAAAGATAGAAATACACTACTCATGAATGGAATAAAAATATAAAACTCAAAGAATTAGTTTTAAATTATTTAGGACAAAATGGCTTTTAAGACCACCACCCAACATCCACATATACTGCTTGCTTTATTTTTTTTGTTTTTTTTTTTTAAAGTAAAAGGTCTGTGAATATAACCTGTAAATGTTTTATGGTAAGTAAATAGATAGATCAATAGACATATAAGATTCTATTACTTTAAAAGTTCTACCAAAGCGGACATTGACAGACCAAGCATCTGACATTCTGATGCAGCCAGGTTTGCCAGAGCTGCAAGGGAGGCGCTTTTGGCCAAGTGTGTGGGCTTCTCTTGTCACACAGAGTTGTCCACCAAAATGCAATTTATTTTTGACTACTCTTCAGGAGTAGGCTGGGTCTTAGAGATGGCTGTGAAGACCCAATGCTTGGATGTGAGTGGTGGGTGCCAATTACTTTAAAAGTTGTATACCCATGTTTAAGAAGATATCCCTGTTTTTAAACAGTATAAGTTTTATTGGCCTGTATATTCAAGAGTCTTAATAAAGAGAATGTGGCTTCTGACATCAATTGTTCAGATCTCTAAAAGCCCATAGGCTTACGGTGACATCATGTTGAAACACTGGTCTCCATATAATGAACCAAAGTTAAGCAATATGAAGTAAGGTCAGTATGTAGATGGATGACTACTTGGGAATACCAGGTACTGTAAGATTGAATGTGTGGGTGGTGTAATGGATAATGGCTTGGAATTGTTAATTGGAAAGCTGAGTTCCAATTCTATTTGGGTTTGTTATATTCACTTAAGCATAAATATCCTTGGGAAAGGTATGAATCCACCTCTTCTCCCCACAGCTATGGGTTAATTAGGAAGACCTGTATCACTAAATCTTTATAATCTAAAAAAAAAAAAAAAAAAAAAAAAATTCCCATCTAAAAATATTTTCTGGCTTTAAAAAACCTACAAAGGGTTGATAAAAAAAAATGAATCAATCAATCAAAGCCTATATCTGTTAATTTTATTTATATATATGAAACCTAATAATTTCTAAAGAATAAATGGATTTTTATTTATGATCCAACATTTCTTATTACAGTAACCATTCCACTATATTTCCCAAGAACGTATGGCAATTCATAGATAAAGAATACGAATCTGTATAGTGACATAATTACCTACGTCCTGAAGGGACATGGTATTAAAGAAAAAAAGATTCTCATAAAAATAATTATAATTTAATTCCTAATATTGTACTACACTAGAGTTATCTCCCTTGTAGTGATAATGCCAGGCAGTACCATCTTTTGTATGATAATGGCAGTCTGTACAAAAACGTTTATGAAGTTGAGAAGAAAAAAAAATGTGACGGTTAAAACGCAGAATAGAACTAAAATAAATGGAAAAACTGTATATAAAATTTCATCCTTTCTGAATGTCACTAGAAAACTGATTTCAGCAAAAAGATTTTGTTAGTTTAATAGACATATGCTTAAAATTTTTTAATGAATTTTGATTACAGAATTAAAACTGTTTATATTTACTGTTTGAGAAATATTCCTTTTTTGTTCATGCGCTTACTCTTGAAAAATCATGTCTGAAAAGGTAGCCTGTGTCTTACCACCCCAATTATATATGACCTCCTGGTCTTGGAGGTTTTGAGAGGATTTCAAACACAATATTATTGAACTTTTTTTTTCAGACTATTACATTTTTCTGTTAACATTCTATTTCATAATTTTTATGCTTTATTATGAAAAGAAACAAAAACATGGAGGGTCACATGACTCATTGCTGAAAAAAAAAAAAAAAAAAAAAAAATGGAATTGAATTAAGGCAACAATACTTGCAGAAGGTAGACATGGCTCCATTGGGCACAAGCTGCCATTTGTCTTTTCAATATTTTTAATAAGCAACTCAGAGAGAGGTAGGTTATTTGTCAGGACATATTTTCTCATTGTTTTCCGGAGGCATTCATTTACTTGTACAGTTTTATACTGAAAAAAGAAGAAAAAAATATTATATAATAATCTGAAAGAAAAGGACTGAGGTTAATTTGCATTATATATTTCACAAATTTTGTATTTAACCTATTAATTATTAATTAACCCATTAATGCTAATATTTAGTTTACCCCATTAATTATTAATTTGCCCATTAACACATTAATGCTAATATTTAATTTAGCTCACTAATGTTCACTGTAAAATCTGATACTAATTATAAAGATTAAAATAAAAATCCACTTTTATTAATTATAGGCTTCTAAAAAAATCCAGCATTAATTATAGACTTACAAAATGTAATCTAGCAAATTTGCCACCACACCGGTGCTACTATAAGTGAATTTCCCAAACAGTGACTCTGAGGATGAAAATGGCAAAAGTATATAATACTGTATTATTCTTCTTCTATGTGCTGTGTCCCTTCAAGGCATGGGCAATCATGACTCTCCACAATTTCCTGTCCTTTGTAGCTCTTAATAAATTTAGTCTTTTTGCTTTTTCTCCTAAACCTTGCTCTGCCATCCATTTACTCAAGCCAGTTATGTGTTGTTTTCCTCTATCCTTCTTGCCTTCAATATGTCAAGTGAGTATCAAATTTGACAAGCCCTCTTTTCTCATTATGTCCTCTAGGAATTTCAACTGTTTCTTCCTGTTGTGTCGGAAACCTACCACCCCTCTTGAAGATGAACTTGTCTGCGAACAAAGACTTTAAATAGTGGCATGTCAAAAGACAGAGAAGTTCTTAGCTGAGCTAGTTATTGACTACTCAGGTGGTTTCTGTACCTTTTTACCAACCTATTAAAACCCTTTTTATTGTTACGTGTTATTTGGCGTTTGTCTCTACTAACCCCAAATCAACATCATAACACTTCCTGATGTCAAGTGTGCCATTTTTGTTTCCATTTTCTCTAAAACTTTGTTGTTGGACCATGGTATTCTCAGCCTCCTTCTGCAGAACCACATTTCTGGAAAATAATTCATCACCATGTAGACACTTTTGAATGCCATCAAGACTGGAAAATGATGAGTGGGAAGTGCCTGCTCATATATTGATTTTCTAAGCATAGCTTAGATATGGCACAAGGTCAAAAGCATGGGGCACCCAGCAAGGATCGAACTCACTATTCAATCATAACTGTTTTAACGAAACAAGCTTGCTAACAATTACACCACACCTAGGTGCCAAATTGCCTGCCCATATATGGCAGCTGTACTCCATTTTCATCCTGATCTGGCTCTTGTAAAGGTAGAGTATAGCAGGAGGAGCCAGGTACTTACTAAATGGGTACAGAGACCTGGAATAACAACAAAAGAAAATCTATCAAAAACACCTTCAATAAATATTTGTTTTCCCATATCAGTCTATTTAATTATTCAGCATTGTGACATTGATTGTTGGATTCAAATCCCATCCTGGGCCATCAGAGCTGCTGGACTAATTGGTTTGGTTTATTTTGTTTTATGGTATATTATCTTTAATGGGTTATTTAATGCTGACAAGATTTTTAGGATATGTTCGTATGAATAGAAGATGTATTCTTTGTAAGAAATCAGTTTGCAGATCAGGCTTCATTGATGTATTTTTATTAAGTGTCAAATGTATTGCTGGAAATTTTTTTTTCCAAAAATTTATTGCTGGTAATATTTTCTTTAAAAATGTATTATTGGTATTTTTACTATAAAAATATATTTTTATACTTTCATAGAATTTTGACCCCAGTTTAAGGGTTAACTATTTGCCCATAACTGAGACTATAACAGGTGATGGTGGACCTGGGAACAATAGCAATTAAGAGGTGGTTCCATGCTCCTCAAAACCTCTTGATCAGAGGCCTTGTAGCTGGATGTAGTATATCATCTTACCCAGGACACGGATGTAGTTTATCGTCATACCCAGGACAGAAACACAGCCTAGGGAATCAAAACTGTATACAGTAAAATTGATGTTGACATACTGGACTTTTTGCTGGCACAAAGGTTAAACATGGCTGTAAAATTTTTGACCAATAAATTTTCAGTGTGAGTAATTAAAAAATAATTTTTTTTTTTTTTTATTTAACATTAAATGGAAATAACTGATCTCACTTGCCTTTAGTTGATCATCATATGACATAGAGTACAAAGGAGTGACTGAAATTGCAATTCTGTAAAAAGAAATAAAAACAAATGAGTGGATAAATTTAAATACAGTGTAACCCGGATATAAGAGAGTTGTCGGGACCAGAGAAGAAGTCTCTTATATCCAGGTTTGGTCTATTTTATATACATTAACACAGGCTCTAATTTGGGACCAGAGAAAATCTCTCTTATATCCAGGTTTCTCTTATATCCGGGTTACACTGTAACTTTTGTTTATCTTTTTTACTAAAACAAATATGAAGCTTTCATTTTTAGTCATTTCTGATACTTTAAATACATTTAAGAACACTTTAAAATATAAATTAAAAACCCATTAAAATAGCCTATCTTAGCAAGTTTATCAAAAGAAATGCATACACATTCAGGTCAATTTTTTAATAGCTCTATTTTTATCACAGAATCTTTAAATATTTACATTTGGACGAAGGTCCACATCTTTGTTGTTATTATCAAAACGTTTTGGCTATTATGCTCTCTGGCTTTCTTCGGGTACCAGTCAATACAAGTAACCATCAGTGAATTTCAAACTTAAATCTTTATCTAATCTACAAGGGTAGATTGTTCTTGCTCCACTGTCCAAGTCGAGGTACATCTCATTTTGTCCTTTTTAGCACTGTTCAGTTATTACTCAAACACTGGGTTTAAATCATTATTATTACTGGGGATTGAACTCACAATTACTAATGGAGTTGATTAAAGTGTTGGTTTATAAATTTGGTGACAGTAATTATGAGTTTAATCTCTGGACTGGTAGCATTGATTCTCAAGTTAATGATTGAGTAAGCTCATGGAGAGTTCTACAATAAAATATGTACATTATTTGGACTATTGCCCTCATTTTTTTTGCCATATTTATTACAATGTTTCGGCTGTTATACACTCCAGCCTTCTTCAGGTGGTTGGAATGTCAAACTGAACCCTTTATTTTGCTCACTGGGGTAGACTGTCCTAGTTCTACATGCCATGTTTAATGGATGTCAGTTATCAGTTATCTCCTGTTAATTTCCCTCTGAAAGTTCTCCACTGCCTTAGCCAGGTATTGAACTGATATCCTTTATCCACTGTGTCATGTGTCCTTGAGGACACATGGCACAGTGGATAAAGGTGTTAGTTAGATCCAGTGACAGGACCCAAAGAGTGTGAGTTCAATACCTAGTTAAGGCAGTGGGGAACTTGGAGAAGGAATTAAGCAGGAAATAACTGATAACTGAAATCCATTAAACATGGCACGTGGAACTAGAACGGTCTACCCCAGTGAGCGAAATAAAGGGTTCAGTTCGACATTCCAACCACCTGAAGAAGGCCGGAGCGTACAACTGCCGAAACGTTGTAATTAATATGGCGGCAAAGATGAGGACAATAGTCCAAATAATGTAAATAATGTACATAATACCTCATCTCAGAAATATAGACAGATAATAAAATATCTGTAGAAATTACCCCATTGCATCATCAAATTTTTGATCTTAACAACTTTAAGAAAATATTGCAATAACAACTATAAATATGAATGCTGGGCATTATTTTAAGAAGTGGATACTGTGACATCTTAAGGGGTTAAAGGATGGATTGATAAACATACCGAGAGATAATAAATTCAGAGGGTTGTTTTTTTGTTTACAAAAGCCAATTGGCTGAAGTTGTCAGAACATCAAACAAAGAGTAAAGATATGAAGGCCTCCATAAGTCCAGAATGGAGACTGGTTGGGAGTGGAGTGGTTTTCTTGTTGTTTTGGGGGTTTTAGTTGAAAGGAAAGCTATCTGGATAATTTGACCCCATTATGGTGTAAGTTTGAAATGGAGAGATCATTGTTTTTGCAATCCAGATTACGGAATTATCTACTAGAGTAAGAAAAAGTCTGTTGTGAGATAAAAATTTGCAAAACAAAGCAAAGTTGGAGAATTGTAATATTATTTTTTTGTCACTTGTCAACAAGTATCACAAGTTGAAACTAACATCGGGACACCTGGTTAATGTCTGACTGAAAGAATGGTGTTTGGGTCGAGGTAATATCAAAAATTTTGAGTGATAATTAAAATTAATAATTGAAGTTAAGCCATGCCTGCTTGCTCATACAATCTTGAGATTGGATTAGTCAGAGTGACAAAGTGAAAGGCCCAGGTAGGACACCAATTGTCTCCACCCCTTGGGCAGTATTGGTATGAGAAGTAAGGAGTTAAGGTGGATCAGTGTCCTGCAACTACTACTCATGGAAGAGGGAATCTCCTTAAAGATGGGAATCTAATTAATCTCTGTGAGCCAGACAACAATGAGCTCTTGTTGACAATTAAAGGAATCGCCAGAACCCCAAGCCATGTCAGATCCCATGCCAGTTTTGGGCGAAGGCCCATATAAGCAGGAGATAGAAGCAGCTGAGAGAGAGTTGTCCCAGATGCCGGATGAGAGAAGACTGTTTCACCTGATCTCACGTTAATTCTTACCTGAAGAAAACTTCTGCCAGAAGCCTTGTTCAGACTTAACTAAACCAACTGAATTGCCATGTTGAACTTACAAAGTGGAAAGGGTCGATATTTTCTGCATGAAAAACTAATAAATGTTTATTTTCATTTTAAATATGTAGAAATTCTATAAAAAATGATATTTTAATACTTTTAGATTAAAAAAATAAAGAAAAAGTAGAAATAAAACAAATTTGAGGTTCCTAAAAATGAACATTTTTTTTTTATATGTATGATACTCCTTAAAGCATTCCATGCACAATGGAATTGTGTATTCTTTGCACCAAGTTTTTACCATTGTTCTCCTCTTTTCTCTTTGAGAAATATGCATGCAAACATCACACTGTCTTTGACTTGTTTTTCTAGCTTTATTTACGGGCAAATTCTCCAAGAAATGATGTAACTTCATGAATCCTAGTTGCCAATTGGACATTTAGACTTGAATCATGAATGAATGGTGCTGGTAACATTGGAAAAATATCAACTTGTCAATTAATGATTGTAGCTGTCATGCCAAAAAGGACCCGCTGGAACAGGGTAGTCGTCTCTTGAACAGGGCAGTTGTTTCTCATTGTCCTCGTTGGCTCCCTCGGCCCCTGACTGCCAAAGCCAGACACACTCATTTTATAGACCATGATGAAGCAGCCGATTGGTTGAATAGGAGAGATTTACATATGCGTAGGCACAATCTACCAATTCTCCCTTCCTCCAACTGCTCTGCGACACCATACGCATGCAATGTGTAGGCGTTTTCGGGCATGATGTCATGTATCTTGCTCACGACAATCACAACGATATCTACTGATCTTTAATAAAACATCAGTTGATGATGCCCATCGTTTAAGAGTTAAAAAAAAATTAAAATATACCTACTAAAAAAGGAAGAATTAGATATTTCAAGTAAAATAAAATAAAAGAATTACTTACTGTTTATACTGCTTTTCAAGAGTCGAATTTTTAATTCGATTCTTCGATTTATTGTAAGATGATGTTAATAGATGTCTATACTTTTTCCTATGAAATACAGGATGAAAAATAAACTTCATTAAATGTGGTCCTAGTTAGAAACAAATATAAGTATTAAAATTTCACAATCGATTTTTTATATAACACTATATGTAATTTTAAAAGGAAGTGTTGAAAAGTTGAAAACCCAACCAACTAAGAATTTCTGGAAAAAATATGTTATGTGGTGAGAAATTTGGAAAGTGGCACTAGCTGAAAACTTTTCAGCAGTCCATTATAAAATATGTTTCTAAATGGTTCAATGTATGAGTAAGATGGTGTGATGGAAATAAGAAAACCATCAAAATGTTTTTACAATTCTGGCTGCCAATGATGTTTTCTCTGGAAATTCTTAGAAAAGGTAAGAATATACAAATTAATGATTAACATGAATAAACATCTACTCTGTCTCTGTTTTCAACTGCTATGTCCAAACAAGACATAGGTGTTCATGGTTCTCCACTGCACTGTGTTCTTTAATATCTGAAAATTGTGCCTTGCCATGATTATTCTTGGAGTGGTTTCCTGTTGCATTCCTTACAGTTTTGAATTTTGAGAACTCCTAGACTGGTTGACAATTATAGGGCCCATTTTACCTTGCTATTTACTAAGTGGATACGGAAAAGATGGTTTCATGCCTTTTTTTCAATGCAAAATGAATATGAACAAGACAATAGCTTACCTAGTGCAGTGACACCATAAACTCCTTCAAAATACTTCCTTGTGAGTCTGCATTATGCACTCCCCCAGCTTTTGGTTTGGTTTGGTTTGTTTTGTTTTACGGTATATCAACCTCAATGGGTTATTTAATGCCGACAAAATTTTCATTGCTGGTAATATTTTTTTTCTCCAAAAATCTATTTCTGGTAATGTTTTTTTTTCCTTCAAAAATCTATTTCTGGTAATAGTTTTTTTCCTTCAAAAATCTATTTCCAGTAATATTTTTTCCTTCAAAAATCTATTCCTGGTAATAATTTTCCTACACTGGTAATATTTTTTTTCAAAAAAGTATTCCTGGTAATGATTTTTTTTACAAAGTATTTCTTGTATGAAAACCTATTTTAATACTTGCATAGTATTTTGACCCCAGTTTGGGGGTTAACTATTTGCCCATAGCTGGGACCCTAACAAGTGTTACCACCCCGGGTCAGGGTGGACCTGGGAACACCAGCAATTAAGAGGTGGTTCCACGCTCCTCAAAACCTCCTGATCAGAGGCCTTGCTGTTGGATGTAGTTTATCATCATACCCAGAACAGCCCAACTTTTGGTGAACACTCATCAAGGATTGGAATGCAACATGGTATGATCAATGTCTAGTCGATAGAAAACTGGGGAAAGGTCACTTTATATGTTTATACTGATATGTTTATACTGATAACAGTAAATCCATTTTTTTTTTATATAATCACTTCATTCAGGGTCATGCCATTAAAAATACCTTGGGTGGTAGCCAATTGAGCAGGAAGACTATTCCAAATTCCAAACCAGAGAGAAGGCAACAGAAAATCACTCTATTATCTTTCCCAAGATGAATGGCAATTCAGATAATACAAAGAAGGAATCGGTGGAGAGCTATGATCAACTACATCATGAATAAACATAGCATTAAAAAAATAAGCTATAAAATCCTTTTAATTATTATGAAAATTGTACTCACAAAAAAAAACACAAAAAAACTCAAAGGATTATTTATATATAAATTGGTACTTCTCTCTAGGATCAGAGTTAGAGTATCTGTGTTCTCATATATGCACACTATATATATATATATATATATATATATATATATATATATAATAATATTATAAAAATATATTTATAGCAATATTACCGATTATTAACACACGTTTAAAAAACTACATTACATTACCATTTTTCTACAGATCCATTATTCATGAATCTAACTTATCATGTCCGAATATATAAAAATCATATATATACAAAATACATGAGTACATGAATTATTCACACAAAACTAATGCAAAGGTTAATGATTTAAATGGCGAGACATCCATCTCGCAAACAATTCAAATAGTACACAAAAACCTCCAGATCCGTTATGAATGAATTGATCCTTGTTTATATAAATTTCTGCCGTATTAGTTGTTATTTTTACTACAAGCTTTCGTCTGTTCCTACAGACATCTTCAGGTATATAATAGATGTTGTTCTTGTTTTTTTCTCTTAGTAATAAGAGGACATCGAAAATATATGTGTATTGTATCCGAAATGCTATTGAAAATGAGATATTGGTTTTTGAACGCGCCAAAGCAACGCTAAGTTTGATTTTAAATTTCTTTTTTTAAAGTGTTTGCGTTTATACCAAATATAGTTCATGCCACTTTGACAGTAAAATTTACCAGTAAAATAATTTGTTCATTACCATATTAGTAAGAACAGACGAAAGCTTGTAGTAAAAATAACAACTAATACGGCAGAAATTTATATAAACAAGGATCAATTCATTCATAACGGATCTGGAGGTTTTTGTGTACTATTTGAATTGTTTGCGAGATGGATGTCTCGCCATTTAAATCATTAACCTTTGCATTAGTTTTGTGTGAATAATTCATGTATTTGTAAATTGATTGCACGTTTATTGTAATTTAAAATACATGAGATATACTTTAATGATAAAATTTTCAAAACATCCTGCACCATCTCATTGTTAAACACTTTGGCTTCCAGAATGTTTTCTTTCACTTATTTGAATATTATTTGTTACTTCATTACATGTGGCACTTATTCAATCAAAGCATCCAACTGCATCTTACTAGCTTTTACACACTTTAGCGTCAAGAATGTTTGCCACACATATTTAAATGTTATCTGTTATTTCATTACATGTGACACATGTCTAACTAATAAGATATAACCAAACACAGCATAACATTAATCTGCATCTCTTTGTTTTTTATTATTTCTATCTTGAGCTTTGATGAAGCTTTAATAAAGTGAAACATGTTAGATTGAGATCTGTTTCCTACTTGTTCTTTATCCTATCATCCTATGTTGGATTCCTATCCATACTCAATCTATATATATATATATATATATATATATATAAAGAAATGTAGTCTTAAGGTGTGCTATATTTATGGGATAAAGTGATCAATATCAGAGATGGAGCCTGTGTAAATATAAAAGTGAACACTGAAGTCAACACTTAGAGGCGGCAGACTGTTTCATGCTAGATGCAATCATCAGGCCATTCTAAGTGTTAACTTCAATGTTCACTTATATATATATATATATATGTGCGTGTGTGAATAAAGACAAAAAGAAAACTTATTTTAGCTGATGCATTTCATCCTCTGATGGACTTTATCAAGGCAAATGTAAGGATTTTGTTTTGCAACAAGAATATTTCAATTTAAGAATGCTCATAAATATATATCAGGCTAAATGAAAGTCAAGGTAAATTATGGAAGATGCTAAATGATATAATTTAATGTCTAATAATTAAAAGTGAGTAAATGTTGAATTTCTATTTTGCTTAGAATATTATTATTATTTATGTTATTTTAGTTTGAGATCAATTTATATATTATATATTTTAAATAATAAAAGTTTTGAATTTAACCTTTTTTTAATTCTTAAGATTTTTTATAGCCATGTATGTTGACTTAGGAATGGAGATATTTGGAATAATCCAGGGTTCAGATCTATATTTTGGTAATAGTAGCACAATCAATAATTTTCCAGCTAAGTTTTACATTCATAGATACATTTTCCTTTTGTCCTTTTACATACATATTTTTAATTTTTTTTCTAATTCGCAGTTGTCCTCCTCCTAGACTGGTTGCCAACCAAGGCTAAAGATCCCAGTCTATGCTACTATTTAACCCATAGTTGGGGGTGAGAGAAATGGATTCATACCTTCCGAAATGGTATTTGCACTTAAGGAAATGTAATCAACTTGACTGGAATTTGAACTCAGCTTTACAATTTCTCATTTCAAGCTGCTATCCATTACACCACCTGCACACCCATTAAACAACAATTAAAAATTGGTTAAAATATAAAAAAATAAAAAAGTCATAATAATGAGACTTATAGTTGAATATTTGAAATTTTCTTTCCCAAGTGATTATAGTAACTACAGTGATTTTTCCCTTTTTTTTTTTTTAAAGTAAGCGGCATGGCAGGTCCTAGCCGTGAAGGTTAGACCAGGTGGTTGTATTATCTTACATTGAAGAATGAGTGATTCATGTTTTATGGTTGGCAGGTTATTTAAAGCCAGAAAATGTTTTTAGATTTTTTTTGTGATAATAATGGTTTAGTGATACAAGTCTTACTAAATAAACTGTAGCTGGAGGGAGAAGAGGTGGGTTCATACCATTCCCAAAGGTATTTGCATGCAAGTAAATGTAAGAAACCCAATGAGAATTGAAAGTGGACTCTCTGATTAATATTCTGAGCCATTATCCATTACACCGCCTGCACATCCAAGCTTATAGTACCTAGTATTCCCAAGTGGTCATCCATCTATGTACTAACCATGCTTGACATTACTAATTTCAGTGATTGTACGGGAATAGGTGTGATATTGCTGTAAGCTGTTAATAATACAAAAATAAACTGTTATTGCATAAAGTTCATTTAGAAAAAAAATGGAAATACCTTTTTGTCGGGTAGCATATATCAGACTCTTTCAAAGAATCGATTTCCGGTGTGGTGGAGGAAGCTCGGATTGTACAAAATATTTGCCGGCATCTAAAAAGTAAAAAAAAAAAAAAAAAACAAGTCAGTGTGTAAAAAATTTGTTTATTGCTGATTTTACCTGCTTTAAGCATTTTTTGCTTAGCAAACATTGAATTACCTCCTTAACACTTCTTTAACTAAGCTCATATTCTGAACAGTATTAAGTGCTTCTAGAGTTACACCCGTTGCTTTTTTGGTCTTTTAGCTCCTGTAAATCATTATATAGCTTCTTTTTTTTTTATCATTATTCATGACATAATATATACCAGTTTTAAACCGTGAAAATGTCATGGTTTTCCCATTTTAATATTCTGATGAATCTTAATTCTTAAGTTAATACTCAAGTAAGCTTATGGTAAGTTCTACGACAATAAAATATCTGTAAAAATGCCTTTTTTGTCTTGTTAAATATTTGAGCCTAACGACTTTAACAAAATATTGCAATAACAATAATCAGTATGAGTGCTGGTTGTTATGTTAAGAAGTGGCTACAAATGAAAACATTTGAAATTAAATTTTCCATTTCACTGAAACAGCCATTAAATTCTTCTATCTTCCCTTCTTTCTTTCATTTTCTCACTGAAACCAAGTAGTGTTTTTCCCCCCTCTTTCCCTGCAATCAAAATGGAATGGTCTATTATTTATGAGGAATTGGCAAAGTGTAATGGTTGTGTTACACTTTTTGAGTGCTACTTTGGTTTTGGAGAATCATGAATCCAAAATATGATATTTAGACACACAAAGTATTGAATCTTTGTGGAAACGCTGCAAAATGAAAAGTGGTATGAGCCAAAAATAATTTGCATAAGCAATGTGGAAGAAAAATGTTTCCAAAAGTGAAAATAAGGATATTTTCAACTCTGATTTCATATATATGTTGACATATATCTGTTCAGTTTTTCTGCCCCTTATCATCTGGGTCATGCTCCACTCCAATCATTTGAACAGGAGTAGTGGTTTATTCCTTGTTTCCTGTTTGGGATTGGGTTTCTGGTTCCTTCTAAAGTCTTTTCATTCTATTTCACTCCCAGTAGCCAATTGCATCTTAGTGGCCTTATCACCTTGCTTGGAGTGAGTTGATTAAAAAAAAAAAAAAAAATTTCTAATACACAAAATCTTCAAATCCAAAAGTAATAAGCCCAATCTTTTTCATTTCATCACAAGTTAGTGGCGGTGTAGTAAGTGTGAAATAACTCCTTTCACACACTCCCTTCAAATTTGGAGGACTGAAGAATAAGGAAAGGCATTTGTGAGCCTATGTGAAATTGTTTTTGGACCATTGAAATCTTGCCTTCACAGAAATTAGCTGGTTAGCCAAGAAGAAAAAAATATATATTCCTTCAGTGATCAACTGTTCCAGGTTATCTCCTGTGCAACATCAACTGTTCTGGTATATCTTCTGTGTATATCAACTGTTTCGGTTAAGTCTCTGTGCACTCCAGCTGACTCAGTCTAATATACCAAACACTACGGTCTCATCATTAGTGCTACAGGAACTGTTTTCCTAAATTTATTTTTAGTGCTACCAAAAAAAAGAACTATTCTCATTTCTCATTTCTGGATTGCCAGCTACTGCTTTCCCCCAGGACTTTTTAACATCTTCATTTTTTTTTAATTGTATTATTATTTTATTTGCCAATAATAAATTTTGGCATATTTTTTATCTGAATTCCTTGTTCTCGTTATCCTTGCCATGACGTGTTTTTTTTTTTTTTTAAATGTTTGCGAATATCATCTGATATAGACACCCAGGTACTTGCAACAAGGGTACCTTCTTATATTTACCTTTAACCCCCACCCCAACTGAGTCAAGATGCAACACAAGGTTAGTTTATTTTAATGTGGAGAAACTGAGTGCCCCCATGCAAGCCAGAAGGTCTTTGCTAATCATAGATAGTTACCCCACTATGGAACGGATCTGAGGATTCTGTCTAGGCAGCGGGGGGTGGGGGAGTACTGGGCGAGGAGCCTGGCACAGAACAGATACTGCAGCATGCATTTACGCAATCCTCCCCAGAAGGCAGGATGTGGCACATTGTGGGGCGTTTATCGTAAAAAAAAAAAAAAAAAATCCCTGTAGGTAAACCCATACATACTCTCTACTCCATGACGGATTTTGATGCTGCTCCTCATAAAGGGTATTATTACAACATTCGCAGAGTTTATAATACTACTTCCAGTTATAATTAAGAAAAAAAATATTAAGCTACTCTTAGGTTTATGAATTATACTACGAATCGTGGAAAAAGATAGAAATATACTATAGTATTTTTTTTTAACCATAATCAAATATCTTCCAAAACGATACAGAGAATTAATAAACTCGAATTGTTCAAGGTTACATAGAGTTCATTCGCTCGGATGGAATATCAACAGAATAGCAAAACGCTAAGCCGGAAGAGAATTCTACAAGAGAGAAGTGTGAGAGAAGAAACTATTAGCATAGAACTTACGGTTGTTACATATTTTTAGTGCATCTCGTCATTTCAACAGAAAAAATGATGAGATCATGTCGCCAATTTGGTATTGCGCTTGAAGTATATAAGTTTTTATTTACAAATTCTGAGATTTATTGGTCACATAAGTTAATGTTGAATTATATTTCAGTCTTTACTTAGAGAAAAATGGCATTTCGTGCATTATTTTTTTATTTTTTTTATTTCCAATGCACGACTTTTCAAATACCAAGAAGGTTCACAAGGCCATTTTAAAAATATTATGTTAGTTAGACCAAACGTAAACAAAACAAATCAATCATGTTTGGTAAGGAATTTATTTATTTAAAACTGAACAATACCCGCAAATTAAACGTAAAATTAAAAAAATAATAAAAAAATAAAATAGCACAAAAAACTGTTATTTGAGAATTTTAACGATTTGTTTATTTTTAGAAACTTTCGTAATTAGGTTCTTGTTTTTTTTATATATTTTTTTATTTTTGAATAAAAAAGATTATTCGTCAGTGATTGTAATTATAAATAAATAAACCAGAAACTCCATTTCTGTATAAAATTTGCTTAAAACAAAATCAACATATGAACAAAAATATTCAAATGTTATTTAGAAATCATACATTTTGTTTTTGTAATTGTTTGATGTTATTATTAGAAATCATACATTTCGTTTGATACAAGGACAATTTTCGGCTTGGATTATACTTGGAAAGAAAAATTTTAAATAAGTATTAATAAAGATTTACCTTTGACGGGTTCTAAGTTGAATTCCAAGTAAGTTCATATTAATAGACATCCCTTTTATTGCAATTCCAGGTATTTTGTTTCAAGGATCGTTTTCGAAGTCACAAATGAACTTTCAGTCACCATGTGCAGACTTGAGATTTCACCTTCTTTTTTAATATGCAAGGGACGTAACTCTATTTTCTTGTCAAATTTAGATTTTTAAATCTCTCTCTCTCTCTCTCTCTCTCTCTCTCTCTCTGTATGTGTATATACATAAATATTAAGAATAATTTTTAGGAGAAAGATGTCTGAGAAAGTGGAAAAAGTTTTTGTATGATGTGTTTTTTTCGTGTTTTTTTTTTTTCCTTTCGGACTTCATCGGACTAAAAAGTTTACGTCGATGCAATTACGCGTGCCCATGAACTAAAAAGAATTGTTTTATTTAAAAACTATTTACAAAACACTACAGACCATTTTAGTTGTTTTTATTTAAAAACTATTTACAAAACACTACAGACCATTTTTTTAGTTGTTTTTATTTAAAAATATTGATTGTTTTTTTTTGTTTTTGTTTTTTTGTCTTCCAAATGGATTTGTATCTGTTTATGAAAGTCATCGATTCGAGATTATGATAATCTGAATCAATTTCCGGTTAAAAAGCAATGTTTTTAGTGTTATGTTTAAAAATAAAAATAAAAAACACTTTTTTTTTACTGTTTATGTTTCTAAGTTGTTAAATTTACTAAACCAATCAGTTCCCAGCTTTTTAAAAAATACCGACATTAGAAGTAATAATTAGAGCATTAAATAATGATATTCGTTTCTATCAAACTCGTTGGGAACCATTTGCTTGTCATCATTCAAATATGAAAGATAATAAAACACCAATGTTGTCAAAATAACCTATGGGAACTAAAAATAAAAGAAAGAACACCATAGCATAGCATGATTAATATTTATTTCTGATTACAGAAACTGCGGCACAAGGCCGGGGGAAATAGGGAGTGGACTGGTTTTCATTAGCTATATCCTAATTAATCAGATTCACGACGCATTCATTCAATACAATTTTCATTCACCATAAGAATCTATCCATTACCTCTCAATCCTCCATTCAATACCGCATATTCACAGGGGACCTACAAAACACCTCGTGACATAAAAATCTGATAAGAGTCCAAAATGTCCTTTTTTTTATTTTACAAAAAAAGTATATGAAAATTTCATGATCCATGAAATGATGGGGAAGGGAAGGGGGCCCATATAATGAACTAAAATGTAACACAATGATAAAATCGAAACAAATGTTAGTAGGACCTGTCAACCCCTCAGGCTGCTGTATTCTGCCAAGAAACAGAATCTAATGGAATAGCGAGGATGAAAATAAATGACGGGATGGGGAAAATCAAAGGCTGACCCAGCCGAGATGGAAAACAGAAGACAAAAACAAACTGGGGAGGTTGGGAATCTCAACATGGATCATAACAAAAGAGAATGCCGGGAACAACATTCATTTACATTAACTAGGAAAACATAATAGTGTCTAACTTAACAAAGGGAATGTTCACTAAGGGGACTTAAAAGAGAAAATCAAGACTAGCCCCTTCTACACAAACCAGGCTCGCCTCAGTCACCCACCTTTCGTTGAAATCTGTCGAAATCAAACGCTTTTGATCAGATCTAATTTTTACCCTAAGCTGATGCTTAAAGAAACAACCAGATCGTGATGCGAATAACGTTCATCTCGGAAGATTCCCTCCAGTCGCGTCTTCCAAACCACTATTCTTACCATGGCTAGCAATGTAAAAAACACCATACGTTTTACTCCGGATAATGAGGGAAACCGGAAACACATTGTCACACGCGACGCGAGATCAATGGGCACGAGCCGATCGGGAGCGATACGAGCCGTCAACTCGCCGGCATAATCCCAGAAAAGGCACACCTGAGGATAATGGAAGAAAGCGTGCAAAGCCGTTTCCTCTAAGCCAAGGTCACACCGATGACAGTTTGCCAAATCTACCTCGCCTCATCTGAAGGCTACGTCATTGAGAGGTATCACGTTCCGAATCAATCACCAGCTAAGCTAAATGCTGAGATAATCCGCCGCTGGCGCCCAGGACCAGAAAAGCGCAACTCTGATGCCGACAAGCTGAGCCGGCCATACAGAAGATCCACTAATTCACAATATAATAATCTCCGAGGATCGAGGAAAGAAAGACTTTCAAGGCTGGCCGACACTCGCTGAGGAAACTCGAGAACCTTCCACGACCACTACGGCACTTAACGCAATAAATGGTAGGAGTGATGGTAAGACTAGGAAAGGCGTCCCTAACACTCCGCGCCAAAATCGTCCTCCGTCAAAACGCTGCGTAGGAAAGCCAACCTTGAGGCATGGGGATGACTCGCCAGGTGTGTCAATCCCAGCCCCCACCATTACACGGACGCTGGAAACAGGCTTCTTCACAGACCCAATGTTTGCGACCATCCAACAAGAGGGAGATAAATAAACGCTCGATCGCCTCCATACAGGACGTGAAAAGAGGAAGTACTGCCAAGCAGTGAAGGATGAGAGGGAAGATGTAAGTGGCCCACGTCTCAGCTCTACCCTTCAAGGATAATCCCCTTCGGAGCCAAGTCCGGACCGACGCTCCGACCTTTGCCTGTACCTCTGACCAATTCTTCTTTAGCTGAAGTCCCGGCTCGAACCACACTCCAAGAATGCGGTTGGGTTCATCAGTCCAACCAAATGGCTCCGGGAGCGTGACTCCCTTCCAGGCACCTAGCCGGAAGACTTGTTACGGTTGATCTTGGCTTCTATCACCTTCTCGTACCGTTCAAGCGCCTTCTCTACCACCTTAATGTCGCTGCGGCATGACACGAAAATTGATACGACATCGGCGTACGCAGAAACCCTGGCTCGAACTTCACCAGGGGAAGGGGACAATTCCGCGTAAGGCCGAACTGCACGCCCTGTCCCTCAGCCGGCGAAGGGGAGGCTCCAATGTCAAAGCGTAAAGTAAGGGCGATAGCGAACATCTCTGTCGGACCGACCGAGACAGCGCAAAAGCCCCCAACCGCCTTCCGTTCACCTGTATCACAGCACTGGGGAAGCGATACAGGAGGATAATCCACCTGCAATAGTTGGGTTCGAATCCGGCGGCCTGCAGGACCGCAGCCAGTTATTGATGGTCAACGCTGTCGAATGCCTTGGACTGATCTAAATTGATCAGCACAGTTTGCTTGTCGTCTTTTACACGCTCTATGATCGTGAAGATCAGATGCAGGTTGCTTTGAATTGTTCTTCCCCTCACAGCACGTTTGCTCAGGTCCCAACAAGATCGCGACAACTGATTGCAACCTCTTCGTCAGCATCTTTACCAAAATCTTTAAATCTGTGTTTAGCAGAGTTAAGAGCCTGTAAAATCTAAATCCCGCCCTACATACTTGCTCTTTTTCAGCAGCGTTATCACGCCTAGAAATCCAGTCGGAGATGGACCCCTGCCGGAACCAGCTGTTGAACATCACTGTCAAAATCGGAACAAAGATGTGCGACAGTTTCAAGTACATTTCATAAGGCAGACCATCAAGTCCCGAAGACTTGCCACTGCCGACCTTCTTCAATGCCAAGTGAACTTCGCTCTTTGTGATCTCACCCTCGCAGCTAGCCGCTTCAGTCAGCGAAAGCCGAGGAAAGTCAGCCAAGTAGCTGCGAAACAAACGGACCTCTTTCTTGCGCATGTTCACAGCTTCGTTAGACATCTTGTTTAACCTATGTCTAACTACCTAACCCTGGTAGCGCTTGCTAGCCACGCGCTGCAGGGCCTGCCTAGCTACGACTATCTCTAGGACACCGGGATAGACTATCCTCTAGAGTCTTTACTTTTTTGGCTATATTCAATGGTGAAGGACCTAATGCTATCCTTAAGCCTCTCCCACAACCTACTCCCAATAACAACCGTCATTAATTTCCGCTGCACTAATCTAGCCAGCTGTTGCTGAAAGTCTCGCCTGTCCAGTCAGGACAGATTGAACTTCCAGTGTGCAGCCATTCTAGGTCTATTACCTAACACCATCCGGGCACAGACGAATCTATGATCCGAATAGTCTAAACGGTGAAACGTGGGACAATCTAGTAAACCTAGGTCGACCCTTCTCACTAACATTCTGTCCATGTAGCTTGTTACCTGGAGAGACGGCCAATTAAGAGCATCTTCCGCCCCAGATGATTGACCCGGTATCTATCGACGAGCCCAAGCTCGCCGATCAGATCAACCAAACTACGATCGCCCGATAATTTCCCGCTAGCTCCCCACCCACTGTCTATCTTGGAGTCGAGGACGGCATTCAGTCCCCCATTAAGAATAAGCGCGACGAATCCTCCAGAAATGGTCCTAACCGACGGAAAAAGTCGACACGCTCCCTCTGATCATTGGGGGGACATAAACCGCAACGATCCAAAACGAACCAATGCTCACTGCAATATCGGCCACGATCAACGCCACATGGACAAGGTCTACTCTCGTATCCAGGGAACACTTAACTAACAAGGAAACACCTGTGGTCCACCAGTCCCTGTATACGGAAACAACAAAGTCGCTAGACAGCACACGATCATCGACATCGCAAACAAATTGTGTCTCCTGGATCGCGGTCACATATACGCCGAAGGACAAGAGATTACGAAGCAGGCGGGCAGCCTTACCCCGATCTCTCAGGCCCTTCACAGTCAAGCTAATTAGCTTAATGGACATTTTAAAATTGTTTTTATGAAATCCTTAAACGCAGACTGGACAGAAATCTATGGGAGTCGGGACCCCGATGGATTGTCATATGCTACGGTTTCTATATCGGACGTAATTCGACCGTCAGAGATAATACCGACGGAGCATCCAGGAAATTACGGGGCTCTTTTGTGGATGGCAAATCCACGGAAGTACACTTAAATAATGGTCTTAAGATGGCCTTCGTCTGTGAGGAAAGGTCGCTCTCTTGAGCAGTCCAAATCAATTGAGCATATTTTATCCCTCTTAGGGGAAGTCTTTTTTACCTTTTCTTGTCTTATGAAGAGTTGGGGAGCTGCTGCTGTTCTCGCGGCTTCTGCTGCTACTGCTGTGGCTTCTGCTTCAGCTGCTTTTCAGATGACTTAGCAGCTCCTTTGCAGGGGACTTTTAGATCCCTTCTTTAACAACACAGTCCATTCACTGGGAGCACTAGGGACTATCTTGTGTGCTTTTTCCTTGGACTGCTTCATTCTTGATAATTGCATCTGCGGTGCCGGGTTCTTTCCGGGACACAATTTCGCAAGGTGCCCCGCGGCACCGCAAGACCATGGTGAGGATGGCGCCCCACCACTACTACATAAATGTTTCGCCCACAACATGTGAGCATATTCGGGACGTCGTTAAAAATTTTTCCCTTTTACTATAGAAACCTCGTCCACCAGTCCATATGAAAATTAGGATATCAGTGAAGTACATGGGCACGCCGTATAATGTAACCTGGGTCTTCCTGGTGCCCATGTATTCAGTTTGGAGACGGATGGATTTGGTGGCCAGGACGTTGCCAAGCAACGCCCTAGCTACCTTCTCTGTTGCCAGCAGGATATCCCACATGGCATTCGATCTGCTGGCCAACGCCTTATTCGCAATGTTTAAGGCGTTCAGGGCCACTTCTACCACCTCCCTGTTGACGGCAATAATTTTTTTTACATCTGTTGTCAACACCAACATCTTCAGGGTATAACTAGCTCAGTAATAGAATGGTATGTGTTGTATATATTCAGTAGTTGAATTGTATCGTGGCCCTTCGCTACCTCAAGAGCAGACGTTATGACCTTGACCTTTTCTTCATTGTGTCGCCAACTCACCTAACTCCCTCCAATTTAAGTCCATTTAGTTTCATAATAAACCTAATGACTTTATAGTTCTTGGCAGGGTTACGAACCTAGTTTTAATACACTTTGTGAACATTTTTATATTTCGTAGCCACTCTGGTTTATTTTTCTTGAGATTTTTAGTACTTTGAAAGACCAGTTAATGTTTACAGTCCCTTTCCATATAACTGAGCGACTTCTGGCAAAAAAAAAAAAAAAAACGGGGCGAGAGACACTGTGGTCAGGACGATTGGACGGGCTATGTACTGAATTACTTTCCCATTTATTTTTGTTTGCCAACTGGACGCCAGTTGGACTTTCCTATCTCTTCTTACTTCCGGCATTTTTGGCATTTACAACTTCCGGCTACCATAGAAGTTGTAAATCGTCACTATCTCGACCTAACTCACTTGGTTGATCGGCGTCAATGGACCTGCTTATAGCAGTCCCGAACTTCCGGTAAGGAACGACAAAAAATAATATATGTGTGTGTGTGTGTGTATAAACAAATGATAATGTATTAACAATAAAGGGTTACAAGTGACAAAGATGTGTATAACAAATGAATGTGAAAACTTTTTGAATGCAAAGTATGTATGGTGAATGCGCCTACGTATGTGTGTGTTCTCTTCATGCGTTTCTCAAAAGGGAAGCGCGTTCTCCGTGAGAAGTTACATTGTTGGCGGATCAGAAGAAAAAAAATTATCGCGTCTCCTAGGAGAAATTTCGAAAATTAAAAGAGATAACCCGACAATACTTCCCTCCAGATGGGTAAATTTTTTTTCTGTCCATATGTAAAGTTTGTGCATTTGTTTCTGTCGGAAGTGTGGTTGAGATGCGTGATTCGACGAAATGTACACCTTGTCATCAGGGTGCTGTATATTTTCTTCTTGTGTGTCGGAGCAAGTCCTGGAAGATGCATCGGTTGCTCAGCGTTTGTTGTTAAAATTTGTCTTTTTCCAGTGCTCCACGTTGAATTGGTTTTGTCATCCCGTTGTATTGTTGTTAGAAGGGTTTTGTTTGAGAAAGGCCTTATTTGTTTGCTATGCGTGGATAGAGTTGTTGGCGCACAAATTTTAATAGAAGCAGCGTTGTGGCAAAGTTGAGCTAGTGCAGAATTTCTACCGAGTGTCGAATGCATGTTTGAAAACTTTAAGAAAATTTGCTATTATTGTCGATTACATATCGCACTTGCAAGTTCTTATTGTTGTTCGAGTGGCATCGTCGAAGAGTGAAAAAAAAAGGACAGTGAGTCGTATTTTGAGGCCTGTCGCAATTTATCTGATTAGCCCAGAAGAAACAGTGTTGATTAAAGTTGAAATGGAGTTGTATTTTCGTTTTGGTGAAAAAAATAAAATAAATTAAAGATGTCTGCCGGTTGAGATCAAGTAGAGCGTAATGGTGCCTTAGATAAGAAAAGGGTCAAGCAAAAAGGCACTAGAGTTGAGGAGTCTGTATTGTTGCCTACTGATGGACCAATGTAGCAATAATTGAAAGGCGCATAGCGATTTTTTAGGGTCACGCGTGTTGCAAAAAAAAATAAAAAATAATAATCTATCTACCGAGTCAAAGAACATCATGTGTTGTAGATATGATGTAGTGATTGAAATTTGGGATTTTGCACTTTCGTAGGGTCTAATCACAAATTTTGTAGCTGTGTAAATTGTTTTTGCTATAAGTTTATAGTGTTCGCCACGCTTGGTGGGTGATGAAGAGAAGTTTGTCGATGTTTTTTGTCACTGGCTCCAGGTTTGAAAAAGATGTGTAAATGTATATTTGAGTCTGTACATATATAGTCTTGTGTGTTTCTTGTTATCAGGAAAAAAATAATTATCACGTCGGGCGTCACCAACTTGTTGCGAGCTGGTGTATGCATTGAGAAATAAACACGTGTGCCTCCTGAAATGCCCACAACAAATATGGCAGACTCGGGATGTGAGTCCACGAAAAGAAATGTAAAGAACCTTCAAACTTCGATTTTCTACTGCTCTGAGATCAAGCACACAGCGTAGGTAGAGTTGGTGTGGATCGAAACGGCCAGCGACCAGCGACCAGCGATCAGCTTGGAACAGCGTCAGAATTGATCAGCTCAGAGAATTATTAATAAACAGAAACCCAGTTTGAAAAATTGCTAAGCATGAAACAGTGATGCTAATGGGTAAATAAAACAAAAATCACGCTTTACTTTTCTTTCTTCTAAGATTCAATCAATTCGCTGCACGAACAAATTATATATTACAGAAACAATCTCACTTGTTGGGTATTGTGGCATGTCGCGGCTTCCTTAATTTACTCGATTCAGCAATAGCAGCAACGGAAGTAATCAGCAGAGTACAATGGGAAGTCCCAGAAGTCATAAAATGCTGACAGAGTCCTATTCGACATATTTCACAATTTTCCGTATTCCTTTTCAGCGGCCTCTACCTACACGGCCACCTCTTTTCCACTTTTCCTTTACAGCGACCGCAAACTTCAAGCCAAGCTCGAAGGGCTAATCATTTGCTGCGGAAGACGAGGCCTATCCTGGCAATTTGACTTCAAATTTCTCGTTCATCCCACTTGTTCCCCACAAAACACTACTATTTTGCACTCTTTTTCAACCAGAAATAAAAGCTGTTGAACGGTTATTTCGAGCCATGAGCTTTGTTCATTCCATTCTCACTGCTGAGCACATACACACGCAACCGAGAAAATTCCTGCAATACACGTTCTTGTTTTAATTAATCCATGTACATAAGTATCCCTATATTGCGAATATAGTAATGGTATATTGGCATGGTAAGGTACATTTACGCCCACCAGCCATCCCAATAATTATTAATTCTTGATGTGATTTTTTTAATTACAAAGTCATATCATGTTGGGTAACTTCAAAGACGAATTTTTACATCATTTTTACATGTATAATGAGAATTCTATCGTTTTCTATTTGCTCGTCCAGAAAATCGTTATCAGAAGGCGTTGGGCTAGAATTATTTTCTAAAAGTATTTTTATCGGGGAGTGAGTGGGAGAAGAGAGAATGAACATTGAAGTCAACACTCAGAGGCGACAAGCTGTTTCATGCTAGACGCAATCATATATATATATATATATATATATATATAAAGGTAAAAGACAATAGGAAAACTGTATTATTAGCCGACGCGTTTCGTCCAATGTGGCCTTTTTCAAGGCAAAAACGACATGAATTTATTAAAAAACAAAGTAACTATTAACAACAAAACAAAATTTTATTAGCAACTAGAAGAATTTAGAAAACTCTATTGTATTCATATTGTCAACTGAAAACTACTTCAAGTACTGTGTCGTGTAGAAATATTGTTTTCATTGTTGTGTTGACTGATTCAACCATTTTCTTTGATTTCTTGACACAGTTGTGTCCGTTTGCGTGGGGTGTAGTAATTCTATCAGTAAAGGTGATATTGTTCGGATTTTTACACATTTTATGTCCAGGAAAGGGAGCACTTAAACCAACGTAGTTAGTTATGTGCCATGTGTGATACACGCTTAGGCAATAATGTATCTTTCGATACATGACTGACGAGGCAGATTTTTTTCCCGCAGTAGGTTGCCATTTCTTTCTGCGGTAGACCATTTGCTATCCAAGGCTATAGAACCAGGTCTGTCCTCCTGTTTACACATAGCTGGGGGGTGGAGAGAAGAAGAGGATTCATACCTTTCTCAAGGGTATTAGCGTAAGTGAATGTAATGGATCTGACTTAAATTCGAAGTAATGGATAGCGGCTCGGATTGAGAAATCCGAGCCGCTATCCATTACACCACATTGCCTCACGATCACAAACGAAACACAAGGAATCTTAAATAGAAGGATTTCTGAGGGATTAAAAAGGAATTGCTACCCAAATACATAATTATACGTGTGTGTGTGTGTGTGTGTGTGTGTGTGTGTGTGTGTAATAAACATATTTAGGAAAATCTTTCGTTTAAAAATGTCTTATCAAATAGGACAGACGATGAACGTCTATTGAGACTTTTGGTGAGTTTCATCTGGTGTTCCACATCAACCCATCTTAATTTAAACTTCGAACGGTTATCAACAACAGAAATTCTCCTCTAGCTATTTATCGTCTTCTCCCTGCAGTATGTACCTTTACAAGTATCCAGTTGACATCGAACAGCTTAGAAGAAAAAACACGCCAAAAGGCTAAAAATTACATTCCCTGTGGAGTGGCGGAGCTAGGCGGGGGCGCAGTCCGCCCCGGGCGGCACTTTTGGTCTACGGTGAGTTTTTAGAAAAGAAAAAAAAAAACAATAGCATAATTTCAATAATTTTAAAAAAAAAAATAAAATAAAATAAAAAAAAGGAAGAAGATAAGGTTCAAATGAAACCAATTTGTCTTTAAGGTTGGCTCTAAGCCAGCCAGCAATAAAAAAAAAAAAATGTCTCCAAAACGCGCTGTCAGCGGGTGGGGATACACCCCACTTAAAAGACGTGAGCAAAAAGTGTGAAAAAAAATTTGAACATTTTTAAAGGGCTTGTAGTGGACCATTATGTTGACTATTGGCTTTCCTTCGCAAAATCACGTCGGCGGTCGCCATTATGTAGAGGACCGAGGGGTGAAGATGTAAAGAAAACACGTGGGCTTATATTTCCTGGTAGAAGGTCCAGCTATAATAGAATGTTGGACTTGAATTAAGTCCAACTGGAGATAAGGAAGACAAACAAACAAGACTGATATATATAAAAACATATATGTTTTAAACAGAACATTTCTAAAGTACATAGACAGTTAACATTGTGTTTGTGTGTGAGCATTTGTGTGCGTGTGTAAACGTTCGTATTTTGGTGAATGTTCGTAAGAGTTCGTATTGTGGTGAATGTTCATATGTACGTGTATGTTGGTAATGTTTTTTAACGTCTGACCGCAAGGTCAAGACGATAATTCTCTGGGACTATATTTTGCAGCAAGAATAGAGAAGAAAGAGAGGAAGAGGTAAACTCGTGGTTGTTTGTTTTTATCGATAATGTAATCACGTGACAGGCTCAGAGCGCCTTGGCGGGAAATTTGACTCAGTCACGCGCTGGAAAAATATATTGTGCGTGGGTGGATTGCAACGTCCACTTGTGTGTTTATTGACCAATTAGACGCTGATATTTCCTGAAAAATATTTACTAAGCTAAGAAGGCTCTTGGGAACTGATTCTCCAAAAAGTGCACAAAATCTACTACATGAAAATATAGCGATTATAAAATTGTCGCATAGCTGCGATTTATAAATTGTCTATTACAAAGAAGTGTTGATTTATTATCCAATGAATGCTTGTTGTTGTATAATTTGAATTTGTGTATGTATGTGTGTAATGATGATGATGATCATTACAGGCTTGATGTGAGGTTGGATTAATGAGTTTAGTGGGTTTTTTTTTCGTTTTTGAATAAAACAGAAGGTATATAAACAAAAGCAGGTTTTTAAATATCGTAAAAAGTTTTTAAAGTTTTCCCGATTTAGGAAAAAAGAAGTAACGTCTTCGTTTTTTTTGTTTTGTTTTTTTAAATATTCCTAGTTTTATTTTTTTTTAAATAAATAAACACAATTTTACTTTTATTTCATAATTTATCATTGATGAGTCATAAATACCACGTTAACAGAAAAAAACCTGGCATCATACGGGCATTAGATTCTGAGAAATTGATAAAAATATTCAAAATTGATGGGTGTACGAATAATTTTGTCGTTGACTTTATATATATATATACTTTAAGGGGTTAATGTGCATTGTAATGTTATATTCCGTCTGGGGAGGGGCGACAAAATTGAAACACTAACTACGCCACTGCCTGTAAGTTCTGTTTAATAAAACATATTTTTAAACGAATATATGTAAGTATGTGTGTGGGTATGTTTCATTGAACGTTACAGACAACTAAGGTTTTTTATTACGTTTTTCTAATAGTTTTATTTTTGGAAGGACTAAGGAACAGAAATTGTTCATAACTGGTTACATTCATTCCATCATCGCTGATCAGACCCCTAACTACCGCCATTCACGATGAACAGAAGTCCCCTTGAGGAGGCTCCGTGCCTTGAGAAAATATTGGGTCTCAAACTTACGCCCAACCTCAAGTCGAACTTTTAATCCATCGCTAAAGATGCAGGTAAAATGATCGGTTCTCTGTACCGCTCCAGTAAGTAATTATTTACCCGCTGTCACACGCAGCAAGATGTGGTACAAGGCCGAGTTTTAAAGTGGGGTATCCGAGCCAGTAGGCTCGGGCAAAAATTCCCAGTAGACCACGTAAAAACGGAGTCAGTTTCCCGAGACGAGGTTCTGCACTTCGGCATAGCCTCGTCTGGGGTATACTCTCTGACATGTGCCAGGTAAGTACCTGACTTCTCAGGCTATTCTCTACCTATATAAGTGCCAGATCAAGCCGAAAATGGAGTACTGTTTAATAAAATGTGTTATATGTTTCCTAAACTAACTGCAAATAAATGAGTTTTTTTTAAAAATATCTCTATTTTTTTTTTACAAACATAAAACTAAATGTAAACAGTACTAAACAAAACAAAGTTGACCCAACGAGTCACAAATAGTCTGCTAATATTTGGAAAAACGTTTATGTTAACAGTTAACTGACATTTCGCTGATCAAAAAGCGTCATAAACGGATTTTATTTAAAAAAAAAATCTAAAGTATTGCGATAGAACATGACTTACATTAAGTCAGTGGCGTAAGCTAGAGTGTGTACTGCCCGAGGCAGTCATAGAGTTTGCCACCTATGTATTGCTCTATTATTTCGTCTTTTGGACCTAACAAGCCCAAAAGACGTAAAATATGGCAATACATACCCTCAATCGAGCTTCTGTCAAGGAGAATAACTGAAATTTCTATGATAACAAATATGTGTATCCCACACACAGCGATGCTGCGGCATTGAAAGAACGCACCCTGGACCCATTCACAGGTTTCACATTTTAAGCAATGATAAAACAGCCCTGAATACATGAATGAAATGTTTATTGTTCGGCCAAGATAACAATGGCTTAAAATTCATGTCATAATTTAAGTTACTCGAAGTGGAAAACTTCCTTCAGCTTTATTGTCTCGACATTAAAACCACTTTTTTAAGTAGCTCATACAAGTTTATACAGCAGATCCAATGTGCTGCACCATAAAAGTGTCACTGGGGCGGACCGCTCTTCCCTCAGGCAACGCTGCATTATGAGCGTTTTTATGTTTTTATTTTTTTTAACCTTAGCTATGACGTTTTCTGGTACTAGTGGGTTATCTGTCGCCACTTTTTAAATTAATTTTCAAACTTTTTCACAAATACAGATGTGTAAAATTATACGTTAGCATTCAGAAAAGAAAAGACAATTAAATTAATTAAAAAAAGCATTTTAAATACCACATCTAACTTTATAAAAGATCACCAAAACGTAATTAAAATGAGGCGACAGATAACTGACAAGTGACAAGAAACGCATTTTAAAAAATCGCGACAGATAACCCACAAGTACACTTTTTTAAAAATTAGATTTTACTAATTTCAATTTCAACTGTTATTTATTTTTGTTGTAAGATTTTTTTTTTTTTAATTATTTTTTATGCCACTTTATCTCAACATGAGCTTTGTGAACTAATAATTATTTACACGCTGCCCCACGCAGCAAGATGTGGCACAAGGACGAGTTTAAAGTGGGGTATCCGAGCCCGTAGGCTCGGGCAAAAATTCCCTATAGACCACGTTGAAGTGACCAGATCATTAACCACCGGTGATTCATAGGTCATGTCACTTTCAATGCTCCTTCGTCTGAGTAAAATATCATATTTTAACAAAATGGAAAAGTTTTGATTTGAAATCAGTTTTTTTTCTCCATGTTGTTCATCTGCTGAGGGATCTAATGGCCATAACACAGAAAAGTAAAACTTTACAAAATTAAATTAATTAATCACTATCACTCAATTTGCAAAAGCTGTTCTGGTCAATTGTAAAGTTTTATTGGTTAGAGAAAAAGATTTTTAAAGAATTCATAGCGTCATTTATTTTATTTCAATGTTTTCCTAACCATTTACAATGTGACTGGAACAAAGTTATTTTTTAAAAAAATTTATTTCTTGCTTATCATTAGATTTGATGCCACATACAAACAAACCAAGGAGAAAGAAAACATCTCAATTCAGAATAAAATGCCCTCAATCTCACAATCACTATTTTAACAGCTTACAGTCAACAAACATTGTTTGTGTAGATCTGACATTTTAAAAAATTATTTTTAATATTTTATTTTGTAGAAATGAAACTCATCGAAAATAGAGTTATGATTTTCAATCCAAGTTACTGTTAAGATGAAAGTAAAGAATAACAAGACGGGTTGAATAATTATAATTAATTGAACTAATAAGCAAAAAACAAACATCAGTGTTTATTCTTCCTTTCATAGATGCACACAAACACACCCACACTCTGAAAAATAAAAATCTACACGAGGGCACGACTACTCCTGGGGAAAGAAGAGTACCAGCTCTTCTCTTTAACATTGAAAACAATATCCCTTTGAATATAATATATCTTACATTTTTAAATGGCATTACGATTATGATATTTTATCCCCTAAATATATTTAATTTTGAGTAAAACAAAAAGCGAAAAGTTCGAGCCATCCAAAAATAACCAATCAGGAACAGCGTACTTTCTCTGTGGTCGGCTGTATTTCAAGATGGCGGGCCAGCGACAAATAACAACGCTCGACACCAGGACTGAACTGGCAGAACTTGTACGGAGAAGGACCGAAATTGCGGTAAGAAGACAGATTTAAAACTCCAGTGCACAGTCGGAGTTTAAAGTCTTTTAACATCAGGCAAATTGGTGTTTTTCATTTATTTAAATTTTCCCCCTTATTTTCATTGGCGGGAGCTTTCGTCTTCCTCTTTCCCCAGAAATTGATCAATGTTGTTTTGTTACAAACGATCGAAAGGTGTTTAGTAATTTTTAATTGTTTAACCTAGAAAACTTCATTTTAAAATTATTTGATCTTTATTCAGTCGAATCGAATTTTAACGAACATTATAGAGCGGAAGCGATTCGAACTTCTTTTGTTGATAAAATTGTTTTTATTCGGATTATTCTGTTTTAGTTCCGTGCATCTTTCCTTGGGTTTTTGTGGTTGTCGGGTTTGCTGTTTGGGTTGGTATTTTGATTTCAATATTGAACATGTTTTTATGATTTCCATATTTTTTTTCTCCTGGTAAACAGACAGTACATGAATAAAAATAAATTTCAAGAATAATTTTATTTTCTGGTTTTCACTGAAATAAAATCAAACCAAAATCAAAAAACTTAGTTTATTTACCTATCTTTTTTAATCGGCTAAATTTTCATTCATTGATTATCTCCCCTTTTGTCTACTTTCTTTCTTTTTTTTATAAAAAAACTACTTATTTTGATATTTAAAAATAATTTAATATTTTTAGAAATAATTTTACTTTATTTTAATAAATTTAAAAATTTATTTAATATTTTAAGTTTATAGTCTTTTTCATTTTGTTACTTATTTTTTAAAATTCGCCTTTTTTTTAAAAAAAAAATAACTTTAAAAATTAAAAATAATTCCAACATTTAAAAAAAAGGATGAATAATTAAAACATCTCTTTACAACAAATGGAATATTTAAATAAATTGTAATTATTACGTTTTTTCTTCTTTTTTTTACTGAAAGTAAAAACAAAAATAACTTGATTAAAAATATAATGTAATTTTTTTTCATTAATAATTATTACGAATAAAAATAAACTTTTCTATTACTAATTTTCTACAAGTTTTGTTAAGAGAACTTTAAAAAGTTATTTGTTGTTATTGTTAAGTTCGGTCTGATCGGATCTTACCCACATGGGTAACAACACTGACGTATTGTTTATCAACTATTCTGTTTTTATTGATGACATAAAAAAATGTTTTCCTTGACAAAACCATTTGCCAACGTAGTTTTCTTAGTCCATAGGTATATTTAGTTTTCTAACTTGCAGTAATCTGGAATTGTATAATCCATAAAATTTACCAGTAAAATCGCCGCCTATGTTGACAAATAGATCTGTCAACACAACGTAGTTTTCTTTATTAAAAAATCTTTCAAAAATAAAATAATACTTTTTTGAAACTTTATTTGAAGAATAAACTGATTTAAAATTTAATTAATCCGATTTGAAACAAATATTACTTACTTTTTTTAATAAAATATCACAGAAAAGCATATTTTTAACACGAAGGTTGGTGTTTTTATGATGTGTTGACAACTCTATAAATAAACTTGAAGGAAGACATAACTAATAAATACTTGATGAATGTAACGTGAGTGTCTTATATATATATATATATATATATATATAACTACTCAGTAATCATAAAAATTTAAGAAAATATTCAAAGCAATCAAATATTTTATTGAATTTTAGTTACTTACTTGTCTAGACCTTGTTGAAGAAATGTTAGAAAATTAACAATAAATTTGAATCACTATTTACATTATTTGGATTATTGTCCTCATCTTTGTTGCCATGTTTATCACAACATTTCAGCCGTTGTACACTCCAGCCTTCTTCAGGTGGTTGGAATGTCAAACTGAACCCTTTATTCCGCTTACTGAGGTAGACTGTTCTAGTTCCACGTGCCATGTCTAATGGATGTCAGTCATCTCCTGTTAATTCCCTTCTGAAAGTTCTCCACTGCCTTAACCAGGTATTGAACTCACACTCTTTGGGTCCCGACACTGGATCTAACTAACCTTATCACAGTGGATAAAGGCATTAGTTAGATCCAGTGTCAGGACCCAAAGAGTGTGAGTTCAATACCTGGTTAAGGCAGTGGGGAACTTTCAGAAGGGAATTAACAGGAGATGACTGACATCCATTAGACATGGTACGTGGAACTAGAGCAGTCTACCCCAGCAAGCAAAATAAAGAAGGCTGGAGCATACAACAACTGAGATGTTGTAATAAACATGGTAACAAAGATGAGGACAATAGTCCGAATAATGTATATAGTGTACATAATACCTCTTCTCAGAAATATAGACAAATTTGGACCATACTATAGTTACCACTTTTATTTTCTGTAGCTTCCCTGTTTGACCAAAATAATTTAAAAGATTTAAATTTGCTGAGGACTTTCCTTTTTAGCTAATTTAAACATTAAGTGCTACAAAAAGAAATTTCTTGAAAGTTCATAAAATTGAATAAGTTGGGGTAACAGATGTAAAAAAAAAAAACAAAAAAAACACAAAAAAAACCTTTAAAAAGTAATTTCATTTATTTGTGAATAAGTACTGACAGTTATCTGTTTTTTGCACTAATTTCCGAATCAATGTGTTTTTCATTACAAAAAGACATTTTATTATTTGGTTATATTTATATATTTTTTCATTTTCATATTTATTTTGCTTATATCTTTTACATTTTTTGTCATATATTTCATATTGGTCATTTAATTGCACACTGTTTATGAAACAAAAAGTTGCTTGTCAAAGTCTAGTAGCTTTGATCTGGAATGCTAACAGTGATTTGGCTGTTTCTACCAGTGTTCACTTTGTGATTGGTGCTACTATCATACAGTAATATAAATATCTGATATTAACTCTACACCATTTACCAGTGTAATTTTAACACAGTGGGAGTGCTACTCTGTACAAATATCAAAAATGTGGCACTGGGGAAGAACAAATTAAGAACAACTGCTGTAAGCATCCTGGGTAAGACGATAAACTACATCTGAGTCCTGTGTAAGACAATAAACTACGTCCAACAGCAAGGCCTCTTATCAGGAGGTTTTGAGGAGCGTGAAACCACCTCTTAATTGCTGGTGTTCCCAGGTTCACCCTGACCTGGGGTGGTAGCACCTGTTATGGTCCCAGCTATAGGCAAATAGTTAACCCCTAAACTGTGGTCAAAACACTATCAAAGTGTAAAAATAGTTTTTAATACCAGCAATGAATTTTTGAAGGAAAAAAATATTACCAGCAATACTTTTTTGGACAAAAATATTACCAGCAATAAAAATCTTATCAGCATTAAATAACCCATTGAGGTGTTGATATGCCGTAAAACAAAACAAACCAAACCACTGCTGTAAAGGCTCAGGGAATTCTGGTAGATTAACTTGTTTTCCTAATATTTTTTTTCCTTTAAATTTTCTAGGAAACCTTGGCTAACTTGGAAAGGCAAATTTATGCATTTGAAGGCAGTTACTTGGAGGACACCCAGCTTTACGGAAACATTATCAAAGGATGGGATCGCTATTTAACAAATAACAAGTAAGTGCAATTTAAATCCCCAACCCCCAAAAATTGATCTTTTGTTTTTTCTTTTTTTTCAATTCATTATAAGATTTTTTAGTTATAAATCTTGATCCTCTTACATTTGACTTGTTTAAAGCATATTACCCCTTGCCATTTTGAATTCTATTTTCCCTATTTCCAGAAATAAAAATCATTTTATGACAACCTGATCTTTATATACAGTCACATATGTGTTTGTTTGGCTTCACCCAATATATGTAGACAGCCTTAGTGGTACCTGCTGCAGGATCAGTTATTTACTCAAGCATTAAAAGTAAAGAGATAAAGACAGCTAGGGAGAAGTTGTAAGAATTTTCTAGAAAGAGAACATGCTAACAAAGTATATGCCTTCTCTTCAACCCTGAAAATAAAGGCTAGTGAATATTGCAAAATTCTGTTCTCAATAACATGTCATGTTGGAAGAGGTTGTGTTTTTTTTTTTTTTGGTTCTGTGTCAGGGAAGCATCTTTTCATAGTGTCTACTGCAGGGCTTAACTCATTGGCCATTTAAAGATCACATGACTGACCAAGAATGGTGCATACTAATTAAGGAAGAGGAAAGAAAATTAAACTAACACATTGAATCTATTTTTGGTAAATCTGATTGGTTTGATAAGGTCAAATTGGCAGCTAATCTAAAATAATTACATAGAATCTGTTGTTAACTGGTACAAGAAAGGGCTTGTTAATTTTAACACCTCCAAAATGAGACTGCTCTCTCTTAATCATTTGAGAACCTTTCTTGCTTTCCATCAGCATGGCTGATGCTAACCTCCAGGAGAGTGAATCATTGCACCTTCTCAAGCTAACATTTCCACTGATAGGAAGTGGATAAGATTACATTGAATCAATTGTTAGGTTTTGCTTCTAGGAAAGTTGATTCACTGTGTTGTGCTAGACCATTTTTCTCACCAGAATCTTTCTTACACATTTATAAGTTTACCATTCCTCCATTGCATTAGATATTTCTGTTAGATATGGTCTGGTGCTTCTGCTGTGTATTTAGAGATTCTTGATAAAATACAAAGAAGGATCTGCAATGTTATTGGTTCTGACTTTGCATCTCAGCTGCAGTCACTCTTCCACCATTGTAATGTAGCTTCCCTGAGCCTTTTTCATAAATACTGTCATGGTAATTGTTCTGATAAGCTTTCCTCCTTGGTACCTAAACTATGAATTTAAGCGCAGTACTAGATTTTCAGAAAAGTCTCATGTTATAGTTAAAATTGCTAGATGTAACCATAAGTTCTATGCTAACAGTTTTTTCTTTTGCACTTCTCGTTTGTGGAACACTCTTCTGGTTTCCTCCTTTCCAGTCAATTGTGATGAGGAAATTTTCATTATTGTATATTTTGTATAATAAGTATATAATAATGAAACTGCAATTATATTAATATTTATTCACTATAAATAAATATCACAGAAATGGTCTAGTGATTTAAATCAATCTTGCACATCTGTAGTTTGTTTGAGGGCATCTTTTAAACCCAAATTAGTGTGTGGAGCTAATCTCAAAGTGATAATATATGATTTTCAATTCTGGATCATTTTGAGTATGTTGGCCATCTTTTGCATTATTTAACTGTGATTAATCTCAAGTAATATCTAGATTTGCTTGCTATCGATCTCAACTGGTCTACCTGACCATGGAGAATAGTTCAGCCAGAAATTTCCATTACGAAAGTTTGCAAACCACTTTTGTCACATTTGATCATTCACAGAACCTTCTCCATAAACAGAACACATCATTTTTTATGTTTGGGTTGCAATTTTGCTTCTTGTAGAATACAAAATTTGAATTATTCTTTTTCATATAAAAAGCAATAAATAGCAAACATGATTTCTGTGTGTGATTTTTAAAAAAATTTTTTTTTTAATTCATCATTGGCTTAGATATACTCCAGTTTTTTAAGTAATATTCCTAAAGTTGGATGTTCTACCATGAAAAAAATATTAGTTTTCAAATTCTGTCATAATTCATGTGTGGTAACAAAATAAAAAAATTCTTTATCTTCTTAGAAATACAAACAGCAAAGCAGATAAAAGAAATCGAAAATTTAAAGAAGCTGATCGGTTGTTCTCAAAGTCTTCAGTTACATCTGCTGTGGTAAGTAAATTCTTCATTTTAATCTTCTTTCTTTGCCTCTGGTTTGTTTTATCCCCTTCTCCCTCTTTGAATCTAGTAGTTATCAAACAGTTGACTTTATTTCTCAGATATTCTAGCAAGAAATTTATGTGAACTATATGACAAATCTTTGTCAACTTGTGAATCGAAACAAAAGTATAATTTATTCAGTTGTTTTGTAAATTGTTTTATTCTGCTCTAATGCTTACCATTTTAATATGCTTTCTGTAAAATTCCAAGTTGGGCAAAACAGTTTAGCATTATAAGTTAGTTCTAAGACAAACTGTTATGGAAAAAAAAACCCACCAAAAACCCCAACAACCAACTCAGATATCCTGTATCATCACAGATCTCCCATATGTGCACATGACATATCCCTTATCAGCCAAAATAATGGACACCTGAAGATGGCCAAAGGGTACTTTCTTGAAGTGTGTCTAACATAGTTTGACTAAACCAAATAAGTCAAAGTATACAGCCACTCCTGACTTGACTGGGTTCCATTCCAATGGCCTAGTCGCTAAACAAGAAGTTGTTCCTGACTGCTATTTCAGGCATGCTGTGGGTGTAATGGGTTTGTGTCATCAGCTTCTGGTAGTTTTCACGTCACTTTTGTGCAATTTGTAACATTTTTGATTTAATTCTGAATGTCTATACAGTACAGTAAACATAAACGTTTGAAAATCAATTGGTATGCACATTAGTTTGCATACCTTACATAGTCTACAAGTAAATTTTTATATATTTTTTATTTAATTCATTTTATTGATTTTGATTCATTTTGAAGAAAGAAAACAATTACAGTCAAAGTTTTCGTACAATGTTGATGGATATAATTTAAAAATTTTTCTCTTAAGTTTAATTCATGAGATTTTATAGCTTGTCAAGTTCTAGAGTTGTGAGCATTTCGGCATGGTGTAATAGTCAGCAAGCTTGTCTTGTTAGATCAATTATGGCTGAGTAGTGAATTAGATCTTTGCTAGGTGCTTCTTACTTTCTGGCACAACTAAGCTTCATTTAGTAAATTACTATATATGTTTACTAGCAGCCGTACCCAGCTGGTGATCAGAAAAAGCGTTCAATTAGAATGGAGCAAAAAAAAATGTTTAGATGTAACAGAGTCTATTTTCAATTACTTTAAAGTACTTTCATTAAAAAAAATTTTGATATATCAGAAGTAGTCTGTATTCATTCAATCAAAGTTAGCCAAAGACACGAAGGGGTAAAACAGGCAACATGAAGATCCACTTCAGATCACAATTATTTTGGAGTTTTTGAAATTCAATTTGTCAGTGTGCTACCAGGGATGTAAAAAAAGATACATTTATAAAGCAATTATTAAGTTTGATGAAAATTGGTTGAAAGATCAACAAAAAGTAAGAAAGAAACCAGTAAAAACTGCCATTTTTCACTATTTACATGGGTTTTCACTATATGGATGGACTCAATTATCAAGTTAAATGACTGTTAAATAATAAACCTATTGTTGGCCACAATTGAGTATCATTTGTATCAGATTGCTTGAAAATTGAGGGAGTTTTTAGCTTAAAATTTGTGCTGAAATTGATTTGTGCTAAAATCAATTTTTCGTTTTTTGTGGTGTTTTTGCTAAATGCAGTGGTATACAAATAAAAATTAGGTATCATTGAGCTTGTCATGATGTAAGTAACCTACATACCAAGTTTGAACAAAATTGGAGGAAAAAAGTTGAATTTATTGATTTTTGAATGGCTTTAACGATTATTGATTTTTTATGTTGAGAACCTATCTCTGACATTGTACAATGTATGTGCCGAATTTGGCCAAAATCGGTTGGATGGACTTTGAGTGAAAAGGTATCACACAGACACACACACTACTTAGGCATGGTATAATGGTTAAGAAGCTTGTCTTGCTAGATGAGTTATGAGTGAATAGTGAATTTGAATCTTTATAAGGTACTCCTTAAATATTGGCTTTGTGCCACAACTAAGCTCTGCTTAGTAAATTTATATACCTTACTTATTATAAAACGCAGATTGTGTGTGTGTGTGTGTGTGTGTCTGTAACGTTTATATATTGGATCGGATTTCCTACATTTTTTAGCCGATTTCAACAAAACTTTACAGGACTACATAAAATTACCTTGTGGTTCTAACGGCGCCGAAAATGGGAAAAACACAATTGTTTTTTTAACAAAATCAATTTGAAAACATGATTAAGACACATCGTGAGAATGAAAGGGGACAACTCACATCGGGTTAAAAAACCCAGGTTGTTTGTGTGTGTGTGTGTGTTCCTTTATATATGGGATCGGTTTCTTACATTTTCAGCCGATAAAACAAACATCCACTTTTTTTTTTTTGGCAGGTAGTGTTTCTTATTGTCTTGCACACTTTTTTTTTTTTATTTATACATTCAGAATGCTTTAAAAATTCCATTTACAAGACAATTGTTTATAATAAAATTCTAATTCTATTCAATCAGGGGACTCATCATAACGATTGAAAACAATGTTTTTGTTTGAGTTTGGGTTTGACCAATTTGTAAAAAAAAAACAAAAAAAAACTAAGACATTTATGATGGTCGATACTTGATCTATCTCTTACTGTTACATCCCCGGGCAACGCCGGGCTCTACTGCGAGTATATATATATATATATATAAACTAATGAGGCACTTTGACATGACGTAATGGTTAACAAACTTGTTTCACTAGATGAATTATGACTTAGTAGTGAGTTTGATTCTCACTGAGTTCTCCACACTTTTGGCCTTGCGTCACATGTAAACTATGCTTATAAAATCATCATAAGTTCAAAGGTTGTTAATTTATTAAGAAGTGGCTGTATTAACAATTCCTTAGCTTAAAAAAGAAAGAAAAATATATTTTGCATATTGTGCCTCTTTTTGTCTCAAATGTTGTTGAAAGCATCGTGCAAAATCTGCAAAATTTTAAATATTTCATTTACCTTTTAAAATTATTTTACATACATTGACTTTATGAATGTTTTTTTTTTTTGTTTTAGGCCGTAAGTGGAATAGCAGATAACACAGAAAAAAGTAAGTGGATTCCTTTTATATAAATGCCATTCATACTGATGGAAAATAAAAGTGAAGCACGCTTAATATATGTTTCAATTTATTCAAGATTAAATATACAGGTAATGTTGGATTACAGTCAATGATCATATATAAAAATCAGTATGTGCACAGGTTTCAAAATGAGGTGTGTATCAATTGTATTTGGACCCCCATATTGCTTGCAGCCACATTATGTTGAAACACTGGTTTTCATACAATCACCGAAGTTAAGCAATGTCGAGCCTGGTCTGTACCTAGATGAGTGACCGCTTGGAAATACCAGATTCTGTAAGCTTGGATGTGCAGGTGGTGCATTATATTTACCTATGTACAAATACCCTTGGGAAAGTAATGAATTCAACTCTTCTCTCCCCAACTATGGATTAATTAGTAAGACTTGTATCACTAAATCATTATTATCCCCCTCCCAAATTCTTATAATCTAAAAACATTTTCTGGCTTTAAATAATCTGCAAAGGGTTAATAAGCCATAGAAAATGAATCCATCAGGCCTCATAATTCCTGCCAAGCCATTTTTTAATTTATGATTAATACTGAATTTTTTTTTTTAAGCTATAATTAATATTGGATTTTTATTTTAATTTTTAAAATTAATACTGGATTTTATGGTGGGTATTACTGGATTAATTCACTGTATATCCATTTGGGGCATTAATACAGGCTTTTACTTTTGTATGCACACAGTCATACAGATGGTGTCTACCATTTTATGATACATTATTTTGAGTTTCTTTCACCTGTTGATGCTGTACATCAAGAATTGTAGATGGGTTAACTAATTGAACCAGGCATTCTTGTCAGAATCCATTTTGCATGTCTATCAATCTACCATTTGTTCATGCATTGAATTATTGTTGCCATATTTGATCTGGTGCTCCTACTATACATCTCAAGATTCTTGACAAAATCCAAAGAAACGCCGATACCGGTAATATAATTGGTCTTGACTTGGAATTTGAACTTCAGTCACTTTCCCACAACCTTGACATGGCTTCCCTCTTCTATAAATATTTTTCATCATTTTATTGTTTTATTGTTGAATTAATTAGATAAGTTTTATTCTAATAGTTTCTTTTTTCTGGTTCCTTGCTTCTGGGACTCTTCTGGTTCCTTGCTTCTTTGTCAGCTATGATCTTAAAAAAAATTAAATGTAATGTCAATTGCAACCTTGTCTTCCTGAAACCTGTCTTTTTATTGTCCTTTCTCCTCATTAAAGTCTTCTCATTCTCTTTCGCATGCAGTAACCCCTTGTGTTTTAGTGTATTTATCAACTTGCTTGGGGATGTTTACATCTCACCAGCTTTTGGGGCCCACTTTTGCTCTAGTCTGTACTGTGGATATTGTGTTTATCACTGCTGCCCTTACAGTAGGTTGATTTTGGCACGCTACTACATGCCCATCTAGAATCTTGACAACAGGTGTAGAGATATTCATTTGACTCTTGTCAGCATTGAATCATCAATGACATATCATTTCCTTCATTCACAGTTATTCTCCTAAATTATCATCCATCTTCTCAAATGATTGTAATTGAACAAAAGAAGCATGTGTGCATCTCAGCTTATGTGCAAATATCTTTGCATTGAATTCCTTTACCCCATTAAATTTTATCACATCACTCTCTAAAGCTCAGACAGGCAGTGCATTGGTATTGCAAAATGGCATAAAATTTCATCAGAATACCTACTACCTATTATACTTTATTTTTTTATGTGCTGTGTCTTTTCAGGACTTTGGAGATCATGTCTCTCCACAGCTTCCTGTCCCTTGTAGTTCTCAGCAAAGTTTGGCTCTTTAACAGTCCCCTGTCCTCACACTGACCATTCATTTACCCAACCTTATTGGGTAGATTACTCACTATTTTTCTCTGCCCCTCCTTCCCTATGTCCTGTGAGTGTCAGATTTCCCAAACCCTCTTTCCTCATAATGTGTTCCAGAAATTTCAGACCTCTCTGATTTTTAGTATGTCTTTGTAGTTCTTCTTGTGTTTAAAACTTCCTGATTGCTCATCTGTTCAGTCCATGGCATTCTCAGGATCTGTCTCTAGAACCACATCTTTGTTGCTTTGTGTCTCTTAGAATTGGTTTGACCTTCATGGTGTTGCACTTTTATTTTTTGTCAGTGTATTTCCAGATCTTGTGTATTTGTGAAATGTGTTGCACAGGGTATTTCTTTTGGTGGTGATGATATATTTTTTTTCTCTCTTTTCTCCAGGAGAAGCTGCTAGTCCAATGACAGAGACAAGCCAACCAAGTCAGCCTGAGGCAAACAATGATTCCTCCACTTCAAATGGTCAAGTCAGCATAATCACCACCTCTACCACCACCACCACCACCACTTCTACAACAACGACGCCTACCACCACCACCACAAGCAGCAGCAGCACCAACAATAATAACAACAATAGCAATAATAACAATAACAACAATAACAACAACAACAACAGCAGCAACAATAGTAACCATGCACCGGCACAGAATCACTCAGGGAAAGTTACAAAAAATGCCATCAGACATAAAAAAGGAAAAGCGAAATCCAGACACAAGTAAGATTTAAATTTATAATTTGTAAATTTTTTTTTGTTCTCTCTCTCTTTGTCTTTCTCTTTTTCTCTCTGGTCCTCTGCAAGTTGTGCCTTTTATTGTCTGTGTTTGAATAGCGTTAGAGAATGTAGATGGTAACTGTCTAAGCATGCTGGGCTCATAATAACCTGTAAAATAATTGACCATTGTTAAATGGAATTGGCTGGAATGTCCAACAAATAGAACTGACAAAGTTTGCAATACAACATAAGAAAAGAACAGGGCAAAAATAATGCTAAGCAAACAATATATGCAAGACAAAAGTAGGCAAATCAACAATAATAAGGCAAAAAGTTCACAAACTAGGAACTGTGTTAACACACAAAAGGGATATAGACAAGTGATTGCAGTGTTCTGACCTCAAGACAAGAAAGAACAAGAATATGGCGGATGAGACCTATCTTATTGGTTCAGAAGAAATCCCAGCATGCATCTGTGCGGTTTGTATATGAATTTGGAGGGGGCTATGTTTATGCAGTCATTCCCATACAGGATTGGCACCAACAGAGAAACATGGTTATTGCTTTGTGTTCTGACAAATTAACATTTAATAAAACTTAAAGACAGGTTCAAAAGGTGAACTATCTTGATGTGATTTCTCTTTGTGATTTCTGATGATTTTACACTCTTATTTCAGCTGATGACAGCACTGGCTTCTCTGTCAATGAATGTTGAATGTTTCCTTGTCAGAAAGTGGCTAATATTACCATACCATTGCTGTGTGGCAAGGCTTAAGATTAACATTGTCCTTCTCGTCCTGTGGATGATAGAATATTAGTTTCAGATGACTAGTTAGATTTCTTGCGATGATGGCAGGATGATACAAAATTTTAAATTATAATTTTATTATATTTATTCTAAAAGCAACAGATTTCTTTAAAAAAAAAATGGCAAGGTTTAAATGGATAACGAAAGAATAGAGTATTGGAGAGCTAAGTTTGAATTCCAGTCAGATTCATTACATCCACTTATGCGCAAATATCCTTGAGAAACACATGGATCCATTTCTTCTCCCCCCCCCAGCTATGGATTGAATAGCAAGATAAACTGGATCCTATAGTTGGCAACATGATTTCCAAGGTGTGTATCACGTATGATACTGTCTGAGCCACAAAAAGTAGCTTGTTGAAAGCTTGGTTTTTCTCTTGACACCAAATCTTACTGTATGCTCTCTCAGCAATTGTTTTAAAAAGCTATTTTTAAAACTTTTTAATAAAACCCAAACATTTGAAACTATTCTCTTTTTTCTTGAGAAATGATAACAAAAGTATTAAACATTAATTATTTTATTAGATTATATATTTACAAGATTATAAATATATGTAAACCAACTACAATGCAATATTTATTATTTCCCATATAGATAAATATCAATCTTTTTATTCATAAATTTATAAAAATGTCTGTCAACTGTAGAATGGGAAAATTTAAATAAACTCATAACAAGTAATTATAATTATAAATTAAAAAAATGTTTTTTCCAAACATTATGTATTTTCCTCTCAGATTATTTTATATCTTGGACTAGCAAGGATACCTGGTGTTGCTTGGAAGATCTTTGAATAATGGTTTATTACTGACAATTTATTGATATTTTTCAGCCATCTTATGGAAAATAATTTTTATTCAATCTTTAAAAAACAAACTTCATTTTTTTTTTTTTTTTTGGTTTGTTACAAATTAGATAAAAGTTCATTAAACTTTTTTCAAATTATTATTAATAAAAAAGTTAATAAACTTAAGATATATTTAAATATATTTAATTTAATCATTTTCTCAAGCAAAACCTATAGCAAGCCTTACTTTGAAAAATAACCAAAGAAACAATGAACTTAATTTTTTAAAGATTTAATAAAATATAGATTGAATAAAAAATTACTTTCTATAAGATGACTGAAAAATATTAATAATTCAATAACATACACACACACACACACACACACACACATGCACATTATTGTAGCTTTTAAGTTTTAGCTGGACACACAAACTCAGATATTAAGATAAATAAATATTAAACTTTTTGTCAAATAACTGTATTTAATATTCTTCTTTTAAATTTATTTTGTTGTTTTAATATTCATTTTTTTTAAAGTTATGCTTTTATTTAATATAGATGTGAAAATAAATTCAAGAGAATAGAAATTTTAAAATTTTATACATGTGTAGCATTTAGCAGAATAAAAAAGTAAAAATGGTAATTCTAATCTTGAATAAGAATTATTACCGTTCATTTTTACTTTTTAATTCTGAGAATTTTGAATGCATTCTAATGCATTTTAATTTTAATATATCTTTGTAAATACAAATCATTTTTTTACAAAAAGCTAGCTTGGGTGATAATGACTGTATACATATTTACTTTGTCCTGAACTATTGTAGTTTTTTAGTTTTAGCTGAACACACACACAGACAACTGCCCTTTATATATGTATAGATTACTTGAGATAATCAAGCTATTATTATGAACTCATTGTAAAATAGACAATTATTTTTATTCAAATTTTTGTTGTCAATTCTCAAGGGAAAAATGTGTAAATCCATTTTCATATGTTAGCACTTTATTAAAATTCTCAAAACAGCTGTTCTGAAACGATAAAAATTGCTAAGGGAAGGTATCACGGCTGTTTAAAACGATTGTTTTCATCATATAGAAAAATCCAACATGGTGCTTGAATAAAATATTTGGCAAAAATTCCCGTTCGTCAGTAACATTTAAATCCCTCATAGAATGCAGTTTTCAAAGCAAACCTGTGCCAAACTGTTTTCCTAAATCCTCGATGACTTGGCTGTCTGAAAATGACAACATCAAGATGGAACAATGGAAACTGACCATGGAAAACATAATTAGGTGCAACAACTTTTTGATCAATCAGTTACCTTCTAGACGTTTTTGGGCCATGTTATTGGATCCAGATGGTTATTGTTTGCACATGGAATTATTCACTAGTAATTAATCTTCAATTAGGCTGTGAAAAATGTCACTTGGGGGTTAGCATTAAGAAATTATGGCAAATTTTATGAGAAAAATCATTTTTTTTTTTTTTTTTTTTTTTTTTTTATTTATTGAAAAAATAATTTTTTTCCCTTCAAAAAAATTTTTTTAAATTTCAATCCTTTCTCTTTAAGTTGGTGTGAACATCATTGAATGAAAGTAACTGCAATATGACTCTACAATGGGAAATACAGAAGACATCCAATGAAAAAAGAACAATGTGTTTTTGTCATCACCTGGGTCACAAGGTGTTTGCTCTTATCTTGTAAGTGCTAGGGTTGATAACCAGTTCATGACAGCTTGTTTTAACTTTTATTGCTGGCTAGCTGGCCTTTGACCCAGCTATGTCAAAGTCATATTTGGCTTAATTTGAACATTATTTTTCTTATCGGTACTATTTTGGGGGGGAAAAAAATCTTGTTCCAATTTTTTTAACCCCTGGCAGCCATAATTAAAAATTACCAATGGATTTTGTTGCATTTTGACCCCCTGGGAATTTTGTTTTCCTTCAAACTCTTAATTTTATGCCTGAAATAGTTTGATTATGATTTAGGCTTTCTGATTTTCCAAAAAAGGAAAAAAAAATGGTTATTTTCCCATTACTGGGGAAAATTTTTGTTTAGAACTAAAAAAAAAAAAAAAAAAAAAAGTAAAATTTTTACTATTTTTTCACATTTTGATTGACCCCTGAAAAAAACTTTTGAATCATTTACGCCAGCCAACTTTATTTAAAAATGATTGAACATATAGTTTGCATTCGGAAAATACCTAGTTTCATGGGGTTCAGATCAAAATTTTCTTTGACATTTTGTTCAGATGATGACAAGTCATTTTTCAATATTTTACCTTGTTTTACCCCTATAAAAGTATGAAAATTCATTTTATTCAGAGAAAATAAGCTGTGACAAAATGACTTTTGCTATTTTTAAATGATTTTTACTTGGGATAGAAAATTTTTAACATAGCAACCCTGAATTGACTTTTTTTCTTTTTTTTTTTTTTTTGATGGTGCTGGTTTGGCGGGGCGGGGGGTCTACAGGAACCCTCAAACAGCTGTGGTACAGTGATTGTGGTGTCAAGAGTAAATCACTCCTTTTGACTTGTTACTGCCAAAAACTTAAAAAAAAAAAAAGAAGAAAAAAGCATACCATGATGAAAAAAGACCCCAAACTTGATAAAAACAAAGTTTTATGGTCAAAATGTTTGTTAATCTTAAATGAAAAAAATAAAGAATTTTTTATTATTCTATCAAATTTTTTAATCCTTCCTCAGCACATTTGCGTCAACAGTTTTCAGGACTTATTCATTTTGGTAAAAAATTTTTTTTTTTTTTTTTTTTTTTTTTTTACATCTGTTACCCTTACATACTTTATTTAATGAAATTTTGAGAAACTGAAATTTCAGCCTCTTCATATTCATATTAATTAAAATCCTTGGAGAATTTAAACCATCAATTTGTTTTTGTCAAACAGAGACACCACTTACTGAAAATCTGCTCCGAATAGTAAAATAAAAAATGCAATAAAAATATGGCATTATATAATTAGAAAAACTTTTAATTGCTTTTATAATTAAGACATATTAATAACACTCTTGTCTTAACAAAAATTTTTTTTCAATGAGTAATGAATTTTTACAAGCATTGTTTTAAATTTTTTTTTAAAATTATAATTAGAAAAATTAATACAAATCATCAAACACTGATATTTTTAAAAGAATTTTTAATTTCTTTGTATGTTCATAAATGTGCCCATTTTTGTAAATACAGGTGACCAAACACAACATTATCAGAAAATAAGAGTGATGACTATAGTAAATTTCTAAAATTTGATAAAATATTAAATTATGAAGAATATTTTCCTAAATTTTTAAGATTACGGAGAACTTAAAAATTATATAAAAATGGCATTCATGTCATTTTCTTAAATTATATTTTACAGATAGGAAACTAACGTAGAACATTAGAACTTTTATCAGGCTATCAACACGTCAAAACAGCTACTGTTGGGTTAAAAATGCATTTACTGTCCGGTTAAAAAAAATGCATTTACTGTCCGGTTAAAAAAAATGCATTTCTGCAATATTTATACTTAAAGTCAATAATATTTGTTTCAAATCAGATTAATTATACTTTAAATCAGCTAATATTCCACAAATAAAGTTTCAGAAAATTATATTTTATTTTTAGGAGATTTTTTAATAGTGAATTTCATTGTGATGAAAGATAGCTAAAAAGGGGCTCTAATCAGCTATTTCAGAAAAAAATAATAATAAAAACTCCTTTGAATCAATTTAAATTTTGCTTAATGGAAATATTAACTTTAATCTATTAGCTTGAAATTAAAACTAAAATGAAAGCTTAAAGAAAAAGTTTTTCCTTTTTAAAAATTCATTTTAAACCTTAGATATCTTTTGAGGTCTTTTTTTTCTTTTTTTTGTTTGTCATTAGCTTGTAATAAATGAGCACACAAAAAATATACAAAAGTTAAGTGCTTCTTTTCAAATTGGTGAATGAAATCTGAAGGTTAAAGAACTTAAATTTAAATATTTGTTTTATTTCTCTCTAAATGTAAAAAGTATTAGGATTTAATTGTAAGAACTTATTTTTGCTTTAATAAACAAAGCAAGAAATTTTTTTTTTTTTTTTTTCTGTCAGTTTCGCTTAAAAAACATGAATGAGCCATTAAACAACATTTGTTGTTTTCTGCTTATTGTAAACTAAATTGACAAGCCAAGGGAGAATTTATAAATGATAAATAAACAGAACCTTTAGTCACAATGTGAGGTAGGTAATTATAAATGAAATCTTTTTGATAAAGACTTTTTAGGTTAGACTTAGCTTGCTGTTGGGCTGCATACTTTTTGCATGATCAACAATAGTGGAGTCAGCTAGATGAGATGTTGAAAGGGCAAAAACAATGAACACAATATTAATATCACCTAACACATCATTGTAATGTATATTGAGATCCTCTTTGAGAAGTAGGTATTTCAAACTAAAATTTTATTTTCACCATATCTAAGAACCTTTAATATAGGCATAGAGTTCTTGACAAACCATAACAAATAGTACCAGATTTATCTTGGTAGCTCAATTAGCAACAAAGTTATAATCATTTAAAGTTAATGTGCTACAATGGGCAAAAAAAAACAATTTTAACTGTATAACTGAAAATGCAGGCTTCAAGCGAGATAACGATCATTATAATAATGTAATATATAAGTAGTCTTGAAGTATAAGAAAGATAATGCTAATAGACCCAATAATTCTTAGTTCAGACTAGCCTAAACATTGTGGAAGTTTTGTTCTCAAATATAAAATCATAAAAATATGACGGGCAAATTTGGAGGTTAGGTTTAAATGTCTAAGTTTACTCTGATGAAACAATGGCCTAGTGGGTAAAAGCATTGGTTTGTGAATTTGGTGACGTAGTGCTTGAGAGTTCAATCACTTGGTTGGGCAATAGTGGAAGTGGGAAAGTACTAAATAAAAATAAGAACTAGATGATATCACTAGACATGAGCAGTGAAATTAAATAAAGGGTTCAGTTTGGAATTCTCTATATGTTATCCCAGAAGGCCGAAAGGTTGTGATAAAAATAACAAAGATGAGGATAATAGAATATAAATAGTTAAAATGATGATAACTCCTTTAAAAAAAACAAAAAAAACTATATCTACTGTAGGGCAAAAGCAGGTCAAAGGTATACTATACTGAACTTGGGATGAGGGATTCAACAAAATAGCTCTTTTCACTGTAATATTTTTGTAACATGTCTCTTATTTGTAAAGTTATGTAATTTTCAACTTGTCAAAAACAAGACAGTAAAGTTTATATAACTTAGAAATTTGTTTTATGAAAAGAAAACAAATACTTTATAATAGTGTTTTAAACTTTCTTCAATTTGAAACTGATAGAAAAGACTGGTTCTCCAGTGCTTCCTGTGTTAATGCTCATTTGCCGACTGAATTTCCTTATAAGCCTCTGATATGGCTAATATTTTTCGAACACTCCATATCCAGACATCACTTGAAACTGACGTTGCATCAAATATGAATACAAATGTTTATTCCACTTGTGCAATATCATCTGATAAGGGCCATCAGAAATAATGATTTCTGCTCTTTGTTGGAACTAAAATCTTTATCACAGCACTGAATTGAGATGTAATATCAATGACTTGCTGAATGAAGAAATCAGTCATAATATACTACAACCCATTGGACTTGCTGCTAATAACTGAAAGGTCACCTGAGTGCCTTTTCTTTCTTTTGTCTTAGAGGTGGAGAGGAACCAATTGATTTTCCTGTTGTCGGGTAGCAGCAAAGAGCAGCTTCCAATTGAGATTTACCTTCACTAATGTTGATCTTGATACCTAAGAGAACCTTCAAATATTTGAGTTGATCTTCTATACAAATGATTGTTGTACATCTTTAATAGACTTCACATGTTTCTCAGCAGCAGCTTGACAATAAGCTTTTTCCTTCTTTTGCCTCTCATTTTTAGTGATCATATCCTGTACATGAAGTTTCAGAAGTACTTGTTGTTTGTCTTTGTCGCAGATGTTTTGCATGCTTTCTTGAAATGCCAAGAACTGATTGTCGCTCAGTTATTGACTTTGCTTCAAACCAAGCTGTAGTCTGGTTGTCTTTTAGCATGTTTCAATTTGATTGATGGTCAAGTGATGCATGTCGGTATTTTTTTTTTTCTTTGTCAGTTCTACCCCAATTTTCAAATTTCGTTAACACATTTAAATTTTGAAATTTTGAGTGTTTGAGAAAATCTTTTGCATGTATATAAAAGAAAAATTCCTGAAGATGTTACTTGAGTAAAAAAAAAAAAAAAAAATTCAAATTCAACTGTGAACATACTGAAAGTTTGTCATGAACCTTACCAAAAAAGTAACTTAAAACTAAAAAAAAAAAACGTTTTCATAATTTAAAATATTTTCTTTCATATTTGAGATATAATAAAAGCTACATTGTATATCTATTTTTAAAAAATGTACTTGTAATTTTTCATTGCAATTCTGAAATTTTTCAATAAGGGATTTTTCTATTAAATAAAGATGTTTTAAGAATTGAAAAACAAAGTTTAATACCATTTTTGAGTTAACATTAGAAGGCTACTGTGGTTATGACAGGTCATGTGTTACTGTGTGTAAATAGACGTTGTTTTCACTATGTTTTAAGTAAAAAAAATAATATTTTTACAAAATCCAGTCAATTATTCCTTAATTTTACCAGTTTACTTTGAAACTAAAGACAAATACTGAATTTCTAAGAGATTTTTAAATTTGTTTTCATTTGTTGTCAAAAATGGAGATTCAGTGAGTAGCCATGTCAATGTTTTAAAAAGTTAAAATAAAACTTAATTTAAATATTTAAAATTATTTTCTTGTATTAAAAATTAGCATTCTTTCAAATAACAATTTAACTTCAAAGGTGACATTTAAATTATTCAAATGCATTTTAAAATTTTCTTCAGCAATATTTTATAAATGTCCATTAAAAGTTCTATTTTAATTTTTACTAATGTACCATGCCATCAAAATGATGGCAATTGTTAGAAAGTTTTAACAGTGAAACAAAAGTCTTCAAACAATATACTGAGATTCAATAAAGTAAAGAGAAAGAATTCACAGCTAAAATAGCAGCCAGTGAACCATTTAATAATCTGTTCCCTTTATATTTTTAAGACATTCAGTGGGATCAATGATTCATTGATTACTCATGGTATTATGTGAATTGCTTTTTGTACAATATCTTTTCATGTTAAAAATTTTACATATTTAATATAACGGTGAAATAGAAATATCTCTAGGAAGGAAAAGATTAGCAACAGAACGACAAAGATGGCAACGACAAAGCCTATTTCAAGACCAACTTGAAGCAAAATGATCACTTAATAGACAAAGGTATCTGAATGACTCACATGAAAGGCTTAAATAAATATGACTGCAATCTAAGAAATGTAAGAGTAAAGAAACTGATTAATTAAACGGTTCATTTTGCTCGGGAACTAATTTTGTCTAAATGCAGATAAATGTTTTATTTGTATAGATTATTAAAATGATCAAGGGAAGTAATCACTCATAAATGTACTAACTTAAGTTATTCCCTTCCCTTTTCACTATAAATGGGGCAGGAAATATATAAATATACACATTGAAAATTATTGTATTGATGATAGGCAAACAAAAATGAGCAAAATTTAAAGAACTAAAAATACACCCAGTTTATTTTTTATTTTATTTTAGTTAACATTTTTAAAAATAAAAAGAATAGCTGAGGCAACAGCAGTTTGAGGTGACAGTTTACACAAAATAAAATATTGCTTGATTTTATTTTAAAACTGAATAATTGCTTTATACAGTTTTAAAATGCATCACTAAAGAAAACATAAGAAAAAGATTTAAACTAATTTACATCGAGGAAATAAGTTTGATTTAAAATGGGATTCAGCTGGCAATGTTCATTTGCTCTGTTAGCAAACAAGTTTCGATATATCGGACCCATATTTTTTTTTTTTTTTTTTTTGCACAAAATGAATGCAGTATAACATCTTTTTCATTCATGTGCACCTTGCGTTGTGTGGGTGCAGAAACCAACTGATTATAAAAATTAAGACATTTCTCTGCCATTTTCTTTTTTTTTAGTGTTTGAGTTTTTCTGGTATTTTATCTGCTAAAGTTTTCAACCTAGAAATGTTTTGTGAAAGGCAACTTTAAACCTTATGGTTCACCCACCAATTGACGAGTGTCCTTTTTTTCTTTAAGATGGGACTATTTTGATATGTGTGCAGTTGATTTGAAAATCACCACTATGAAATTGTCAAAAACAAAATTGAAAATATGGAAACTCACTGTTCGTCACTGACATAGTGACATAATTTAAAGAGAAAGTGGAATAAAACCTGATCATCACACATGAGAAAGAATTATATATTTAGAAAGAGAAAAGATGAAATTTTTACGTATTATTTTTTATCAAATTAGACTTGAAAATAAATGAGATATTTGAAATTGAAGTTGAAATTGAAGGAAACTTAACTACTTTGATATGTGTTCACTGTAAATGAGGACAGTTTAGACTACATACTAAAAGTAATTTGTTTTTTTTTTTTTTTTTTTAGAAAAAGAAATATTTGATTAGGGTGTTTTGAGAAAATTATAAAATCCTCTTTAGATGACACTATTCAGTTAAATGATGTCTATTTTATGTAATCAGTTGTGTTGGTATACTGGCTTCTCAGGTGGTTAAATGCCAACATTTGTGCTGTAGAGTTTTATATTGTATCGTAATTAAAAATTCTTACTTTATATCTATCTTGTGAATAACTTAAGCCTTGTCTTGTGAAAAAATTTTTGTAGCTTTTACTTACAATCTGAATCATCAATTAATTCCCATGTGCATAGACATTTAACCGTCTATTAGTACTTTGGGACATTGACATATCAATGCTAAGAGGTTTTAACCCTCTGTTAGTACTGTGGAGTATTGACACAACATTAGTACTGTGGGGTTTTTAA